>OY987255.1:136671240-137136037 GCA_963920725.1 Rhamphomyia laevipes
TTAAATAGTTTGTAAAATTAAAACATTTATTGGAATAAAAGTAAGTGTTTATTTTAAAACACAGTTTTAAACTCAACCAGCAGCAAAAATTGGTAAATGAGTTAGAGCTATAAAAACAACTTAACTCAAGCACCTCAATAAATTAACAAAGCTCGGCCTACATTAACATGACTCCGCCTATTTAGAAATATAAAATTAAACTAATTTCAAAACTGAAATTTCTATCACGCTCAATAAATTGATTAACATGACTCTGCTTAAACTAGGATGACTCAACTTTAAAACTGACTGCATCCTTTTGGTATAAGACTATAAACAAAGTAAGCTAATTGATGAATAATCCGGGACCGCATTAGTTCCGTCTAAATTACCGGAAGAGAGTTAACTTTTACAGTCACTATACAAATTTGGTACAAAGTTAGTTTTTTTGTTAAATTTTCTGTAGTGCACAAAATTGGGGCTCATTAACATGACTGTTATTAACAGCTACGAACCACCCTACTACAGCTTCTTGTGTACGACTGATTCCAGTCAGTTTTTGGTCAAATTTTGATATGGTAAGTACAAATAATTCAAAATATGTTAATACAAGTAACTCTGAACTTTACTATGGATTTTTTTTTTTGGCACTTGATATAATTTTCAGTAGCTTCTCATAAGAAGTCGCAATCGTTTGCAACAGTTACATTTGAAGATTCAATTTTTGATAAATTATAATTGCGTTAGCTAGAATTTTATTAAAAACTATGATTTTCAGTTATTTCTCATAATACGCGAATTGATCTGCCACATAATTTTTAATGAATCCAAAAGCTTATAAGTTTATCTCCAACTCACAAGAAGTAGCAAGCTGCATTTACGAAATTCAAAATTTACTATTCTGGACCTTTATGAAATTCAAAATTTACTTTTCTGGAAATCAAAATTTACTTTTCTGGACCAGGTGCAGAATTAACGAATTAGAGGAAGAAGATGAAAATGAGTCTTAATAGTCCAATTCGGTAAATTGTCATCCATTTTTAATATGAATCGATTGTTTAGTCTAGTGTAAACTTTTTAAATGTAAAGATCACTGTTTTTCTCAGTGATCCTGAGAAAATGAGAAAATTTTCCAGTGAACGAAAATTCAGTTAACTGTTAACTAAATTTTCGTTAGTGTAAATTGAAACAATTCAATTTAATTTTAAACATTTCTTGCATGTCCATACTCTAAAATTGCAACGATAATAATAAAAATTGAATTATTGCACGCAAATTATTATAAATTTTTTATATTTTTATTATATTTATTAAAATATCATAAATAATAACATAACTTTTTAATGCACACTTAACATTCAACTGAATATTTAATAATAATTTTTATGTTTTTATGAATTAATTTCTTTCTTTGTATAATTAAATATAGTTTTTTTTCTTTTTCTATTTATTAAATTTAATTTTGCAGCCTTGTATTTTAAATTAACACAATCACACCCACCGCCACCCATTAGTTTAGTCATTTGATTTTTTTTTAACAAAACAATAAAAAATTGTAGAAAAAACTTTTTAATTAATTTCAGTTATTATTAAAAAAAATTTACCTTTTTTTTCAATTTGGATTGGAACTATTAATCCTTGTGTAACCTGGTTTTGAAAATCCAATTTTTACTATGAAAATTAATTGTTGTTAAAAGGCAAAACCTGATAAATTAGTCAAGTTTAAAATGTGTATAAGGATTTTAGTACATATATTTAACATGAACTACACAAATATTCTCTCTAACTAATGTTTAGGAAAGTTCATTTTTAGAAAGTTTTTAATTGTAATAAAGTTTTAATATGTGATTTCATGTATAGAAAGTAATTTTGAATGAAACCAACCGAAATAAAACAATTAAAATCAAATATTGTATTTAAAAAGACCACAAAATCTACAGGAACAAGAAATAGGAAAAAAATATAAAATAAAATTAATAGCAAAAAGGGACATAAGAACCTAACTTGTGACAGAACACATTTCTTTCAACTACTGCCTAAATCAAATGTGTCTTACTGAAACAGTCTCTGTTTAAGTTATCAAGAAATGTCAGAATACATTATATACAGATAACTGCGAGGCCGTTGCTAGGAAAATACAACATCTTCTGGGAAAAGGCTTTCTCACCATCAAAGAACATCCTAGCTGAAAAACATCATAGAAGAACACCTTAGCCTTCTTTAAGTCTATTAAGTTGTGATAGGAAAAGGGGTTATAAACGCACAATAAAACGTAAAGCGATAATGTAGCATTGCATGCTAAAAATATTTTATATCATATATAGAAAAAATTAAAGGCCATGTGCAAATCACCCATTGCACTTATGAACTGCACGTCCTTATTTATAATGTTATTAAATTTAAACTTAAACTTTCAAACCACCGCCAATTACTGGCACCACTTAACAAAAAAAGAGGTAAAATCGTGATTAAGAAGTTAATTTATAGCATTCGTCGTAACTAACGATGGCTTCCCAAAAATTTAAGCGAAATTTATTGCTAGAAATTTAAAAAAAAAAATTATTATAATAAATAAAAAAGTGACCTAATTAAAATTCTGCACAAAAATAAGTTTTAGCTCATTAATATTTGTTGATATTTCGCTTTTTGATGACAAATTAATCTATCCGAGAATGATATAATTTTCTGGTCCAACAACATCAACAATACAGACCTCGAGGTACTAATAGGGGAAGAAACCAGAGTTATGTAAATTCCACGAAGAAACTAGAGGTAGATCAGTGATACCATCAGAAAGAAGCTCGACATAATAACAAGCATTTTACTAGATTGGAATCGTGGTCAACTAAAGAACAATTAGAGGCGCACAACCTTAGATATGGTAAGGCGCATAAACAACAGAAGATTACAGAGTAAGATAGACATGTCAATTGGAAGTACTATGCACTTTGTTAGCAGATGGAAATTTACTGACCATACTTATAACTTTTATATTAAATAAATACGCTAAAAATAATATTTACATTTAGAATTAAGAGATAATTTAAATGCTACAAATTAGAAGCCCCTGCAATTATCCAATTTTTAGCCGCTTTTGAATATCCTAAACATTTGACCGTCCATGGTGCAAGCACTCATAAGCTACGTATACTCTTACATAAAAATTTATTGATTTTATATTTCAAAATTCATTATTATGTCAATTTCCAACAAATTATTTTAATTCTCCTTGTAAATATATAATCAATATTTGTTGAGTAAGTGAAATACCACTTCAAAGTACTTTTCAATACTTTATACTGTAGCCTCATTTATGGTCGAAATATTTCATAAAATTTATTTTCCATTTATAAATTCAGATAATTCACTACAAAAATAATCGTTTTCTATCCAATCGTTAATAATTTAATAATTTAAATACAAAATTCTAATAATAAAATTTTCAACTTATCACCTTTATAACAAACCTCGGTACAAAAACATCAGTGACAACAACGTAAAATCAAATTATGAAATTGTCTGTTGTATGTTTGTAATGTAAATGCCACGCAAAATTTAATAAAAGTTCATATTAAATAATCCCTTTCAATTCTTCAGCCCATCCTACTCGACATTTTCTAGTACCTATAATTTTTGCATCAAGAATTTAAGTAAAATTATTATAATCCTTCCATTACAAGACAAAATACTTTTTGCAGTCAGACTTCAGACCACTTTAAAAGAGGTGAACTATTTCTCTGCACAGTTGGGATAGATGTATTTGTATTTCTGAAGGGTGGGGTTTAGATGTTACGGTTTTTTATTTATTTTTTGTAGGGTAAATGGTAGATGCACTTCTGCAGGTTACGGAAATATGCAATTTTCTGTAGAGTGATTAGGGAGATTAAGTGTAAGGTTAACTAGAAAATTACAGTATATATAATAATTTCAAATGAGCATAAAATGTATAATCAGAAAAGTTTTGTCATGATGACGATGAAAACACATTTTCATCGCACACACAACAAAAAAAGAAAATGTACATTTTTTCATAAAGAAAACTTGCAATTTTCCAAAAATTTCTAACCAACAAAATTATTATTGTTGCAGCATAAACGAACTAAACTTTTCTTTGTTAAAATTTATATAATATTATAAATTACTGGGATCACGTAAAATTTTCAATACTTGTGCAAGGATAAAAAAAGGATACTATATAATTTACCATTTACAATAGAAACAAAAAAAAATTACCTTCTGTCAGAGACTATAAAAACTGGGGTTTTAAAATTGCATGGGAGGAGTTTTAGTTCGAGGCGGGGAAGATGTTTATGTAAGGGATTGGATTAGTTATAAAAAGATGATGATGACTTTAAACGTATATGTTAAATGATAATTTTATATATATCCTTTTTAAACTTTAATTGAGCTTATGATGACAAAAAAAGCCGAACGCATTTCAAATTGAAATTATTGTAATTAGATTGAAGAAATGAGTATGCAATTTTCAAAGTTTTTATTACTTCGCATCATCACTTAATTTTGTATAATGTATAAATTATAATTATAAATTCCTTGAATGAATTGATTAAATATAATGTGTAAAGTAATGTGAAATTGGTTCTTGAATGTTAAATTTGAAAGAATTTGACGTATCAAAAAAATTATATTGAAAATTTTTTATGATATCGAAATTCCAGTAAGAAATTTTAATTGTGTATTTCAAAATAATTTTAAAAGATTTTGATAGACACGAAGTCTTTTGAACTTGCAAATTACTTTTTAATCACGATTAAGAATTAAATTCAAGATTTATTATTAAATTTTAAATACAGCTTCAGCTTTCCTATAAAATTTTGAACTTACGATTAGGTTATGTTAAAAAAGATTGCGGCATATAAGTCTGTAATCATAGCGCATTACAAGAGATATCGAAGGAGCAATTTTTATTCCTATGTCATAAACTAGATACCAATCGTATCATTGAAAGAATTCCGTAGTACTACGTCATGCCGCAAGTATTTATACCTCATTCTATCGCAGTCAAACACTGTTCTATATTTTCATTTCATATACAGCAGCATAAACCATCAATTGGAATTCCTAATTAGGTACAGTGTTTATAGATCCAACGGTGACCAGTAATGAGACCGATCAGTTTCTTACACATTATATGTTCTATTCGTGGAGAGAATGAATTTCCGTTCTTCTAATTTAGGGATTACAAATCAGAATTTGCTTTTTAGTTCAATTATAGTCCATATGTCAGGTTTTAAAAGCTAAACACTAATCCTGTCAAAAATTTTGTTTGTTTGGTTGGTTTTGGTTTGTAAGGAGGAAGATCCGAGTAACCTGACGCACTGAAGCCTCAATTATGGCCCGTTCTATACCCCAGTCGATGGCTGATATTTAACAAAATTTTGTTTACTATTATGAAAAGATCAATTCTCTACAAAAATTGTAAGAGTTAACCAATCGTGCAGTACGCCACGTCCTAATTATTAGTACATGATGCACGGAAGCTTATCGCAGTCATACTCAACACTAGATGATCCGGTGTGGTTTTTATAGTTTCGTCTCCACATAGTTTCATCTATAGGAATATCAAGGTAGGTACCGTGTTTACCGATCTTCGGAGTGACTAGTAAGGAGGCCGATTTCCTGCAAATTACATTGAAATTACACGATAACTTTACCAATAAAAATTTTCTTTTAATTGTTTTAATATGTTCATTTCAAATCCTTTCTCATATATCCTTCTTAATAATTTAAAATAATATTTGAATAAAGAATTTACAATAAAATTATGGTGCATTTATATCTGTCATACAATTTACTTGTCATAGTTAGTTAAAACTTATTATTTTATATGAAATTATTATCAATTTATTATATCAATTTTATTTTAAAAAAATTCATTGTTTTATTGTCGTCCTTTTTGTGTGTATGTCAAATCCTCCTATAAAATATAATTTTTACGGTAACAATATAAAATTTCCTACTGATAGCCTGTCAAAAATACCACCTTTTCTGACTCGTTTTAATCTTTATCAGACATGAAATATACGTTTGTTTTTTTGTTATCATTTTTATGTCCTTTCATGAAATGTCCTTTTTATTGTTATTGTGCGCTCTTGGAATAATGGATAAAAGCTTTGAAGTAGAGTATTAATAATAGTGGGACTTGGCAATTTTAATTGTTTTTTAATTCTCAATCAGATTTTTGTTCAGCTGATGGTCTGGTTTTATTTTTTATACAAACAAAATTTTTTGAAAGGAAGAAAATCCTTTTTTTTATGTCTAGGTTATTTTTTGTAAAAATGTCTATAAATAATTAAATATATCAAAATCGAATTTAAAATTGAAATTCTTTGTTTATTGAAAATCCTAAAAAACATTTATCCAAAAAGGACATTTATAAATTTAAATTTATTTGTTAATGGAAAAATTATTTGCGAAAAATTAAATTGACGAGTTTTTATCGATAAAATTTTCGTTTTTGTGGATGATATAAAAATTTATAGTTTGAATAAAGGAAGGACTTTATTTAAATCGGAAGGACAATTTCACCATGCTATGCGTGATTTCAATTTATATTAAGATAATAAATGAACAGATGAAGCTTAAAGAAGCAGAACTGTGAAGCCGGAAGTAATTGTTAACCTGTTGATTCATTCTAATTATGAAATCACTATACTTCAAGTTCTTGTCAAGCTTAATGTTTCAATTGTTAATTACTTCAAAAAATTGCATTAACCACTTTTGATTTGGAATCTATTTAATGTCTTGGTATTCCGTGTACTAAGCAGATAGTTGCTAATCATTAATTAATCTGTAGGTCAATTCGTTCTAAGCTTAATCCAATGCGGATAGTACACCATTTTTTTTCAGCATCTAGAAAAAGTGCACCGAAATCCTCTTAATAATCATATACATCTTTCTACTTGTTCTCACTAAATCCAACTCAGAAGCTTTTATTTATTCATTTTCCATGATAAGAAACCTTCAGTTTCGGATTAGTTGTGGATTAGAAACTCAATTACTAATTAATATTTTTCTTATGCTAAAATTGATATTTGAATAGAACTTATTACATGGAATTTCATCTCAATTGTATCCATCATGACCTGAATGGTTCTGGGTCCGCTATTATATAAATTGTATGTTCCACGTTGATGATTTAATGATCCATAATCCTTACAAGGCTTATAATTACCAAAATACCAACCATAAGTCATAAAGTTAAAAGTCTAATTAACAATTGTACATCGCACAAAAATATAACCTAAAAATTTCTACCATTAAACATTAAGTGATAATATAAAACACTTTTCTAGCCAGTATAAAATATTATTCCCTAATATAAAACATAATTTTTATTGTTATCTCTTTAAATGGATACCTCCTTTCCCTACAATATAATTCCAAAAAAACAAGAAATTTTTAAATCAAAAGCTATTACATCTCTAATTACACGTAGACAAATAAAATACTTGAAGTAATAATAATAAAATATTTTGTCTTTTACGTTTTAATAGAACACAGTACGACAAATTCCATGCGATAAACCGAAATTATCAAATACATAACACAACAAACAACGTGATAACCTGCTGAGTTTTGTCATATATTAAATTAAAACATGACATACTATGTTAAAAATTTTTACACCTTGATAAGTGGAAACCATCTTTCACCGTATCCTTTCAATAAATTATCCATTTTTCATATTGTCATAACTCCACCACCAGAAATTATACCCAAAATAACAAAAAATGTAACCAAAAAAATGAAAACCACAAATATTTTTACGTATAACATCCTTTTTATGTCCCCAGTGTGGTTGATCGTTTTTTTTTCTCTCCCTGCTCATTTTTTAAAGTTGATGACGATTTTGAAAGTCACATATAGTCATTACGATAAAAATAAAAATATTTTATAATAATGCCTCTTATTACCCTTATACTAAAAAAAATTCTCCTCCGCCCCCATATACAATTTTTATACTCAAGCGTCTAATAATGGTATACCATAAAATATAAACCATTACCATAATATAGGATAACACCTGAATAATTTCTCAGGATATATGAGATTTCAATTTAATATGAAATGTTAGTGTGTATAATGGTAGAATTAATGATATATGATTATGAACCGGCAGCGTACTATAGCCAAAGGACAGTGGTGGCTAAATTGCCAGAAGTGTTGAACATAATTTTTTTTTTTTTTTCAAAATATATTTCAAATGGAAATTTTGATTGCAGACACTTATGCTTTAGAATTGAATTAGCTTACAAAATATTTTGTTTCTATCATTTTGTTCCCTGGGTATTCGACACTTATCCCAGGTGTGCTGGGATAATAAAATGGCCATAACATTTTGAAAATATACCGATCAACATATAGAGAAAAAAATCAATTACAATCTGGCACTATTCTGCAACAAAATTCAGGAAAGCAGTAGGTATAATGACCGGACACTGATTAATCGGCAAGCATGCGGTGAGATTGGGATTGACAATTAGTAATGTTTGAAGGAAGAAAAAGAAATCTTTGAACATATTCTGTACCCAGTAATCACATGGAAAAGATTACTTCTTCTCTGAAGAAGATAATTTCTTCTCTGAAGAAGATTACTTCTTTTCGAAAGAAGATAACTTCTTCTCTGAAGAAGTCAACTTCTTCTCTGAAGATGATTACGTCTTCTCTAAAGCAGCAAGCGCTCTTCTAAACCCGAATAGCACACAATCCTCCGAGCTTCTTTCAGATAACTCTCCGAATACTTGCTGAGGTATTCATAACTCTCCATTTAGCAATAACTGACTTAATCTAAACTATACAAATATTCATAATACCAGGACCGGATTAATATCCCAGTACGACTCTGCTACTAACCATGTCTTCACTCTCCATCGATAGTATAAAAATTATCCTTGAGTACATTGGAACTAACGATTATGGTAAAAATTTAAATTAGAAAAAATATGGAAAAATAGCATAAAATTTATGACTTTTCATCAAAAACATTATTCCGATATGTGAATTTTCCCCAAAGTGTTTTGACAATAATTCTTTTTATCATTTTTCGTTTTTTTTTTTTGCATATGATGATATGATAGATTGATTTTAGATTTTCTCTATAGATTAGAATTTGTAATGGAAACGAGGTGGTTATCCCAAAGGATATAGAAGGATATTGTACAATGTTTGTTTTTTTAATAGATAAATTTATGGTTCAAGAGATATTTTCAATCGTGTAAAACATTTTACTCTTTTCTAACTACTCGACGGAATGTCTAATAACGAAATGTTAAATGGGCAGATATTTCGGATGAAATATACATGAGCACTGATAATCCAAATATAGAAAAATCTGAAAATTATCGATTAAAAACAATTGAATTCCTATAAAGTGATAAGATATGAATAGATTTCAACAGTGTTCTATCAATGCCAAGGGAACCAATGTACTAAGGAATCTTCTTTGATTTCTATATAATCAATATTGAAACATCAGAGAACAGAGACTGATGAAGAACTGGAATTGGAAGCAAATTATTGTAAATACCACCACAATTAATAAAGGCTAAAGTGTTGCAACAGTGTACATTCAATAAAATATGGAAAGGCCAGGAAGTTCGTATATCAAATCCTCGGCAGAATTCATAATAAAATTATGTTATATATTATATACAAATCTATACAATTCCCTTGGAATATTCATTTCATTTAGAATTGCTCACCTCAAATTGTTCTTAATAATATTCATTTATGAAACTCATAAAACTGATGGACTATACCAACAACTTCTCTTTTCATTTAATTTCAAATTTAAATACTAGTTAAATCTCACTTAAATTTTTATATAGTATACTATAATTCTAGTTAGTCTATCCTTGTCATACGCACAACCTTCCACAAAAACAACAAAAAGAATTTTTAAAAAATATCTCAAAATTCATCAATGTCATAAAAATGCTGTTTTCATTTTTCTATTTTTGAAAAACAAAAAAAAACTAATATAACAAGAAAAAATGGAATTTTATTTATGAAACATATTCTGCATTAACTTATGTTTTCATTAGAACATTTTTATACATATTTTTGTTTGCTTAACCAAAAAGGATAACTACAAGAAACATTTTCTGTTTTGGTTTTAATGTAAAACATTTAACACATAAAACACCGTCATGCCTGAATTAGTGTCATTATTTATGGCTGCAAATTGTGTTTTCCAATGTTCCTTTAGACATACAAGATTGTACAATTTATTGAAATCTATTCATACTTTAGCTTCGGTAGTGAAACCTTAGTCAACAGCTTCGGCATGTAAAATTTGAGAGGATTTTAGGGGAGATCTATTTTATAGAGCTCGGTGTACATCGCTCTATTCTTACCTCAGCTTCGGTAGTGAAACCTTAGTCAACCGCTTCGGCATGCAAAATGTCAATGAATTTTAGGGGACGTAAATAAATGAAGCTTATAGGGCTCGGTGTAAATCGAATATTAGTTAATAAATTATATATAATTCGAATTTGAAAGTAACTCTTTACTGCACGAATTTGTCGTTAAAACTGCGAGCTTCCATTATCAATACAAGAAGATTGATGAACACCGTAATTGATGAAACACAAGTAAGATTGATGAACACCATAATCAAAATTTCAAATAGTATCAAAAGTTGTATGACATAAACATTGCGCTATTGGTCACATAAATTAATGGAACTGCTATATTCCGTAATTGTGTAAACCAACATTTATAATGGGCACTCAAAGTGTTAAATATAAAATAAATTTTGAGTGATTTCCAAATGAAAGTCATAATTTTGGTAAAAAAATGAAAGAATAATAATTTAAAAATATTGTTCTGTTTTCTAATAATTCTCTCATCATTCTGCCATTTAAAAAGCAATCAAACAAGAGTAATGATACGAAATCACCACAGTATATGTACACAAGGAACATTTAAAAATTCATTTCGAAAATAAAAAAAAAATATCCTGCTAAACAAAGGGTAGTCAAAGACTTGGAGTTTGTTAAAACAGCGATCATTTCAACAATATTTACAAAATGTTTAAAATCTCTTTTCTGTCGAAGCTGAGAAATTTGGACAATTTTTTTGACAGATTATATGAGTTTTATGTTTGTTGTATTAGAACTAGTGAAATCATGTAAACCAATTCTTCAGATAGGCAGAATATAAATTCAGAAATGTTGACAGGGTCATATGAACGTTACACGGACTCAAATTTCATGGGCATCGACTTTATATGGCAGTTTTCCGATCTATGATGAATTCCGGTTAAAACTATTAAATGATAATGTTGCGCGGAAGTACCCAGGCGAGTAAAAAGTATACAGAAAAATTTATTTGCGCAATTTGAATTTTTACAACTTTTCATTCCATTACAATCCTTTTCATATACTCTTCGTGACATAAATATTTGTTTTACTACGACAACAACAGGACTCCAAAAGTTTACAATAATATAAAAGTCTATGACGGAAGGGAAATTTACGTATAGTACTCTACTAAGTATGAAAAACAAGTTACAAAATAAATACTTATATAACAACAACAAAATGGCTTTTCCGCATTTTCATTTTTTTTTTTTTTTGTACGTATATCCTGGGACGACTTGAATACGACGGAATTAAAAATTGTTTTTTAATAATGTACACTTGGGAAATAATAAAATCTGAGTACAACGAAAAAAAAAAAAAAATTACAAATCATATTTTTATTCTCAATGGTGGCGGCGGTGGTAGTAGAAAATCGTCCTTAAAATTTGAAATTTTTATTTTTTCAAGGATTCATTTTTATTTTTGTTTAAATATAAAAAAATTTGCCGTTTTGTTGTATAGACAAATAAATTAAAAATTTTGCAATTTATATACGCAAATGAATTTTTAAATATATACAATTTTTTTTTTCGAAATTAAAAACAATGAAAATCAAGGAAAAACAAGAGTTTCCCAGACTCCAAAAAATATGTAATTTATTTCACCATAAAAAGTAATAATTAACAAGGATTTTTGATAAAGAGGGAGACCAATATGGAGTCTAAAGTATTTTTCCCAGATTCTTTGATTAATTGCCCAGAGAAATTGTGGAAAATATTAGCAATTAAATAACATTAAATACGTAAAAAATGGATGTAAATAATAATTTATTATATTATTTATTAAATATCCTAACAAGGAATATTGAAAACAATCGGTCTTGACTCCCTCAAAGATAGTTAGATGATATTTGAGGGAATCGCTAACCTGCCACTTTGTTGCGCTGAGGTCCTTCATAACAAATAATTTTAAGTGTAAATTAAATTAATTACTTCCACTGTTGTCCAAATTTCTTCAAAATGAGTATTTGTTTGATGGGTTTTGTGCTACTATAATTATACCTAATGCATTTTATACTCATCTATCTATATTATTAATGATAGTTTATGGTTCATAAAGAAGCTTTTAAAAAGGTCATCTCACTTAAGATATGCTTGTTCTTTCTACCGTTTTCAGCCCAGACGGTTTAACTTGGCACAGAAGGTTTCTTTAAAAATACTTTTACACATTTAGGAGTTCTGGTGTTCGCTTATTATCAATTCCAACAGACAGACTTGCAAATCAAGAAGTTGATATAGAAATATACATTAAAGATTATATAATTAGTTTCTCTATTCCGTTGGTGAGAGTAGTGCATACTTTTACTATCCCACAAACGGAATCTAAGGATAACGATAAATTTAAATTAATCATAAATTTCGTTTCCCCTTATTTTCTAGTTAGTTTTTCCTTACAACTTTTATTGACTTGAAACATTCATCTGACCCCATATTGATATTACAGATAATTTGAAGAGTGCTAAATTAATGTTCAACTTATATGTTCAAATCTATCCTTAATTGGACTTAAAACACGAGAGGAAAAGCACAAAAGAGATGAAAAGATATGGCAAAAAAGATGTAATGGAAAATATGTAAGGGAAGAAAGTAAACGGTGCAAAATTGGAAGCATTCTACTGAGAAAAGTCAAATGTAACAGATAGAGATGATTTAATTATGAAATTGAAGCTGTAAGCCTATTGCAAACGAATGAAACAGTTTAATTCGTTAGTAGAGTAGAACCAGGTATTTCTTCTTCAATTCTTCTATTATACCTTAAATTTGTTATTCCGCAAAAGATTAGATTACAGATACGAAATGGTCCTATTTCTATACTCGGAAAACTGACGAGGCTATAATACTTAATACCATGCAAATTTGCCACATATAACTATTAAAAGTAATTGTATTTTGATGTAATCTACCAGTCACAGCTACGAATTTATTAACCGCATAATTGTTAACAGCAAAAGTCTCAACGCAAAATTGTTAACCATAAATTGGTATATCATTTCATTATCATAAAAAAAAAAACAATTCAATATTTTCAATCCATTCTTTAATTTTCTTTCAATTTTACTTTAAACTAACTGTCCATTTGTAACTACCTCCAATATATCATCCCATTTTCACATATAACACAAAGGATAAATGAATCCAATAAAGAAAAACCATCACCCAATCCATTATTTCCAATAAAATATTAATGACCATAAATGTCTATCATAAAAACGAATGACTCACAAAAAAGAAAAACAAGGACATGAAAAAAGAAAAATCTAGGAAAAGTGATTTTTACTGGGCGAAAATAATTTATTATTACTAAAAAAAAATTCTATAAAAAACACAACAATATTTTATTAATAAATCGTTTTTTGCTTTTTAGGGGGTGTTAAAATAAAAGATTGATATAGATAAAAATTCATATTTGAAAAATGGAATTCATTGTGCGGTTAGGTAACATAAAATAACATCAAATAAATATAAAAAAGAATAGATAAATAAGAGACAAAAATATTAGGCTAATAAATTTTGTTTGGGGAAAACAAAAAGACATTTTACCAAATACCATCGTCAAGCCCCCGACCTCCAAACAAAAAATTAACGTATACAACCAAGAAAAATAACATTTTCATTAAAACCACAAGAAAATTCCAAAGAAAAACTTTACCACAACATAAAAAATTTTTCTTTACCCTTATTTTATCACAAAGATAAATGGAATGTTCAATGGAATTTCATATATAGAATTTTAACAATGTCAATCCACAAATATTTCATCCCTTTTTTTCCATATAATAAAAAAAAAAATTATAAAAAATAATGAAAATGAATATCTTCCGAAAATTTTAAACAACTATGACAACATCATACAGGATGCAATTAAGTTTTTCGATTCCATTTTTTTTTTTATAACCGTGAAGTACCGAAAACATTTGTAAATTTGTGGTTACGAAAAAGGGAAAATTGTGAAATCAAGTAAATAGGAATTTTCATTATTTCAATCCGCCCTCATTAAAATCGAATATTTCTTTCATTATTTGTGATTGTATCCACAGCTGCCATTGATTTTCATTGTATGTATATAAATTTTGTAGCATTGCTGTTAGCGTATGGATTTCCAATGTCTGCAGATTGTCTACATTATTTGTCTACACAGTATAGAAAATGACATATAGAAAATTAAATATAATTGCCTACACTTTAAACAATAAAAAGAGTAAATAATGTAAATATTGTCAGCTATATGATGTTTACTTAATACGCGTATAGGTTTTCAATGTCTACACTTTAGAGATTGTCTACAATTCAGAAAATTGCATAAACAAACATAATTTATTGTCTACACATTGTTTACACTTTAGACAAATAACGTATACAAATAAATTTTGGTGTAGAAAATGTCAGTTACGATGTCAAAATTCCCGACTTTGTTTAATCTCAAATTCAAAATCATTATGTAACCAACTATACATGGAATTCTGCACTACATGCAAGTTAATTATTTATATTTATAATTTCGCTGTACAGATGCACTGTTACCACCACAAAAAACGCTCGGACTGACAATACTAACGTATGAACTTACGAAGTTTATTATTTACATAATCTACACGTGTAGATTACGTGTAATTTATTGAAAATATTTCTGTATATATAGAAATTTTGACTACATCATGTCAACAATGACAACAATAAACTACTTATCTATTCCATGTAGTTTACGTTACACAACACTGCGGTATGTACAACCATTTTACACATCACTAAATTTTCATTTTTGAAGTTCAAGTTTATAATTGAAAATTATTAGAAGAAGGAAAAAAAAAACTTTTCTGTTTTTTTTTTTTTTATTTTTTGGAAAAGTTTTCAAATTAAATGAAAAGCTAATCAAATAAATAATAAATTAAATCCTTTAAATAATTTATTTTTCTGATTATTGTTACAAGTTCATCAAAATTTTAAAGACCTAATAAAATCAAAAAAAAGAGTTTAAAGTTTCTAATTCGATTTGAAGTCATTGAAGCAAGGAAAATGTATTAAATTATTAATGCGGGAAAATATGAAAAGTTTTTTTTAGTATTTATAATGAAATATCATTTCTTATAGTCAATTTAAGTTTGTTAGTTTAATGAAAATATTTTAACTTAATTTCTGATATATATATATATATACAAAATGAAGAAAACCCAGTGGCGGGTAAAGTTAGAAAGTGGGTGATAAATTTCTTTACAAAATATATCGACAGTTAAAATGTTCAAATTATAATTATTATTACAATAATATATCCGGTTAAAATAAAAAACCGTTAAAAATTGTAACCGGTTTTAAGATGACAAGTCGCATTTGAAATAAAATGACATTACTTATTACAAACGATTAATTTCTTTTTGTTAGTACACAACAATCGTTTAAGTAATAAATATCTTTAAAAACCGGTTATGAAAAAAACCGTATTACTACTTGCAAGTTATGACATTTTATACATAATACAAAATCAATGAAAAGAGCTTGGTAAATTCTAATATAAATGTATAATTATCATGGCTAACCTAAGCATCTTATAAGCTCCCATCCACAAAATTATGAAAATTTGGAGATACTTTAAAGTAATATTAAGCCCCTGTACGTGTTGTTCCTGTACGCTTAGATTTTCATTGTCTACACTTAAGAGTGTTACAGTTAAGAGAGTGTAGACAATTAGTATAGAAAATGTCGACTATGATGTATTAATAACTACATTTATGACATCTGACAAATGTAAAATTATTAGTTCATTGTTTATCCATTACGTGAAGTTCTATTTGGCTTTGGAATTTGTAAATAATTTCATAAAAATTTAAAAATTTTTTATTGCATTTTCGAAAAGCTATTATACGCCTCTGTTCTGCATTAATATTAAGCAGAACAGAGGCGATAATATTGAATTGATTTTTGACATTTTGTACGTCTAAACTAATTACGTCTAAACACATTAATAAAGTCTCCTTGTAAAATATGTTATTATCTACATCATGTAGTCTAAGTGTCGCACAACATTAATTCATATCATAACCTTACAGTCACTGCGAAAATATTAATTATTTAAATTAAATTGAAAGTTTTTCAATAAAACTAAACATTGGTAAAAACTTTATCGTTATAAAAGAATGGATAAAAAATAAATGGAAGATAATTTGAATAAATTTTACTACCCAATAATCAAATCCATCAATATAAAAATTATTAAATCTTTTAAACTTATACAAAACAAATAATTTTAACTATAAAATATTATTTTAAATAATTAATTTTATTGATATAGTTTTCTTTTAAATAATTTTCTGTATCGAACTTTTCATTTTCCTCAAAATTTAATTTTTCATCATAAAAATATTTAATAATTTATATTCTTTTAGTTATAATGGCACGGTAATTTAATCATGTTGACATTATTATATTGTCATCAGTCATGTTTTAAATTTCTGAAATTTATTTATAACTTAACATAATTATATTTATACTTTATACTCATATTATATCCTGTCATGTCAATATGAATAACTAATTTTTAGGAAACACGAAATTCAACATAACTAAAATTAAGAAAAATATAAAACTCAAAAAAAAAATATTGTGTAATTACAGTGTTCATTAAGCGTATATGCTGTAGAAACCACTTCCAAACCAAAAACATAATATTTTATATTCTAAAATTTCATGTCCTTGACAAAAAACACTCTCATTAAAATCAATTGTTGTGTTGACAGTTTTTTGTTTTGCCATTTTATGTAAAAAAAGGACATTTAATGCCCCTCCCCTACGAATTTCAAAGTATGTTGATATCTTATGTATTTGTTGTAGATGATGCCTGTCCCCTCCCACACAAATTTCAAATTATATAAATATTTATATCAAATGTTGATGTTGTTTGAGATGTCCGTCCCTTATTTAATGCCCCTCCCCCACAAATTTCAAAGTATATGTTTATATCTTACGTATTTGTTGTAGATGATGCCTGTCCCCTCCCCCACAAATTTCAAATTATATGAATATTTATATGAAATGTTGTAGGTGATGCCCGTCCCTTATTTAATGACCCTCCCCCACAAATTTCAAAGTATATACATATATTAGTATATGTATTTGTTGTGGGTGATATGTGGGTGTTTATATTACAGATAAAAATTATAATTATATATTATTTCTTCCCCTTGGTAAACTTTATAACATATTTAATATTTTTTCCATATTATTATGTTCAATGTCAGTCTAATTAACCTGACATTATTTTGTATATTCTTAGTTTCTCTGGTTAATAACAAACAAAAAAAAAACTGGTAAAAACTCAGAAAAATGACAAAAATATTAAAAACAGAAAGAAAAATGTCAACTTGTTTTCAACATTTTTGTCCTTGTAAATTGTGTCAACAAAAATTAAGAATATGTTTAAATATTTTGAATAAAAAAACAAGGAAAAGAAAATGAAAATTTGCAAACATTAATATGTTAAATAAAAATAGATTGTAATTTATAAATTGTAACTTATTTGAAGAAAAATTTTCAAAAACAATTAAATTATATAATATCGAAAATCATTTTACAACCAAAAACGTTCCAATTATCAGCGATTGTTGTCTCGTCAGCATAAATTCTGATTTAAAACTTATTTTAAATCAGAATTTTTCTTCAATTCCAGGACCAGGATAACAAGTTCTTAAAACAAATAATGGTTCTTTAAATTCTACAATTGTAATAATTCTTTATTTTGTAATCTATTCTATTGAATAATTGAATTTTTATAGAAGTTCAGTGTCAGTGTAACAAATGAAAGTTATGTACAACATTGCAACATTGTACAATTAGAGAGTTAATTTATGATGTAATTGAGCCACTATTATTTATTCAATTGAAACAATTAAAAGCTTATTCTCCTTTAAGTTTATCAGTATATGCCATTTATCTAACAAATCTAAGGATTTACATAATTGGAATCATAGCTACGCATCTTCCAGACTATTAAACCTATTAGAATATAAGAATTATATCTAAATTCTAAATGTTATATGGATAGAACGTATAAAATTTCAAAGTTATATGTAGAAATGAAAAATTAATTATTCTATTACGCTTGAACTGAATGCCTAAGCTTTAAAATAACACTGGCAAGGTCTGTATATACTACTCAAAAAAAAAAAAAAATATTAATTTCAATGTCATCTTTTATGATTTTCAGTCAATACCTTCCAATTACAAGTAAATCACCATTTCGTCCTCATATTAACAAAATCTATACATATAATAAATTTAATATTAGTCAAAACAGTCTTAGAGACCAAAAGCTTCAAGTAACGCCGAGGTAATTAGTATACTTTCAAATTAATGTACTTCTTCAATGGATTATTGTAAAGCCTTTCCTTCTAATGAATTTGGGTTTTTTTGTAGCACTTTGAACCCATTAAAGAAATTGATGTGGATTAAAATTAAATTTAGTTAAGATTTTCTTCATTAGACCTGGATTTATGTTCACGACAGCGAAATGAATAAAATTTCTTCTGCAATTTTAATGTAATTCCTTTGCTTTATAAAAAAACTATATTTTCTACTGAATATTTAATAACTTTTCATTCCATTATTTGTCATTTTATAAGTTAAATCATTTTTTTTTTTCATAAAATTTACATTTTTATAAGCAGTAATTTGTACTGGAACATCCAGTAATTTACAAAGTTCTTGATCTTTTGTTCCTTACTGTTCTATATTCATTAAAAAATTTCCGAATTAATCCTTAACACTTCATCAGTTTTAGAACAGTTTTTCTAACAAAAAAAAATTTTACTATACATAATTAAGTTTCAGTTTTTTTTTTGTTTCATTACAAAAAGTTTCTGTACAGTTTTTTCCCTTTAAAAACACAAGTTGTAATCTGAAAATTGTTCATTTTTTCATTTATGATGAACGTGAAGACTTGACTAAAAATAATATTTTAGTATTGATTGTTTTTTTTTTGTATGAACTAGGAAGGATGTAACCGTGGAAAAATAATTTAATTTTTTGTTTTTTTTATGGAAAATATAAAAGTTTTTCTCATTTACTGGGGTTTCTTTTTATTCATTATTTCCTCCATTAAATTATTACTAAAGAGTTTTTATTTTTTAGGGAACATGATTTTCCCAGTATCCATAACAATTACATAACAAATTCTCAACTAATATAATCGTCCAACATAATTTACCACCCATTTGACTCCCCATTAAATCATTAAATTTCAGAAATTAGTGCTTGTTTTTTTACTATCATAAATGGTGGTGGGTATTAGTCGTTCCTGATAGCATGATTGATATTCATGTAATAATTATAATTTTCGGTTTAAAAGACTTTTCTTTTGTTTTTCCGATGGATAAATTATTATTAGACCCTTTTTTTGTTATTGTAATTGATGTTTTAACATGGATTTAATGTCCTACACAAATTTTATTTTTAGATTTTTAAAATAATGATCAAAAATTATAATTGCCTCCATCTTTTACTCAATTGCTGATTAATTATCTGATTGGTTTTAGTATATTATATAGTAATTAGTAGTATAAAGAGTAAAATTATTATTTATACATTTATCTAAATTTACTGAAAAGGATATTTTGAAATAGAAATAGAATTTTTAAGAATTATTTGTAAATTGGAATTGAAATTACGCAAAAATTATAAAGAAATCTATTTAAATCTAAAAATAAATCAAATTCAAATTAGGAACGAATTCTTTTAGAATCACCTCCCAATTCAAGTCTTTCCCGTTGAAACCTACTAGGTAAAATTGCTGTCCATTTGTTCAATTGTCGTCAAAATTTAAATAAACAAATTACCATCTATTCAATCGCAAGATATTGTGACGAAAAGAATTAAATTGACGAGCATGTCCTATTCACGCTCTGGTTAAGAGACCTTGACAAGTAAATCCGGAATTTTACAAAAATTCTAAAATTCCATTCGCTAGCTAATAGATATAAAAGTTATTAAGCCCCGATTACATTAATCTGATTGCGTAGTGATATTGCGTAAGCCAAATAATCGCTAAACTGTTGGACATCGCCTGCTGTTACTTTAAAGGAATCTTGAGTTTTATGTAATATCTAAATTTAATTTGGGAAACATAAATATTTACAAGGTTTGCAATGACTGTAATGTTTCCTCCTGGAATCAAATTTATAAACCAATTTTCAAAAGTCGACTAATGGAGGAAATAAGGGAATGGAAAAATAACGTGAAATCTGTAAGAGAATCGGGAAATAACGTTTCATAAAAATGTCTTGAAGTTCCTCCAAGCTACTCATAATAATCAGCGTATTCACAGATAACCGTCTGCTTAGGTATAACTTAAACAAAATCGCAAAGTCTGAAAATAGTGATTGTAGGTTCTGTTTGGATGATGAAGAAACTGTTGAATTCATTCTCTGCTACTGCGAGGGTGTAGCCCGAAACAAGTTGACATAACTGGGTAACGAATTTTTGAGTAATGACGAACACAGTGTCTATTATCAATTAACTAAATACTGTAAGGTAGCCCAAACACATCTCTTTAAGTCGCAGTGTAGAGAGGCTAACTTATCGACCTCATATTAATGTAATTTAATCTCATAATTTCATATAAACTAATCTATTCCAAAATATTAATCAATGCTCCTTACCTTATGAATGAATCTATACCCTAGTAATCTAACATAATTCACAGAAAACTAAATTATATTTTCGATTATAACTTACAGCATTGAATATATATCTTTCTGCTTTGATTACCTGGTGGAAATTACTTAATTATATTATTTTTAATACATATATATAAAAAAATATTCGATAAACCTTAACAAATAATTATATACCAATAATAAACTTGTTTATAAATAGCGTTGATAAATAAACAATTAACTACAGAATCGAAAAAAAAAATGGAAAAAACTTTTTCATAAAAACATAATTTTTTCACTGAGCGTTTATAAATCAACATTTTTGTTATTAGGTCGCTATTAAATAACACCCCCGAGACTAATTATATATTAGTTAGTTATATAATTATTATTAAGGTTTTCATTTTTTTATTTTTTTGGTATCTGGAGTTGATTACACCATAGAACGATAAATAATAGAAAGAGACTTGTCAAAACATTATTTAATTCATTTTTTATTTAAATCATTTCAATAGCTAAAATAGAGTTACAGAATTTTATTCTGTAAAGTTGGACGGTAGTATATGCTCATTGGAGTGTTAAAAAAGGCCTACTGAAAGAGTTTATAACTACACTTAATTCTCAATTTAGACAGTACTCGATTTACATATACGGTTTCGGTTTAAAAGGATTGAAAAAATAATGAGAAAAAACTTTGGTCTCCTGAAAGAGGTTTCATGACATTTATGTAGTTATATGAGCCATAAATTTCTTTATAGTGACGAAACATTTATATGCAACAACTTAGTCGCCTTCAATAGTGTGACATCTGTTGTCACCAAATGGTATCAACCATTAGAACTTTTCTAAGTCTTAAAATCACTTTTACATATTACAAATATAAATTTATCACTATTACATATTACATTTAAGTTTGAGTCAACTTAGAGCGACATTGATTACTCGGCTTTGGGTTGAACCTGCGGTACTTAAGGGTCTACAGTCTACAAGCATAGCACACTACCACTACGCCACCGCCACCCATCATAATATTATAAGATGTAAAATAATGATCCAGCTAAATCCTGTTTTGATGTTAATCTAAGAGGTCAAAACTTATAGAGAATTACAGATCAAATCTTCAGTAGAAAAATGACGTTGTAGCAATTAACTATATTCTCGTTGGCATACTTTATATATGATGATTGCTTAATGTGATTAAATGGCGTTAGAATATAAAGTGCAAGAACAGATTGACTATAGAACATTCAGGATATTACGAAAAAATATAATAATTACATACTGGATAAATGAATTGAGGATTAAGCAGAAGACTTGCTATAAGGTTCTACATTACAGTGACGGCAATAACTACTAGGTAATGACCATAACATTGGGTTATTTACATTAGAAATGTTATAAATTTTTCATACATAACGAAATATTATATGGTCTTAATTCTGAATTAAATAATTCAAACCGTTTAATAGCCTGTATAATATATGCAATTAAATTCAATAAAATCAGCATTTAAAATATGCCGTTTCTGAATTAAATTATTAATTAATAAAACTAATAAAACTTTTGTTCAGAAAATGCAATTTTTCAAAAATTTAAAATAATATTTTCTTAGAAAAAATTAATTTTATTTTAAATAAATCTTAAATTTCATTTGAAAATAGCCACATTTTAACTTCCATAAAAACAAAATTCATATCCTTCGTGTAGGATACAAATATTTTCTGATAAATGTCACCCCCTTAACTGTATTACAATAATTACAGCATTGTCGTGACTGACTTTATAAATAAAATGTTTGATTACAATAATAAAATCCATCAAATAGAAAATACAAAAGGTCCATTTATTTTAAACATACATTAACTAAATACCCAGCTTAACATTCCTTACCTTTTGAAAGAAATCCGAAGAAAAAAAAAATTCTTAAATACATTGGACAACATTCTTTATTTAACTCACTACAGTAGAATAGAAAATCCAAAAAAAAAAAAAACTTTTAAATATTTCCTTTCCTTTTTAAAGAAAATTCCCTTAAACTTTAATTTAATGCTATAACAAATACAATAAAAAAAATATCCTTAAATGACATTATTATTGATTATTTTTTGTCAAGTATTTAAGGATATTTTTAGGACTTTTTTTTTAGAAATAAAAATCTCTTCCACAGTTTGTTTGTCTGTCTGTATATCCTGTCAATCCGTTGTAAAAAATTTCAAGTATTAAATTTGTCATATATAGTACTAAAAGTGTCCATCTCTAAACTAAACTCATGATATACTTACTTTGTGTTTTAGAGTTCCAACAATATGGTATCATAAATTGAAAAATTAACCGATAGATGGCACTTGTCGGTTGTTTGAGCGCATTATTTAACAAAAAGTTGCATTTTAGAATAGTGTATGTGCATCTAAAATGATGCTATACCTCGTATTGATAAAAGTACTTAAGGGTAGATTTAAATGTAGATTTTATAATGTAACATTTTCCCACTAGAGTGGCTTGCCTTGTAAAGTACTTTTTATTTGAACTTTTAATTGCAATTAATTATGGTTAATCTTCTACAAAAAAATATTATTAGATTCCACGTTTGCAAGATAATAGAAAATAAAAAAAACCACTAGATGGCGCAGCATATAAAAACTGAAATTGTAATTTAAAAAATGGTAAATATTTTCCAAACGAGTTCTTAGACGATGTATTGGAAAGCTAATAAAGATAGCCAGCATTTTATGTACGCTACACTATTTCAACAAATTTCAAAAACTTTTAGATTTGGTTAGGTTAGGTTCAGACGTTCAGAGTAAGACTGGGCCATAGACAGTCATAATGATTGCATCTATTTAGTTTGTTGTGATTATAATTATTTATTACTGATTAAACCCGTACTGTTGATGCAATAGTAAAACTGCTGTAGTTGGAGCCGCCACCTTTACGAAGGAGTGACAATATAGCTTCTGAGGTTTCGAAGGCGTCTAAACAATAATGCCTCACAGCCACATATATGTAGTATGTATTCCGCCGTTTCGTCATCATATGACGAATAATTCTGTGTATTGCCAGCTTCTTCTTTCGCCGAAAGATCTGCATCTTCATTACAATTAACCCACATGGGCTGGATTCAAAGACAATGTTACTCAAAACTAGGGATGATGATTATTAAAGATTGTAGACAGTCCCATACTTATTTTCAATTAACTTGGTATGATTCTCTCTGTCTGATAATAGCCCATTTATATAAAACTATTACACCAATAGTTCTGCTCTACGGCAATGTTTTAAAGTATATTAAAGAAATATAAACTGGAAACCCATTAAAGTGAGGTAGGTTGCGTGTTAAACTTGATATATGTCTTATTTATTTCACTTAAATTATTATTATTTTATAGT
The DNA here is from genome assembly GCA_963920725.1 of Rhamphomyia laevipes. Classification (NCBI taxonomy): domain Eukaryota; kingdom Metazoa; phylum Arthropoda; class Insecta; order Diptera; family Empididae; genus Rhamphomyia; species Rhamphomyia laevipes. The sequence continues at coordinate 136,695,634 of OY987255.1, forward strand.
TTAGTTGAATATTCAATGAAAAAAAAAAATATTTTAATTTTTTTTATGTTGGTTAAATTTGATGAAAATCCCTAAAGAATTAAAACTATTTTAATCTAAATATAATATAAAGAAAATATATAGAGAAAAGTCTAAATACAAATTTCTACTATATAAAGTGGGGTCTTTATATAAAGTGGGGTCTTTATATAAAGTGGGGTCTTTTGAATATTGTATTTTAATAATAAAAAAAAATTAATGGTCTTGTTTGTTGGTTTGATAATAATATAATGGGATTTTCTGTGGTGGGACTTTTTAACTATATATATACGAATATTATTATATAATTTCGCTAATAGTTTTCTGTGTGCGATAACTTGTTGAGCTAAAATTATAATTTATTTAAAAGGCACAAAAATATTAAAAAAGGATAAAAAATATAGAGTCAATATATAATTCTAGAAAATTATTTTATATATTAATTCTATACAGGGAATTTATATATAAATACTAAAGAGAAATATTTATAAACACGCACCAAAAAGTTTTGGAGTAAGAGCATTTTCAAATTATGGAAAGGTGAAACATAAAACGTAAATTTTTATAATAATTATTTAAGTAGAGTGCAGAAAGTAATACAGTATTATAAAATATGTATATTCATAGTTGGATTAAGTAGGATAGTTCCTTAATTCCAAAATGATCAAGAAACGTCTTGGAATTAACTCTTTGTAATGAATTGGAAGAATGTCAGATACAAAATAATGTGTTTTCCATCACAGTTCTTCATTCAACAAATCCATCAATAAATGATGCATCTGGATCAGGTTGAAATAATAGGAAAAAAGTCATAAAGATAGCTTGCATATGACACTGTAGCTTTAAATTGTAACTATATACAGACACATTTGGTGTAATGTAACTTTCTGAGTAATCAATGATTATATTTTGTAGCATGTAAGATGCAACAAGGCATTGATATATCTAAGTTTTTATAATTCTTGGTCCTTTGAACATTTGACAGTTTGTAACTGAATCAGTTGTCAATTTTAGTTTGAAAAGACAAATTACTTTTAATTACCCTACCATTTTTGGTATAATTATAATCAGGATCATTTGAATATTTTGTAGCATGCAACAAGGCATTGATATATCTATGTTTGTATATTCTTGGTCCTTTGAACATTTGACAGTTTGTAACTGAATCAGTTGTCAGTTTTAGTTTGAAAAGACAAATTACTTTTAATTACCCTAGTATTTTTTGTATAATTATAATCAGGATCATTTCTCGTCCCAAACTTAACTAAAAAGTGGATTACTTCTATAAATGAGTTTATTCACAACCGCAGACAATATTTACTGAAAATTTAAAAGTCAGTCTACATTTTTTTTTTTTGTTGGTATCGTGACAACATGAACATTATTTTTCTATTAAAAAGCCATTTTTTTTTTTTAAATAAATTATTTTTATTTTGTAAATTATTATGTTTATATTTATCCATAATGTTATTTTTTTTAAAACCGCCTATTAAACATAATATTTAATATTTTAGTAGGTGTATTTTATATTTATTCCACCCAAAAAATGTCAAAATGACAAACCTTAAACATCAGTGTTTTTTGTTGGTTCTTATATTTCAAAATATATAAATACAACAAAAATAATAATATACCAAAAAACTGACTGGTAATCGCGAGGTTTTTTAAAAAAAAATGGTCATATTCATATAACAGATAATGTGGGACAAATAAATAATAAAGGATGTAATGAATTACACACCTCTAAGCGACACATTAATTCAAAAATTCAACAAAAACTTTTGGTTGATTTTTTTTATTATTATTATTATTATGTCACGATCCTTTCCATTATGGCATAACCCGCGCAGAATTTGTTTTTATTACATTTATATAATAATATTAGGTATCTGGCGAATTTGTCGAAAAACATGAATTCGCAAATGACCGAAAACACAAGTGTTCTGTTCACATTTTGTTATATGGAAATTTCGTAAAATTCCAGGGCTTCGCAGAGCAGTAATCTAGTAATTTTTATTACGTCTATGAATGACGAAAATTCCGTCACTCTAAATAGCAAAGTTGAGATATGTATACGTGTAGATAATATTTAAATACATTAAAAAATAGCTTCAAAATTAATGACACTTTCTTCAGAATGATTTAAATTCCTTTTAAATACCATTTAGACTCGTATCATTAATAAAGTAAACTTTATGTTGCGGTCATCATTGAGAGTTGGTTTAATAATTTTGATGATCACTACATACTAAAGTCCTTATTTACTTCTGTTCTACGTCCAATTCTTGAATATGCCAGCGAAGTGTAGTCGTCTCACTATCGTGATCATATTGATAGAATCGAAGCTGATCGAAACAATTAATATTATGAACTTGTAGAGATCGTCTGAAACTTTTGCCGAATGCAGAATTGAACTAATTCACAATTTATCAAAAGCACAATTGACCGGAATGAATCGCAAACAAACAATTTTAGAAGGAAAATCGTGATAAATTTACATTTGTTCTTATTCATCGGTTAATTCTGTATTTAGTAATTTTTCATTCGGTAAATCGTGTATTAGGTCAATTTGTATTCACTCAATAAGCCGCAAATGATAATATTATTTTGAATTTTGTGGCACTTTTACATACAATGATAATACTAAATTATAATATCCTTTATTATTTGACCAGTTTAAAAACATCCCCGGCAAATCCATTATTTTTTTTGAAAAATGTCTGTTCAATTTTAATAATATTAAAATGAAAGAAATTATCATAAAATCATGTTTTCGTCTACGAGCGTCAACATTAAAAAAAAGAAGAGAAATTATTACATTATTTCATTTACGTGTGTGTGTCCTTTTTTTGTGATATTGCAAAATTAAAAAAAAATGGTATAAAAAAGAAAAATTGAATCGGAGGGAAAAAATTATTCTATAGTGAAAAAAAAACGTGTCAGTATGTCAACCCGTTGATTACTCGTCATGTTATATACTCTGTCACATTTAAACATGCACATAAAGTTAATGGTAAAAATTCTGGACAGATTGGTATCTAAGGGGTTACAAGAGTTGACCAATACCAACTATGAGATTTAGTGAATTAAAATACAACCAATGTAATAGAATGACTATTACAGATTTTCGGTATACAGGTATACATCTTTAAAAACATTGCTTATTTTATTTGTATCAGTAACTTTCTATAACAGTGCAGCATTTACCAGAAATGGGCAATAATTTACAATTATTTAAGACCATCAATAAGACAAGAAATATAAATGGTTTTTTGTATATGATATTTGAAAATCCTACGAATTTGAACAAACTAAAGATTTTGCAAAAGTTAAAATCAAAAAAGTGATATTAATAAATTCAACTAGTAAGTCAACTAGTAAGTATTTTCTCTAGTTTAAAAAATTTATTGAATATTTTTGATATATACGCACTATTTCAAGAAATTTACTTCTAAGAGGCATCAAAATATTAATAGCCGACCCTGATTCTTGAATTTGTATATTAAAAAAACTGTGATGTCATTCGCTTTAGATTACTTTTGCGAATATTTTTTAAGCAAGTTCGTAAAAATAAATTTTATATAGTTGATTTTATGTTGTCTGTAATGTAAGTAAGTCGTTCTATTTTAATTAAATTTAAATTCAAATGAGAAGTAATAATGTTACCTCTGTTTTAAACTGGTGACGAATTTCAAGCTTTTATTTCAAGGATATTTAAATTTTAAGCAAATTTTAATGGATTAAACTTAAAGTCAAATATATCAAATTTAACCAATTCTTTAGGCTTATTAATTCTATATTAAAACTTTGAACCTAGGTTATTCAAATTTAAGTTAAATATGTCAGACTTAACCAAAATTATGGACAAAATATGATTGTGATATTTATTAAATATTCTCCTTGCGAATTTTAATAAAATAAATGTAATACGCCTTCTAAAATAAATTAAAAAAAAAATTGTTTAATTTTCTATTTTTGCCAGTAACTTTTTGAAGTCTTGATTTCTTCTATTTTTCGTTTTATAATATATTTTTTTTTACTTATAATTATATCAAAGGCAACTTTACAACGAACCGAAATAACAAATTTATTCCCTTTGTGGGTGACAGTTGTTGTCAGCAAGGACCCCGGAAGTTAAAGAGAAAAAAATATATAACAACTTCTTTTTTATATATATATTCGGTATAGTAGGAAGAAGAAATGGCATTGGACAAAAGAAATATAAAATTATACTGAAAGCCACAAGTTAGTCCCATAAAGAATTTTGTTCAAAGAAGAAAAATGTAGAAGTCCTTAAATGTATATAACCTATAATGAAAAATGGAGGTTAGTGAACATTTTTTTTGCAGAGAAATAGAATGTAATTTTTACGTTTTTTTTAAAAAAGACTTTGACAATAAATGGAGTACATAAGAATAAAAAATTTAAAATGTGTAGTTGAATAAAAATAATTTTAATAAATTAATTTAAAGTTTCAACTTTAAATTAATTTATTAATTGTCCACTTTTTTTCCTTCAATTGTCCAATGTTTTCTGCTACTTAATATTTAATTTAAAATTCAAATTTTGATGTAGATCGAATTGTCAAATTGGATCAAATTGTCAGTTCTTTGCGATTCTAGATTGTATTTTATTTAGATTTAACTTATCAGTTTCAAAAAGGCTTTAAACTGATCAATACATTGTGCCCTCTGCTTTATTTTGTATTATAACAAAATTATTCTAACTTTAATTCTGATTATTCTGTAATTATAGTAAGTAAAACTTGCTGGTAATTTAACAACTAACTCAGGATCTAATGCCAATACATTGTTTTCTATGTTTTATATGATTAAATAAGAATTTTCGATACAGTCTTATCAGCAATTGATTGACATTTATTATCAGTGCCTTACTAGCCTCAATGAATTTGTTCTGGCTTCTGATTGATTGTAGCAATAGCCACAGCTGCTGCTAAATTAATACAATTTATCAACAAATAAGAAAAACAATGAAATTTACTATATTTATATAAAATTGATAAAATTGTATATTTAATTGACAGATTCAAAATCAAATTCAAATAAATTTTCACAATTTTGTTAGCACCATCAATTACGTTTTATATATAAATAGAAAGCATTAAAATTTCAAAATGTCCACTTTATCAAAAGTTTCAAATTACAATTTTTATTGAATGTGAAAATCCTTTTTTAAGTGTTTTTTATTTTTTGTATTTTTTACAATTTATTTTGAAAAAAATTTACCTATTCATCTTCTAATAATTTTATTTTTTGTTTTTTTACCTACTCATCTGAACTCAGATCCGTCTTTTTTCATTATGATAGTATTAAAATTTGAAATAATAATATTTATTTTTTCGTTTTATATATTTATTTTTTTCCCTTGACAAAAATCTAAAACAATTCAATATCAATTCAAAAATAAAATAAAACAAAAAACAAAAATGTATTGTCAAATAAGTGTCAAATTATAAAAAGCTTTTAACTTTTGATGATAATCTGTAAAGGACAGCTGTAAATATGCAGATAAAATGATTTTCCCATTATCATTAATTTTGTTTTAAATTTTGAAATTTGGTATAATTAAATGAAAAATATTTTTTATTTAAAACTAAATTCAAGAATTCCAATCATAGAGAAAGCCACTAGAAGTAGGTCCTTTTCAATGACTAAAACTTAATTGGTAGGTAACACTATCTCAAAGAAGAGCCCACTAGAAGTAGACTCTTTCCAATCGCTAATATTATTTGAATACTTAATGAGTATTAAATAATTCACTTGAACTCGTGAATATTTTATATCGTTATCTAGTAGCGAGTGCCTTAGCACCGGTTTGCAACCGTTCACGTTAAACCTAACTAATACTAAACAGATTATTTAGATTCATTCAGAGAATATTTACTACACACAAGATAAAATTATGATTAATTAAGTTAATAAATGTTTAACTACAGATGGCGCACTTTGGAAGAAACTTATACAGATTCAAGAATTTGGAAATACTATCAACGAATTTGAATTATATGGAAGGATCATAATGCACTGTGTATAGTGCATACAATTAAAGCCTGTTCTTGTTTATCTGTGTCGCTTTTACATCGCTCATCGCCAAACTATCAAAATTTATAATTACTTAAAAGGACAGCTATGGACTGTGTTTTCGGCCTCTAAAATTATAGAATCATTTATTACTATGTAAACCCTTATGTGAAAATAGTAAATATTATTTGTACAAAAATATTTAAATAATGTCTTCCTTCTTAATATTTAACTATAGATGCTTCAATTATTGCACTTTTACCCCAATAACAAAATTTAAATTATAGGCTAATAAAAACGAGTTCAAGTGAAAAGAAAAAATACTACATTTCTCATCTCATTAGTCATCACAAAGTACAATACAAATTAATTTGACTAAGCTACTTCTTTTATAGGTAGAATATTTGATGACATGACATAACGCCATAAAGACAGCGCCATTATACGCAAAAGTCATAATTAGTTAACGACTTTTCAGATTTTTAATTACAAAAATAAAATTAATTACTGTCTTATTATAGGCCATAAGCATTTCCGAATTCTGTTGACGATTTAATTATGACCAGTTGCAGAAAGAGAAGTGGATTTTTCGCATCACCATAAAAAAGAGATGGAAAACTTATGCTCCTTCGATATAATTCATTCTAATTCGTTGATTAGTATTAACTTTCTTACCAAAAAAAGACTGATTACTAATAAAAATCAACAAATATTTTTTTCATACTTTGTTATCTGCAAACATATAAAATGCTCATTAATTCTTTGAAAAATTTATTTCTAACCTCCTAAATCGATTTTAAAAATCACTCAACATTTTGTCATGCAAGAAAAAATATAAAAAACCAATTTCATCCTTCAATTTTTCATGGTATACAAAATAATAGGCAACTGAAAAAAAAAAATTTATAAATTGACGTTTCTCTCAATGAATTTCTTCATTTTGTTAATAGGTAAAAGTTTTGTTACAAACTCATAAAAGTACGTAAAAAAAAAAACTTTGATAATTTTCAAAAATCAACAAGCTGTGAATAGCTAGCTCTTTTATACTTCCAATTCAAACTTATCATAATGTGATCTAATATTGAAAAACCGAAAAAAGAAAAAATGAAAATGTATAATCAATTTTACGATTTCTTTAAAACAAGTAATACGGATCCTAATAAACACAGACAATTTAGATCTAAAATAAATGATAAGAAAATATGTTTTGTAAAAGTACAGAAAAACAAATTTTCTTTTTTTTTTATTAGTTGAATCGTGGTGGTAAAACTAATTTGTCAATTTCACTTTCAATGATGATGAGGGTTTTTTTTTTACAACAACTGTCAAAAATGTAAAAGAAAATAACCTTTTTAGATTAAATTTCATTGTTGGTTTGATCTTTTCCCTTTTGCTGATGGAAATATTGAACATTTTTGAAGGATTTGTATAAAAAGAAAAGATGAAAATTAGATTTTACTCAAAGTTGAACTTGTTGTTTAGATTCCATAGAGAATATCTCCACAAAATTATTATACTAAATTGAACTCATAGCTTCAGTATTAGTATTGAGTTAACAGTGAAAAGAAAAATATGCAGTAACCAGCAAGAGTTATGGATAATGAGACAAAACTATCGAAGATTTGACTTAAAGTAAACCTTCCATGGGCTTTAATATGATGGAGTTATTATTACAGACGAAATTTTAAAATTAATTTCGATATTCTGACAAGAGCTCGAGAGCATATACTTTTTTTATTGAGAAATATGATCAAAAGAACACAGAAGTAGATGCCAGGACATTGGGATTGAAGAAGATGAAAGTGAAACAGTATAATCATTATTATGTAAATTCTCAGAGAATTCGATTTAAGAAGGAGACCTGGATGTAAGTGGGAATTTATGTGATTCTATTGGGTATTTGTGAGTCAAGACAGTGACTTAGGGTAGATTGCATACAAAGCTGTTGACACCTCCTTTCGAACTAACCAAGCTAAAACATGCAATATTTAAAATTATTTTCCAAAAAAGTCTGACATAATTTTGAAGAAGTAATTTTTAATCCACTCATGGGTTAACTAAAGCTCTATAAAATGGTTTTGACATCGAACGATACACAAATAGATTTTAAAATTCTCCAATTTCGTTGGTAATGCCCTAACTTAATTTATTGTATAAAACAATTTAGAAAGTAGATTCGGTACTCTACTCGGTAATCTTTCAATACTGTTTGTTCAAAAAATTCATTCAATTTATGAATTAGCTAATGTCTGAGCGATTTTAAAAATGTTGATTTCAAAAATTTTGTTTCAACAAACCGAACAGAAAATAATTTCTAAAAAAATTTAAGTTATATTCTGTCAAAATTCCACTATTGTCAAAAATCATTCAAGAATTATATCTGAAAAACTCAATCACATCTTCACACACCAATAATTTTTATTCAACCATTCTTTATGACCTTGAATATGAACTAATTTTGGATTATTTTTGTAAAATTTTTAATATTATAAATAAACAAACCTTTAAAAATAAAACCATCAAAAAAAACTATACAAAATTTCAAAAAGGATACCCCAAAAACCGATACGTATTTCGTCACTTATAACAGTATCAAAACATTAAGGATCACTTAAAACGCATAAAAAAAATAATAACAAACACTATTTTTTTTTCTGCCTTGTTTACTTTATTTTTAACAACACTGGAGAAAGGATTGACATTAAATTGTAAATGACAAGAACGACGAGAAGCAAAAAAAAAAAAAATATAAATAATGACAAGTTTAGTAACTTGAAACGCGCAAAAGGAAGTTTAACAAAATAACAACAATAACAAAATCTCCTTAATGTTTTTTTTTTGTGTGTTGGTAAACAAATACGTATTTGGATATACATATACATAAAAAATATATTTAGGTTAAAATCGACTATTCTTTGCCAGTTCATTGAACATATATGGATTTAAGAGTGAGAAAAATCATATAAAAACCCCAGCAGCAATGAACTATGTATAGTCAAATTTAGGCAATAGCTAAAAAAAAGGATAATAAGGTTTACTCTATACAAAAATATATAAAAAATGAGCACAATAAACTTGTTTGATGTCTTTTGGGGATGTAAAAAATTTTAGAAAGTTTATGTTTTATAGGATATGAAAAGAAATAGGATATGCGAAAAAATAAAGGATTTTTTTTATTATTATTATTTTTTGAAAAATTATCTAAATAATAATTTATTTGGAAAATATTTCATGTTACTCATATATCAGCTTACATACAAGTCTAACAATTTACAATGATTCAATTCAATTATTTTGAAAGGTTTGGGAAAAAAAAATTTGTTAGAACTTCAATTGATTTTGATTAATATTTTCAGACTATTTTTTTTATCATACTATATCTAAATAAAATTATTTTTTATAAAATTTATATATGCCATTTTACAGACAAAGTTGGACTCTAATTTTATATGTGGAGTTATCATAAACGTCATCCAGGAGTTATCATACATCAGTCATTGTAATCCGTCACCCAGTAAGTTACTGATTTATTCATCATTGCAGTAATTTATCATTTTAAATTGTACAGAATCTGTGCTATTACTATCCAATATTGCTGGTTTCAGAATTCATAATAAGAGCGACTCGAAAGATGCTTGTCGAATGCTTTATTTGGTTCGATTAATTTAATTTTATTGGATTCCGAAACAAGTTTTTTTTTTGAAGAAAGCAACAGCAGAACTATTCATCCCAGTTAACTTAAGTTACATTTATTTTATGAAATTGAATGGAATAGGTCAACTTATTTGGACGTAAAAGTTCCTCCATGATAATAATGATACATCTTTTAGTCATTTTAATCCGTCACCCGGTAAGTTACTGACTTAATTAACCATTGCAGTAGTTCATCAATTTAAATTGTACAGAATAATAACTGCTCTCACTATCCAATATTGTTGGTTTTGGTTCATAATAAGAGCGGCTCGAAAGGTATTTGTCGAATGCTTCATTTTGTTCGTTAATGTATTCCGAGTCAAGTTTTTATTAGTGAGACCTTAGAAACTATATATTTTATTAGTGAGGCCTTATTGTCTGGGAAATTAACTCAACCGTTTAGCTATAGTCTTAAAAAAACAATTCTCCTTCTTCTTCTTCTTCTTCTTTTGAACACAACCCTCTCATATTAACTTTGACTTAGTTATTTATATTGCTAATTTTATTATTATGGTATGTACTCATTTGAAGCTGAACAAACTCAGAATTATCATTATCTTGAGCTAGAATTGAATTATGATCAATTTGTATTACAACATAGCAAATGTTATCCTTGAAATAACTCCAAATTGATCTATTAAAACCTTGATGGATAATATTACTAGACATAAGGAAAAATTGATGGAAAATTCTAATAAATATCAAAAAAAAAATCTTTCTCCAAGTTATTAAACGCATTGACGGACACAATTTTGATCACGTGATTCAGCTATAGCTGAAACAATAGATCACATGATCAGCTCACTGCAATTGCAGTTGGTGTCCGCGAACGTGTAAATAAAAAAAAAAAATACTCTCATTTTCTATCCTAAAACTATGTCCAGCTCAAATTTATTCATTCCAATGGCGCTACAGCCCTGCTCGAGCCGTGGCCTCCTCCTCCAGCTCATATTACCAAAAGAATATCATAAATATGGTTCAAAATTTTGATTAATATCAAAATTAAAATTATTGTATATATCACTAAATTAAACGATTCTTAATCTTCCTTAAATTTTGTAAACATTACTCCCCTAAAATTATTATTGTTACATAAATTATTGACAAACTATAAAGACGTATATCAATTCCAATACAAAAATCATTAAAGACGACAGAGAAACTGAATCCCTTTAACAAAAACATGAACTATAAAAATCACATTAATTTTTCTTAAATCGATTTATACAAATACTACGTATATAAATATTTTGGTAAATTTCAACCATATCAAAACCACTTACCAGGAAATAATAATTGATCCACAAAACAAAAAAATAGAAAAAAAATCTTTCCCCATTTTGTGGCGCCTTATTCGCCATTCACAATATATATTTTTATTTTGTGTAATTCCCAAGAAAAAAAAGGGGTGATTTTTCTTAAGTACTACGTGTACAAATGTATAAAAATTATCGGAAATAATATTTCATCGTTTTTGGTATTATTATATTTGACCCAAAACAGCAAAAATGAAATTATCTGAAAATATATAGACGACGTCGTTGTAGATATTATTATTTAAGGAAATTGGAACTATCCATGAAACAAAAAATTGTGAAGGTTATAATAATAACAAGGAAGAGTCTCTCCATCATGGTTAAAGTGATTGTATAACATTTCATTCATTTTTATTAAACATTTATTTTATTTGTATTTCGGATTGACTTTAAGGATTTTTTCTAAAAATAAATAATATTTTTTTGATCAAAAAGGATTTTCAAAAAAATTTTTTTGTGAATCGCATAATAATAACTTAAATAAAGTACTAAAACGTGCCGAATTTTGTAATATTTCAATTGTAAATATTAATTTAAATATTGGACTATGATATTTTTCAAGATTTTATTTATTTAAATGAAATTTCAAAATCAATAATAAATTTAAAAAGCGTACCTTTACTCAGACCCTTTTCCTACCATTAAGAGGAAAATTGTCTCTAAATTTATCAAAGGGAAACACACTTCGAGATAAATAAAATGTGGATCCTTGAAGATATGAAAAAATTGGGAAAAGCAAAGGAAATGCGCCACGTTTTAAAATCCATCAACTTTTATAATAATTGGTTAAAGCGGACGAGGTATAGCTTACGCTATTATCTCAACTACTGTAAAAATTGCGGATTACGTTTGCAAACATTTAAAGAGAAGATGGAAAAAAATGTGGTAGATTGTGTCTACATTGGTTAAAGGTATAATTATTAACAATATCTACAACATCCGAAACGGATTCGTTACCAAAAATGTAATTTACTTGCTAACCGCTACGCTACTCACAATACATTCAATACAACGGAATAAGATTTTTAAATTACGATCTGAGGTAGTTGATATGATATCAAACCGAATGAATAACTTCTTGAATGGATTGTACCAGATTGGAGTCCATGAACATCATCCAATCTTGAGATTTAAGACGTCGAGTGTATTTAATTAAAAAACGAAATTTTTGAAACTTATATGTTATCTTTTCGTTCAGTACATGGAAAGTGAATACTCTGGTAAAACTAGAAAGTTTAAAACTTTCGTCAGTCAGTGTGTGATGAAAATTCTGCAAATCTGTTGACCAAATTATATATCAAATGAAAATTTGTTCTGCGAAACAGGCTACAATAAAATAGATAAGTAGTTTGATCAGGGAGACAGCAGTGGACAGAAGCCAAACGATCCGTAAAGGCGACAATTCAATTGCATAGCTGCAATGCAATAGAATCTATTTACCTATAGATGAAGAAATGTGGATCATGCTAGAAAAACTTTTAGAGCTGATGAGTCCAAGAGGAACACCAGAAACTTGGTAAAAAAATGGGGGAAGAATTGAAGCACATTTCAAGAAATTTAAAACCGTGGAGAGAATGTGCCGTAGACGTGATTGTTCCTCGAGAAGTTCCAGAAGGTAAGTAAGTAAGTCATATATTTTAATTCAGTTACCGAAAGATTAAGCTAAAATTGTGTAAACTTGTAAAAGAGCTCTTTTTAAAGTATTATACAATATCTTTAATAATTACTCGAATAGATTTCATGAAAGCAATTTCCGGAATTAAGTCCATTTATCGCTATTTTTTTTTTATATACCAATATTTTTCTATATTTACCCAATTCAGTTCGGTCTGATATCATCTTAATTTTTATTTCCTTTTATTTTTTTTGTTTTGTTTTGTTTTACTTATCTACAAACAAAAATCTATATATACACACACTATAATAATATAATTAAAGTATTTTTTGGATTGTTATTTACGAGGCAAAAACAATTAAACATTTCACCCCCAAACCCCAAACAAAAACCCATTAAACTTTGCCTTAAGAACAGTAAACTTTATACTTGTGAACATAAAAAAAAAAAAATCTATACATAAAATAATATATTAAAAGATTTCCAGAGAAACAGAGAAAATTTTCAAAAGAAAATTGATTAATATCCTTTGAAACGGAAAATACAAATTCACGAAAATTTTTGTTTTTGTTTTTGTGAACCTATTAAAAGAATGAGTTGAAAATATAAATATATTTTTGGTAAGAAGATCTTTTAAAGCTATTTTAATGGGTTTCTGTCTGCCAGTCAGTCCATTACAAATTCGTCATATCGCTATTCTGACGATATTTGTATACGTGTGTATAATTGTGATTTAAGTTTAAGTACATGTTTTTTGGTAGACATGTTTTTTTTTTAACCAAATGGTTAAAGAGTTGACTTAAAAGATTACAGGCAAGATTACTCAACGGTATGTAGAATAAAATGGCTGCCTGGCAAGATTAATCTGTTTTGAAATCTTCCTGACCCTAAGAAAAGAAAGCACATTCTAAATATTAACAAGGAAAAATGGAAGAATTTATATACTGGAATTGTCATTGGAGCGTATCATCTTTTGGAAAACATGCTCCAAGGTTTTAAGATAGAGAAGGAATATTTAGTATATATCCTTCGATGTAAAAAGCTGAATACGAACGAAAGCAAGAGTGTTTCATTTTAAGTGATCTCATTGAGCCATGTAAAATGATAGAATATATCGTTATGATGTTGTAAAGAAATGTAAGGAGTACGTATACAAAGTACATTTTTCTGATCTTCGTACAATGGAATACCGATCCAACCCACTACCTCCGATAGTAAAAAACCACCCGGCTTTTAAATAAATGTCAATCCAGTGTTTCTTAACGTAAATTTTCCAAAAACCAATACTGAATTATGATGATGAATACGTTGTAAGACATGGAAATAACATAGTCAATTCTAGAGAAAGTTAAATGTTGGTACAACTTCAGCATAGAAACACCATTTTATATCCGGCATTGAACTTTACAGTACTCCATAAAATTCTTTTCATTCAAAAAATCCATTCGTATATAAAACTACTACATTTGAATTAAACTACGCTGTTCGACATGCTATTCTTTTTGGGGGGGAGTTAATGAAAGAAAAATTATATTAAAAAGTTTTACCTTTAGTTAAATTTCCATCACCTGGAAAACATTTGCCCCTCCCCTTCTATTTCTCTATTTCATTCTCTGTGTATAAGGAAAATAAGAAATTACCCACAAAAATAATAGGAAATTAAATGAAATATTATATAGAATTAAAGGAGTTTACGGTCAAGGTTGAGGTGCAGATCAATATTTATATAAATTTTTCATGAAAATTGAAATTATTATTTATATATAGATTTTCATAGAAAAAATTTTATTATTTAGAATTGAATTTTAATCACGAATTAATAAAAGATTATTACATTTTCATTAAAAACTTCTGTTTTGGGAGTTCAATTTACACTCAACCATTTTGTCTAACTAAACCTAACTTCTAAATGGATTTCTTACCATTTTGGAAAATTTTCTTTTCTATTATACTATCGAAAAAAATCTTAATACGTAATTTTCTTTTAACAAGGAAAAAGGGATTATGTTAATTAAGAGTAAAAATATTGGCTATATTGGAAATGAAAGAGTAATGTGCACACAAGTGTTTTCTGAAAGATATAAAAACCACAAAAAAAAAAAAAAAACAAGGATTTTTTCGATTTTACTTTATCTATAATATGTGTAAGGACATGTAAGGATATTTCTTTTTATATTATTATATTTATATATATCCTTTTTTCGTAATATGTTGTGAGAGATGGATTTCTTTATAACCAATTTTATATAGGACATGACCAAAAGAATAAAATCTTTCTCCTGTCTATTACAAAAAAAAAAAAAAAATATTGTGGGAAAGGATATTGCCTACTGGTATTTTTTTTTTTGTTATTTGACCATGTTTAGAAAGATTTATAATTTTTATTTGTTCGTGTATGTGTTGAGGATATATGAAAGAAAATAAATTAAAGTTTTGATCCTTTTCTTAAAGCAACATTTTTTTTTTTTTTGATAATATTTAAGTATATGTTTGTTGGAAATTTTCCTTTATATACATATGTATCCTTATATACACGTACGAAAAAAAAGGATAAAAAAAAATTATTTGGTTGGTTAAATAAGAAAATTGTCTGAAAGTTGACTTTAATTTAAGGAATTTAGTTTTCTTTTTTTTTTGTATTTTGTTTAGTTCTATACTGTTTACAAAAATATCAAGAAAATGAATAAAATATTTATTATTGATCAAGGACGAAACTAATAGAAATTATATAATATAAATTAGATATATTTGGTTAGATCTGAGTTATGCTGAAGCTTTGGAAAGAACATTTGAAGTTCATATACAGAAAATATGAATTCGTTTTAAATGGAATTTTACCAATTTTGTTGCAAATTTTCCAATGAAAATTAATATTATTTGAAAAACTTACCAAATCCAAGCTTGTTCATTGAAGTTTCAATTAATGAATTTTAGATATCGGGAATAGTGACACAATTTTATGCAATACAATTAATTACCGATTGAACACCAAATCAATTAAGTCGAAAATTACTCTTAAAATTGTTTAGTTGAATTAAGACGACATTTAATTGTATTGGCGATGAATTATGACGGAATGAATTACATAGATGAGAATATAATCATCATCAGGCTTATAGTTTAGTGAAATCCCTTCAATCAGTTGTCGACTGGACATATACCGTGACATATGGTCCATATATAGCCGATTATTATGCTTTATATTCGCATAATAATCTCAAAAAACATTTAACAACACGAGTTTAACTAAACTATATATCCTGTGGCATAGTGTAAAAGTAGCTTCAGTCGACATAAGCGAAAATTAATATTTTTCAATTATATTTTTCTTCTCTTTCTAACATTTTGTTGTTACTAGTCACGAAGTTAATAGGCCTTGTATTTTCTGTTTTAATCAAAAAATACATAATAGCTTAAGTCATTTTTTAAATAGTCATTCACTTGTAATATTGATTTATGTAAGCATAATATCTTATGTTGTCTAGATATACGAAATATTAAATTACAATTTAGCTAACTTAAGTTAAGTTATAAGCGACTTAACTTAACTATATTTTAATTCGGCTGAATATTAATATTTTTTATTTATTTCTTTTTAAAGTAACTTAAGTTATTTAAACAAAATACATTAATTTTATAATATGGTATTATTATTTTCGTAAATTATCTTAAATCTTTTGATTTAGTTTTCAAAGATTTTAATAATTTTTATACTAGTTTAAATTATATTTTACGTAAGTTATTTAATATTATATGAATATTTTTTTCAGCGAAATTTGTTTAATTTGTTTATTCATTACTGAATATTTTAAATTTTCGACATAAGCTATTCTTACACGTGGCCACATATTATTTTGAATCAATTGTAATTAAATTAACACTTAATTGTTGCATGGCAGAGCTGCTTTTAACCAAAATTTATAGGTCAGAAATTAATGTTATAAACAATTTCAATATTGAATCAGATTACTGATGAAAAATTGATCGAAATTATTGAAATTAAATGTTAATATTATTTGAACTCATAAGCATTGTTTTTATTATATCATTTTTAAAGAAAACAATTTCAATATTTTTCTCAAACTCTTATAAAATTCGTAATAGTTTTACACCAATAATTTTATAATTTATTTCTTTGTGGTATACCAAATCCTATGAAGTAACTTTTAATATAACAGAAATGGTCAAGAAGGACGATAATAAAAAAAATATAGTCTCGTTTTAATTCAATTAAATTCATTCTAAAGGAAAATTACTTTATTTTTTATATAATATTTATTTTCAGTTGTTTTTATTTCTTTATTAGTTTTCTTATATTTTTTGTTTTTATGTCTTTTTTTCAATTTTTTTATGATGACATTAATTCCGTATTAGGAGAAAAAAAAGATGAAAATTTTGTAAATTTTTTTAAAACAAGGTAAACCAATAATAATTGACCCTCGTAACTCTCAAATACTTTTTCTTTTTAATGTTTTCATGAGTACAATACATTGGTCTAATATTGAAGGTCGATGTGGTGGCATTTACTTATATTTTTACACTGTGATAATAGTGTATTTCAAACAATTCAAAAAAATCGATAATTGCATTACAAATTGATCTTTAATTCTCACTTTAATTTATTATGTTAATTTATTTAAATGAAATGTTTTATTAAATATCTAACCGATTCCCATTATTGACTCTCAAAACAATTTAATTCTGTTAATGAATTTATTTCCCACAATGACAATATAAGGCTAACATGACAACAGACCCAATTATTGTCTCTTCTATAACACCAATATACGGCCAATAATTACCTGGTCATCCACTAAACATTTTAAACTCAATGCAGTTTAAAATAATGAAAATGTTCAGAAAATTTTCTATAATGAATTGCTTTAAAGTATAATATCAATTTAAACTTAATTAGACTTTACCGAAACTGGCAACAAATGACAGATTCATTTATTTACGAATTTTACTTAATAACAGACGAAACGACGAATCGCTGTAATGATTCAAAATATTTTCAATTTTTATTTAATCCTGTTTCACTTTACATTATATTACGAAGTGCACTACAGAGAAAATTCTGTATGCAATGTCACTATAAAGAACATAACATTTAGTTTAAAGAAATTTGATAGCCCATTATTGAACAAGGCAAATTACGTGATGTGTTACCTTATGTACATATATTGAAAGGATAAAAATATTTTTTTTTTTTTAAATTGTAGCAAGTAAAATATTCTTATGATATTAACCAATTTTATCACTTCATTTTTTATGTTTTCGTGATACCCAGTTGTCGTTTTATATACAATAACTTTATATTTTTTTTATTTTTATGATGACCATCAAAAATATCGTCTTGTTCTATAAGATAGTTAACATATTTTTTATTGGATTCTATAGAGATGGTTCAAATGTTTCTGTAATAAGGTAATTTTATGAATCTCTTTGGTGTGGTTATAAAAAAATGTTACAAAGAAATGTTTCAAAAAAGTTTTGTTTTAGAAAAAAATTGAGAACATGTTTGTCGTAACCGCGTACTCATCAAATTTACATCCAGAGATCTTGTTATATAATGTAATACAAGACTAACAAATTAACAACATATTAAAATTTAAAATATAAGCTGAGTTCACCAGGTCAACAACTCATAGAGTTGAAGTGCTGAAAAGTGAAAACAAAAGTAAGTTCGCAAAAAAGTTTTAGCGATGCTGTGTTCTTAATAGAAACAGTCAGCTGGGTTCCATAGGTAAACTATATTGACATAATTTTAAATTGGACTTAAATTATATTTATTAAGTTTAGTTTTTTCGATAATATGAGCTTATGAGAGTACTCGAAACTTTGTTTTAAGGAGTAGACGAAACTTTGTTTTAATAAATTTGGAGGTAGTTTTAATAGATGGTGTATAATGTGTGATGTTGGTTGGAACTAGGTAAAAGAACCAATGGCAAGTTTTAATTTAAATGAAATATTTTAGAAAGGACAAATTAGGTTTATTGTATAGGAGTACGTTTACTGCCTTCATATAAGGGCTATGAATAATGTATAAAATTTGACATATTCGCTCTAAAGATAATGAAAATGTTATTGTTTTCATCCAATACTTTTAAAATTGATTGAATCATATTTACACAACAGAATTCAAAATTCTGAAGAAAAACAAAATATGTAGCCTAGTTTAGCTAGTTTAGCTTTAGCTAGTTCGGGTATACCTCAAGGCAGTAATGTTCATTTGACGTTTCAATATTTTCTTTTTTGAATATCTTAAGTTTTTTTATTGAGTTTTTAAAAATCAGTAGTTTTTTTTACATCGATTATAAAATATGTAAGATTTTTAATCATGTTCATGATAACTTTTTGTGCCCTCAGAAAGATATTGATAATTTAGTTGCTTGTCTAACCGCCAAACGTTTATTTTTAAAGCATTCAAAATACAAGTTTATAAAATTTTCAAAGAAAGCTGTTAATTCATGATGGTATAAAATTAAATAGTAATATATTGGAAGTGGTAACCAAAATCAATGATTTTGGTACTTATAATGATAAAAAAATGTTATGCAGAATATGCAGCGATCATTTAGTGTCCTGTGTAACCTATTTATACCAACAAATTTGATAACGTTTAATTTTCCATATTTTAACTTCATCGATTTAATACTCTTTCAATCATTTAAATCATTTGGAAAATATCATTTTTGATCTGATGTTTCCATTTTTGGACAAAATCCTCTTTTAAAAAATTTCACCTTATAAAATGATTTTCTTTAGTCAATTAACTGAAATTTTTATAATCCACTTAAACTACTTAATCTCAGTTTACACAATAATTTATATAATAATCAATCAATCAATTGTAACTAAATTCTATTCATTTCATATCTAATTCTGTTAAACTGAAGTAATACTTATCAAAAGTTTTTTACACACGAAACTTTTTGCTCTTTCATCTTATTACTTTCAAATAAATCTTCAATTTTAACAATTTTATACTTTGACATTAAACATAGAAATGAAAATCCCAGACTTATAGCCCAGAAATGAAACTATGGAAAAACTTTTATCTTTTAACTAAAATTTATATACTATTAGAAATTTTCCAAAAAAACAAAAAATGAAGCTAAAAAGGATTCGTGATATGTGTGCACTTTTACTGGAAAACTTTTTAATGCTAAATGCGTTTTTGTACTCCCAAAAAAAAAATTATTTTCCCAGAAAACTTATTTTTTTGGTTTATCTAAGATAATACAAAAAATACTAAAAAAAAACCAAAAAGGAAAATCTCAAGGATTACAATAAAAATTTTAAAATGGATATTTATTTCCATTCTAAATTTTAATTCGGTATAACTTTACACATAAAAATGATGAGAAATGAGAAAAATATAGTGAAATTTTTTTTTATTACAATTTTCATTGTCATCATTGTCCTAAATTTTCCACAATTTTCTTTTTTTTAAATAGAGTGGAGTTAGTTGAAAAATAGCGAATTAATGCATTCCGAATGCAATTTTTAGTAGTATTATATCAAAAATCATAAAATGAAATAAAGTTTTAAGTGAAGGAGTATGTATAGAGTAATGCCATAGATTTAAAATGGATCCAATTGCTTTCAAAAGTTTATGGAATTTTCTTTTTTACATGAAAACTGTAGGAAATTGATGTGAGAGTGGTAAATTGATAAGTTGTATTTTCACAATTGTTAAATGTGTAAAAGTTTTCATTTATTTATGGTGAAAAGAAAATTGTTTTTTCGAAATTAGAAAAAATAACGAGGTTTTGGAAAATTGATATAGAGCAAAGATATAAAAATGGTTAGAAATTATTTATAAATATAGGATCGAAAACATTTCATTGCAAATATTTGGTTTTCGGCAATACTTTTACCATTATAAAAATTCATATCCTTGGCCTATTCCTAATAAATTAATAATTAGTAAAAAATAATCTTTAAGTAGTTTGTGAGTGGATTCCGAACCATATAATAAACTTTTAATTGCAACAAGTTAATGGCTTTCAATACTGAGTAATTTGTAGTCAGTAAATTATCTCAACCATTTTCAAATCATAATTAACACTAAATGAAAATTTTATTACCTACAATGGTACTCATTAATCATTTATAGCTTTGTCAACATTTAAAGTGACATCGATGTCTTTCTTTGTCTGGAGTTGAACGCCATGATTTAATGCGTCACAACATAGCGCACTATCACTACACCACATAAATTATCAGTTTTAGCTATTACGAAAACAATTTTATATATTAAAATTAGAATAATATTGAAGATGTTAATAATAAAGTCCAAACGCCAGTTCTGTCCTCTCAATGCAGAATTGAAGGTGGTACTTTCTGATTCACTTTAATAATATGTGTGATGAACTGCATGAGATCGCTTTATAGTTTTTAAAATAACTATCATTTAGCCATCATCTTCTAATTCTGGTTTGCAAAATTTCTTAAAATATTGATTTTTCAGGACTATAATTTAAGCCATTTGGACTGAAGAGAAGATACACAAACAATCAATAAAATTAAAACTGAATATTAGATTAAATATAAATTAATTTGATTTTAATTCTAAAATAATACACCAGATGGTTTAGGTTTGAGTATTGAATAATTTTTTGATTCCATTTACTTAATACGAAAGAAAAGTCAAAACTATTTGCAAGCTTGTTCAATATTTATCATTAAAACTATCAAGTAGTGGTTTGAGTATTCAATTGTAATTCCAAAAATCTATACCAGATGGCATTGGTTTGCGTCTTGGATAAATTTTAAATTGTTTTACTAAGCGAATTTATTTATTAGTACGCATAAATTATAATACTAAAAAAAATTGTTTAAATATTGCAACCAAATGGTTAGATTGATAACTTTCACCTTCCAATATTGCAATAAATCCAAATTCTTATTAAAATCATTTTAATATAATATTATCTAAACATGGATTAACTTGAATATATCCTTCGATTGTAAGAAGTCTACCAATACTTTTTCAACTTAAATTTTCCATCTTGATTATCTTATTTGTTACAAATTCTTCTTTTTTCTTTTACAGAAAGAAATATTTACTCCTCATTTCGTTTCTTATTTACACAGACTTCAAGGAAAGTTTCTATTTTGTCAAATTACATTTTGTTTCGTTTTTTTTTATATAGATTTAGTTTGTAAAGAAAGAAAATATCCTTTAACTTCTTGTAGATTTATTATTTTTGTTGTTCAGTTCTTGTTGTTTAGTCTGTCTCTTTACAAATACACAAAAAGGATGTCTAACGTTGTTTTCAATTTATTTTAATTGATGTTGATATTAGAAAACTTTTAAAAAGGATTCGTAACAAAAATTTTATTTTTATTTTTTTTTTGTTTTACTTGTTTTAATCGAAATACTTTTAGAGATTAAAATAATAATATAACAAACAAAAAACAGAAGAGATATAATAATATTTAAAAAAAAATGAGATTTAAAAGATAAATTTATCCTTTTAGAAAAAATAAATATTCGATTTAAAATAATTTACCTTGAATTTTGTTACAATTTTTCAATTGAAATTAATGAAGTGAGCATAAATTTTCTGCTATATTAATTATTTTTAATAAAAAATGTAAAATAATAAAATGGGAAAATACTAAATAGAAAATTTTATGAAACTTATAAAGAATTCTGATTTATTCCAGGTAGGACCAAATTAAATTAATTAAAATTTTGTGAAATTATTTACATTATAAATATTATTACTTTTACTTAGTCTAGAATTGTAATTTAAAATAGAAATTGATTTTTTCAGTAGTGCCTAATTTCAGTTTTATGTAAAAAAAAAATTGATTAAAATAACGCCATCTATTGAACAATTCCACAGTATATACATTTATGCTTGTAGGATTTAGTATTGAAATATTGATTAAATCCCACAGTAAAAACTTTTATTATTAGTTTTGCTCTCTTTCTACACATACTTTTTGATATTATACACAAGTTTTTTCATAGATGGCGTTGTATGAATGTACTCAAGAAATTTTTGGAATATGAATTTTTAATATTGTTGTTAATGTTTTTATATCTTTTGGTCTGTCCGATGATTGTTATGTCTGTCCATTTTATGCATTTGCGTCGGTCTGCTGTATGCTTTATAAATAACTAAAAGATGGCTAAAATACGATAAAAATATATAAAGAGTTTAAAGAATGAACCTAACATGTTTCGAACGATTTAGAATCAGATATTGAAAAATTAATAGCAAGGCGACCTCGGATATATGTTTTCAACCACATTGGAAAAGTGCAAGAGAATCAATCAAAAATGAAAAATCAGTTAGTATAATAATTAAAATTTTTGTTATTTATAGGTTATCTATATCACGAAACTGTATTAACATGGTAAATATTCGTCATACCTTCTTGAGTTTGAAAAATAGGAAAAGGTAGAACAAAATTGGTCACAGTTTCATTTTACATTTATTTATGTGCACTAGAATTACATGGATCTCGTTATTCCTACTGAATTTTCATTCCAAATTATATTAAATAAAATGTTAATCCCAAAATTCTCAACTGCATGATAACAAATACAATATTGTATAAATATGGTTTGTGTATTTGATTTTAATACTAAAATATTACACCAGATGGTGTAGGTTTGAATCTTGGATAAAAATTTACGTTTTTACTTAATATTTATAAAATTAAATTAAATTGAAAATAACGATTGCTTAAAAGCAACTCAAAAGGAATTAATTTTCTTCAATTTCGCATGTTATTACTTAATAAAATAAATGTGTATCAAACTATTGCCCAGTAGTTTCGCTGTGTGGCCTTTTATTTCTTATTATATTTACCAGCATTTAATTTATTTTTAATATTACTAAAACTGAAATTGATTTTATATGTTATACTCTCTCTCCATAAAGTAATTTTCATTATATAATTTTTCCCATAAATCATTCTAATCAAAATGGTACAAGTACAAATTGGTGTTTATGTCAAAGATATTGAAATAAAATATAAAAACTTTTCTTATTTAAGAATTTTTGAAAACTATAATACTATACAAAACTTTATCTGAAATTCTTATGTGGGTGGATGGTACTTCCAATTATAGTATAAGCTGAGTTGCCTTAGCACGACCAATTCTATAGTAAATAAATAAGAATTATTATAATAACTCGAAAAACTATAATTTTCTTTTTATCTTGATGTTATCTCTAACTACAATAACTTCTAAAATTAAATTTATGTCTGGTAAAGTTTTTTTTGTGGCTTTATTGAAAAATAAAAAAATCAGTCAATTTGTATGCTTTCGAGTCGTCTGTACGTTCGTCTGTAATTAATATTTTTCTTAAACATTACCATTCAAAATAGTAAATAAATTCACAATTAAAATTAACAATAAAATGTGAATATACTATAAATAATGATTAGAATAGAATGGCGGCAAATTTATATAGATTTTTTCCTCCTACAGAGGCGCTACACAACAAAAATGTTGAAATATTTAGTACATTTTTCCTATTCGTTTTCTACAGCAACCATTAAAAATATTTTTTCATCGCTTATTTTGACTAAATGTCATCATGTTCGGGCACAGCTTAATCGGCAAGAATGCGATGAAGCTTAGAATGACAAATAATAATCTCTACTGAAACCGCAAAGAAAATGGAAAATCTTGATCATATTCTGTGACACTGCACAACAATTGCAAGAAGAAGAATGATGCGTTTCTTGGGACAAGCGTTCTCTTATAAACTCGAAAAGATTTCGTGAATTACTACATTCAGGATGATTCTCAAGTTCGGTGATACTACGCAATCCATCAAGCTACTTTTAAGCACTACAACTAATGCCATGAAACTTTTACCCAGAGTTTCATAGCTCGTTAGTTACCGATGTAATCCATGCATGGACTAATACCTCCTCTCTAACCTAACATTCCGCTAGATGTCGCTAGCAGTAAAATATATTTAAAATAGTTAATCTAAAATATTTATTATAGTTTTAGTTAATTCTTAAATATGTCAGATTTATCATGGACAAAAGCCCATTACTATGAAACTAGTAAACAAATAGTTGGGCTGCGCTTTTTTTTTTTTTTTTTGTATTAGAATTGATTTAAACAACTTCAACTAAATAAAAACTTTTTTAACTCCTTTTTTTCTGTAGTATTTTTTATTATGATTTTGTTATTTTAATTTAACATTGTTTTTGTTTATGTTTTTTACTATAGATTTTTATTATTATTTTATTCTCCTAGGATAAAAGAGAAATTTTATATTTTCCAAAAAAAGAAAAACTAAATAAAATTGTTTTACCTGCCGGTACCCGTAACATTTTCTTTATTATTGCAATGAAATATTTCACATTTTCATTTCAAATTTTCTATTTTTACTTTGTTTATTTCTTTTTGTGTGTTAATTTATTCTATTTTCCACGTTTTTTTTTTTTTTTTTTTTTTTAAATTAATGTTAAGGTAAAAAGTTTTTTTCTCTAGCTTAGTTAGTTTTTATTTCTGGATTTGTTTTTGTTTTTATTTTTATTTTTATTTTTTTTGTATTCCCAAGATATGTGAAATTTATCCTCCAGAAGTTTACTTTTTTTTTTTGAAAAATTATATAGAAAATAAAATATAGATAAATATAGGCTAACATTGTGGAGGAGCTAAGTCTTAATTATGGTCCACAGAGACAGAGTGATTTGTATTTAACAGTGCTTTGTAAACAATTTTTATTACACCAATTTCTTAGCAACATGTTGCAGAATTATACAAATAGAAAAATGTTGCAACAGCATTTTTAGAGTGACAGCAACGGGTTCAGAATAAAAATTAAAGCATGCACGCAACTGAAGCTACGACTTTACTGATTCCAACTAGATTATGAAGCTTCTGCAGAACTCGAACTCCTTTTTTTGCTAATTCGGAAACTCTGACCTGGAAAACGTAAAGAAAAACACATTTCAAATAAGTTTTTTTTTGTCCAACTTCTTTGCAATGCTCAATCTATCAACTCGTAATAAAGATTTGTTCAGAGATTACTTATAAATAAGTGCTTTTTGTGGATTCATTGAGTTAGATTAAGATTAGATTAGATTTTGTTAGATTAAGTATTTGACAGGGTACTCTTTATACTAGTTGCTTTCCACTAGAATCCGCTATTGGACCATTATTTTCTTCTAAGCTAGAACTATTAAAGTCATTAAGATGTAATCATCACCGTAACAACTAATTTTATGTTATGTTAGGCTGAATTAGACGTTGTATTTTTATTCTTTTATTACTACAGAGCTGGATTAACTTGACACATTTCCATGTTTAAATTCAATGCTTACAATACAATAATTATTCAGTTCTTTCTTGGCTTCCGTTTTCACTCTCAGATGTATCTGTAATATGTATAAACAACTTTATTCTGCATACAAAAAATTACACAAACTTCCATCCTAGAAAATGTATTTCAACATTTAGCATAGCTATAGAAATGAAGTATTCGCTATTTTGTTTGACCCAGAATACATTTTATAATATTCGGCTACAGTATTTCAATCAGGATCCAATATTTACATTGTTTTAACTAGGCCATTTTAATTAAACAGCTTAAAAAGTTGTATTTAATACACTGCAGAATTCGCTAAATCCAATTAAATCGAAAATTCGTAACAGAAAAAATCCATACACTAAATTCTAACTAAAATGGACGATGCTGTGTCCTGTGTGTAAACAGAAATTTCACAGTAAAGGATGAAAAATCTTTATTTCAAAGAATTTTTCTGCTTCTTCTTCTTCTTTGCATTTATATATTAAATATCCTTTTTAAAGAAAAAAGAAATTGCTTTAAAACACAAATTCTTTTCTTATTCCATAACCAACTCCCAGCCAGAAAAAGAATAATTTCTATTATAAATGGGTTAAAATTTACCTTTTATTATATGAACCAAACAAAAGGTAATAAATTTACCATCCACATCAAAGTATAAATAGAAGAAAATTGAGGCCATAATATTATAATAAATATTATTACTAAATACAATTTTCTGTTTTTGGTGTATGAACAGAAGCTTTGAGTTCTTCAAGTAAACCTGCACCGAAAAAAAAAAATTTTTTAAAGGATAATGATAATAATAATTTCAAAATAATATTCAAAGGCTATAAGAGAAGAGCAAAAAGGATCTATTGCTGTTCAACAAAATGCTTTTATCTTTAATTACAATCCAGGACAGGGAAATAAAAAAAATTATTAAATCCTTTTTTGTTTTTTACAACGTCGTTGTTGTTGAATCCTTTTTATTATTTTATATAATACAATTTTTTTATTTACAATATAATTTTTTTGTTTACCATATCCTTATTTTGTATATAACAGTAATTTCCAATTCTGACATTTGAAGTGGCTCTTCATTTTCATAATAATCTATATATTTTACCTAAAGATAGCTTCATTTTTTATCCAGCTTTTTTTTTTTGGCCAGGTAAACATTACAGAAAAGAGCAAAGGAAAAAATATAATGTTTTTTTTGTCTTGTTTGTATTTATAATCTTTAAAGGACATCTTTGTAATGAGAGCTGGGTTTTTTTTTATCCTTTCATTTTTGTTGGTTTGGTGGTTGATGGTATTATGTCGGCACGCGGCGAATTCTATAAAAGGCAAAATTCTGTTTATCACAATAATTAGGTCAGCAATAATGATGAGTTTACAAGACTTTTACCCTATATTATATTTAGTCAAAGGATAAATTAATTTTTTTATAAAAATGAAAAAGGTGAAAATTTTAGTCATTGTACGTAAAACTGTTTTTGTTATAGCTGAGAGGATAAATTTATAATGGGAAGGATATACTTGAAAAATAAAAAGAAATATTTGTAAATTTTGAATTGTACTTAAATTGTCCTACTTGAGATAATATCATATTTTCAAGGATAATCTCAAATAAAATTTCAAGGACTTTACAGAAATTTATCCATATATAAGATGAAGAAATAAAAATAGGTAATCTTTTAAAGCTATGTTGAACGAGGTGGGGAAAATGGATAATGATGCTATTTTCAGTTTTTTTTTTTTGAAGTATAAGTAAAAGTAAATCTCAATTTTCCAGCCGCAAAACAAATTAGGATAATAATATTAATCCTTCCGAAGCTACAGTGAAAAAGAATATTGAAATTAGGCTTGGCTTTTAGTAATAACAGAGCTCCAGAAGAACATTCTGATCTTTATGAGACTAATGATATAACATATAACCAAAAAGCAAATAAAACGATAAATGTGAATGTTAAAGAGGAATAAGGCGAATGGCCTTACTACACCCAGTAAACAGTAACTATTCAGTAAAATTGCCAGAAGATTGAGAGTTAGTTGGCTTAGTAGTAATTAAGATCTTATGATGATATTGCCTATTAACAAAAACATTAGGAGATTGGGTCTCACGACGGTAGATATCTGTCAACTTGCGGTTGTTAGAACGTTGAAGTTATGGAAGAAAACAGGTATAGGATACGCGAAGGTGTTACTAGGAGAACAATTAGTCTATAAAAATTGATAGTTTGGAAGAGTTAGCTAAAATTTGAAATAATTTAAAACCATAGATTCGTTGGGGGAAAGTGGTTCGATTAATTAAAATATTGTTATAAATTACGTTTGTGTAAATTAAAGTTATCTTTACATCCCTGTCTCAAAAATGAGTCACTACAATTATTAAAGCAGTGCAATCAACAAAGGATTATAAATGTAGCAACTTCATGCTCAATTAATCTGAAATTAGTTAAAATTTGTTTGAAGACGTTTGTTTAACTAGAAGTGTACTATAAGAGGTAATCTACTAATAATGAATTTTATTCTTTGATTTTCTCGTGGAGTTTTTTGATCTCTTTCTTTATGGTCCGGTAACAAAAATACTATGAATATCTCAATTTTTCAGTGGGAAACTTGGGAAGAAGACCTAATTAGAAGTGTAACACAAAAAAAAAATTCTTAAAAACATAAATATATGTCGTGTTACAGCTAAAAGGTCTCCTTCATATTCATTGTAATCTGTTACTTTTCCACCATTTTCTGATCTAAAAACTATTATTACTTGGAAGCACCTATTAATACACAGAGGTGCAGGGATTCGTCTGGTTTATAGAAATAATTAATATTTCGTTCACTTCCCCGAAATTTGTTAGCTTTTCTCTTCCTTATCAATTATAATTCATTGTTTTCCATTAAAAACTTATCTAAAACAATTACTTCTCATAAACAAAGCTAATTGACAAGCAAATGGTTTCCTGAACATGTCGACATCGTTTATTTACATTTTTTTAAATATTCTGACAAGTACTACAAATTCCAGTTTCTTAAAAACTTCCAAGGACATCAATTTTATTAAATTCAATATATACAAAACAAAAATATTTATTATAACATAATCTTTTCAGTAAATTTCAAATTTATTAAAATTTAATGATATTTTCAAGGATTAAAATACAAAATAATAAAAAAATAATGTTTACTAAACTTGAACAGTGCAAAGTTACCAAAATTGAAATAATTTTTTATGGCATAAAATTGTATAAACACCTGAGTCCTTGTTATCCTTTATATTGTATTAAAATTGTCCAAAATTTAGTTAAACTCTTTTTCCGCATTATTGAAATTATTTTTTTTTCATTTTATGACATTTAATGTTTTCCCAGCCTTTGCTAAATTTCCTTCTTTTTTTTTCAAAAATTTTCAAATAAGTGAAAATTATATGAAAATAGAAAAATTAATGATTAAAAGAAAAATTCAGGACAAAAAAATAATAATAATAATATAAAAAGAATATGAGGAGCGAGGTTTGTAAAATGTCTGCTTAATGTTATCAACAACAGAGCAGCTGGCGATAAATGGTTTTACTTTTTTGTTTGCTTTGTTTTAAAGGATTACAAAATCCTTTATTATTTTAGATTTCAAAAAATGAAAGTATCAATTTGAGTTTTTTGTTTCCGCATCCAATTACGTATATAATTAAATTTTGTAGAGAATCATTTTTCTAATTAGAATTATAAAAAAATCACTACACAAGCCGAAATACTGAGAAATTACGTTGGCGGTGATATTAAATTTTAAATTACATTATACGTGTTAAAAGTAAGGTCTGACCAAACCAACACGAATTATGCAGCATCAGCAGAGGGAATAGCACATTTTAATTATACGGAGGCTTATGGAAACGGCCGAATTCCCTTGAAAGCGGCGTTTTGTTAGCAAATGTATAGCCACGAATATAAAATAATTTTCAGATTTAGAATTTATTTGGTAGAGCATGTAAAATTTTAAATTATTATTATTTAAAATATTTTTGCCTACGTTTAACTTAAAATGGTTGCCACATAATCAAAATTTAGTAAAATTTAATTAAAAATATTTCTTTGTTTTTGAAATTCTTTTAGAATGTTAGAATTTGTAATGAAACTATTTAATTTTTCTTAAACGAAGTTTTCGGACTCAAGATTATAGTGTTTCTCCCGAGTTAGTGGATAATTTTGATATTAAGATCATAAGATCAGGAGAATATTTTTTTAGAATCTAAATTGAATATTTAAATTTCACGGTGCATCATATAATCATTTTTGTTGACTTTGATGGCAATACTTTAAAAAAACATTAACCTACGAATTATAATGCTAAAAAGTATTATATTTCTAAATAAAATTTAGTTTAACAAGTTCACTTCTCAACGTCATGTTTACGTGTGGTTGGTTTTCCTTGACACTCAAGTCACAGATATTGGTACAACTTTACCGTAGTTTCTGGTAAATAATTTTCATGTCACATAATATTTTTTCTTTGCTAGTTTCTACTGGAAACCAAAAAAATGCGTGAGATGTGAATTCTTGTTTGCAGCACCAAAAAAAAAAGTAATTATGTCCTGTCGACATGTGGCGTAGAAATATTAACATGTTTACAAAGCTTTGCATATTTTACAAAAAAAAAAATGTTACAAAATCAAAATGAGATTTTAATATTCCTAAATTATACGCTAGATCAGGAGAAGCACTAATTAAAGAAACATTTTTAATCAATATTTAAACATTGAAAAATACTTATCTTTTTATATAAAAATTTTATAAATTACCATATTTTTAAATATTGAAGTACAAAGGTTTAAAACTTTACTTTATATTTGCTTAATGTGGCAATATAGTAAACACAGAGGTTTGGATAATAATATTAAAGGAATGGTTGCTATGGAATGTGTAGCGCTTCATCTCAATGTTGTAAAGATTTTTGCCACGTTTTCCAAAATGATTGTTTAGCAGCCTAAAAACTATGTTGTAGACTGATGCCCGTACAACATCAGAAGTACATAAAATCATAAAAGATTTGGATTGTATTTCGTATCAAGTTGGTTTCATGATTAATGCAAGTGACTCTACTCAGTTAGTAGTAATATAAAAATCTTCTTCTTTTTAAATCACATTTTTCTTTATTTAATTTTTGTCTACTTCGTTATTTGTTTGTCAAATGTTTTAATTTAAAAATTATTAGTTAGTTATATTTAGTTTGAAGGGGATAGAGGAACGCTGTTGTAACGTCTATCCACAAACACTAGGTCATTATGTCCGCTAATTCATATTCACGAAAACAAGAAAATACTCAAAAGTTTTTCTGTAAAACTTTTGGTTTAAAAGTCTTCTTAACTTTTTAATAGAACAAAACTACAAGGTCGAAAATAGAACCAAACATTACAGAATTTGTAACTATAATCCAATCGTATCCATTGCACCAGTAAATATATAAGAAATTTCTATTTTTACAAAAATGAATTTTAAATTTTATCATTAATAAAATTCACTTTTTTATTATTTGGATTTATAATGTAAAAAAAAAAATGGCCCGCCGAATTCTGTAAATTTGAGTTTTTTGGCCCAAGTAAAAATAAAAGATTTGTCATCACTGTTTTAAAAAGTCAAATATTTTTAAACCAAATTTAACCTTGAAAATATAATCGTCTATTTTTTTAATATAAAATTTTAAAATTTACCATATTTTAATAATTAAATATTAATTTACTAAACTTTAATATTTAAACACGCTTTGTTAATAAATAAATACGTTTTATAAATACGTATTTGAATTATACGAATTGTAATAAATAATGACAAAAATTTTACTATAAAAAGAGTTTTTAAAAATTTAGTTTATTATTTAATAAAAGTAATTGAATAGTAAAAGTTATGGCGGCAATGTCGAGAGTTTTTATTATTGCACTTGTATTGATTTG
This sequence comes from Rhamphomyia laevipes, assembly GCA_963920725.1. Lineage (NCBI taxonomy): Eukaryota > Metazoa > Arthropoda > Insecta > Diptera > Empididae > Rhamphomyia > Rhamphomyia laevipes. The sequence goes on from OY987255.1 coordinate 136,727,547, forward strand.
TACTGCCATCTATCAGGTGATAAGTGTAAGTTTCTATACACTTTAAATATTTTTTTTTTTATTATTATTTTTATTTTTAATTAAATTAATTTTTAATTTTTCTGAAAGGCATCAACACTTGAATGTGGGAAAGAAGGCAAATTATGTTATGATGATTTTGATTGCTGTAGGACTTGCAGTAGTGTACGAAGTTGTACATAATATGAATAATTAAAAATAAAATTATTCAACTAAATTTGTTATTTTTTTTATTTTTATTTTTGTTAAAATCATTATAATTTTTAATAATATTTTTTATTTTAACAAAATTAGTTCCCAAATAAACCATAAATTTAGAAATTTGGTAATGAAATAAAGCTAGCCTTTACACGTTAGAGGTTAGAGGAATAACGTGTAAATTCAAGTGTTGTGATTTGTGATGTTGTAATGATAAGTTGAGAAATGTTTTATGCTGTCAATATATTATGCAACCTGTTGATAACTTGGTGAAATTGTGTCGTGTGTTGCAACCACGTAAACAACCATTTTGACGGTTGGCAAATCGATTGAAGAAATATTAAAATATTTTAATTTTTGTGCCCGTGGCATTGCTTGATTGTTACAAGTTGTATAATGCATGGGGAAGTTTTACAATCAAAATAACATTTTTGAAGTTTACTGTCAAAAAAATTATTTTAAAATCAAAAATCGAAGTGGCCGTTTCCATTTGTAGTGAAAAAATTAAGTAAATTTTCTTTTATTTTTAATCTTCATTTCATTATAATTACAAATACATTTTCATTTTGACATATAATTATTTATTTAGTTTAAAATGTCAAAAAAAAAAATTAACATAAATTTTTGATGGTTGTAAAACAAGTTGAAGTGTGTGTGGTGAAAATTTGCAACCCAATTAACAACACGTTGCATAGTGTATGGCCAGCTTTAGATTCGAAATTCTAAAAAATGCAAAAAAGAAAAGACATCGTACCGCGTTCGTATGACCAGTAAAATCCTATAATATAGTTTCAGTTTGTTATCCGAACAGCAGTTGAAGAAGCTTTTTAAGCGTTCAATGTTCAGTTTTCGCAATTGGTTAGGAAAATAGTAAGAAAATTTGAAAATGTGTGTAGTCATTATCGCGATGTGAATTAAATTTCGTACACAGCTTATAATTTCTGAGAGTTCATATCAGGGTTAAATACTTTAATTAAACTGATGTCTTATTACAGAGAAAAAAGCATAATTTTCAATTTCAACAAATTTTTGGTCAACTTTTATACACACTTAACATTATTTCTTCTTATGAACTATGGAACTGTCGTCGTAACCACTCAAAAACCTATCAAAAACAATATTTATAAATACTGGTCTTGGGAGAGGGTTCTAATTTAAAGTGGCCGTAATGATTTGGAACACCTGGATCTACATTAACATGATCAAATATAATCTAATTGTAATTTTTACATTTAGCAGTTAATTATAAACTGAAAAGTGACATATAAAGATAGTTTTATGAGAAGAAAATGTTTAACACGTTCGCGGACACCAACTGCAATTGCAGTTAGCTGATCATGTGATCTATTGTTTCAGCTATAGCTGAATCACGTGAACAAAATTGTGTCCGTCAAACCGTTAAGAGTATAATTATTTTAATGCGATGTGATTTCTTGCGATAATTGCAAAATTCATCATAAAATTCAACTTAGAAAGATAATTTTCTAAATTTTCCAATAACCATTAACAAAATATGCTAATTTTTATGTAATATTTATTTTAATTTCCCTTTACATTTTTCAAAGTTGATGACAAAATTTCAAAATTTACATTAGCTATATAAAAAATTTGAAAATAGTATTCAAAATAAATTTATTTGCAATATTTCAAAGTCAAAAGAAATTCTAATTTCCTAAATTTTATTATTGAAAAGAGACCACACAACATAATTTTCAAATCAATTTTCTAATTTTAAATTGCCAATATTTTCATAATTTCCGAATTTTCAAATTTTCTATTTGTATTTTGTTGTTGATTTTTCCGTACTTCAATCTCTAATGTCTAATGTATTGTATATACAAAATTGATGATGACCTAGTCACACAAATTTTATATTATTCCAAAAATTATTATATAGAATGATCAAAGTATAAAAATACAGAAAAAACAAATTTTCATCTAATTTTCATCAGAGAAAACCAGATGTGATTTTAGTGAACGAAAACAAAAAAAAAAATTAATTATTCTTTTAAATAAAATTTCTAAATTTAGTAATTACAACTCATATAGTCATCGTCGTATCGTATCGTAAATACAAAAATTGTAAATTCAAATTTTAAATTATAATTCCGATTTACAATATTTTTAACACCATTTTTTATATTACACTCTGTAGCTATATAAGCTATACGTATACAAATAATAAAATCAGAATACATTTTCAAGGATCAAATCAAGGAAATTGTGAAAACAATAATCAAACCACCAAAACTTTTGACATATCCTTATTAACTGACCATATACTAACAACAAATTTGGTTTTCTATAGTATGATAAATCAATATTTTCCTAATCTTTCAATATAAACCCGAATTTTCTGTACATAATATAATGCAGTCAGTGTTTTACCTATAGTGACTGCGGGTTTGTGTATTCGGAATATTGAAATAGATTGATCATTGATGCATTCAGCACAGAGTAATACTTCAATTTTGAAAAAAAAAGGTTTATCATGTCGTAAATCAGGATATTTCATTAAGGGTTTACAACCAACAAAATAGTTATTAACAAATTTTTTATTATTACAATATATACGTTAAAATTTCACATTGTCTGTCTGTTCGTTAGTCTGTTATCGTTTATTCTCCGGTCTCCGGATCTATGAAGATTATATTATATACTTCAAATAACCAGATTTTCCACCAGATCTTCTCATATCTTGGTTCCAGAATTTTTGGTACATTAGAATTTTTGGTACTAAATTCAAAGCTCTCAAAAAAAATTCTTCTAAAATATAATTTAAATCATATTCCATACTAGTGTGTTTGGAATGCGGCAAGTCATTGACTGGGCTTTAGCTCATATATCTCTAGATCACCAGAAGCTTTACATAAAATTTGTTAGTTATGTGAGGTATTAGTTTTTGAAATGTTGGCACCACATCGATTCTTTTCAAATTTCAGAATGGTTTAATAGAAGTAAAAAATTGCCCAGATGTGAAGTTGACCCGTCAATATAAACTCATATTTTAATTTAAGATTACATAATGTGCTCTATAGAAATTATATGTCCAGATTTTAATTTAGAGTCTATTTTTTTTAGCATCATTTTCTGGATTTGCTCCCCAAAAAAAAAAATATTTATTCTAATTAGTCACAAAAATTATGGGGTTTTTTTTGGGTACGGTATTTACATACATAACAAAATGGTTCAAAACTTTAATACTTCCAGAACCACTTCAACAATTGATTTAAAAAAAAATTAAAAAGTTGATTTAAATTTGTGATTTAATGGCTCCCAAATACATTTTTCAATAAAATATTTGATTACAGATTAAATAAATATTAGGTAATTATATGGTAATGAACGGTGAGGTCTAATATTCTGTAATAGCACATAAAAAATGATGTATGCTTTTACCATTATTCAGTTTTCTAGGTTAAATACATAGAAATATTAATTTTAGATATTTATGAATTGACAGATGTTTTAGCTATAGTATTGAAAATAATGTAAAAATGGAAATATTATGATGAAAATAAAAAATAATATTTTTGATGATGCATTCACACAAAAGTTCTGTTTTTGATTCAAACTATAATGACTTTTTCTTTGGTGTAAAATGGAATTAAACAAATTTGTAGGATTGTTGGCATATGAATGAAAAATCGAACTAGGTTAAAACTGACCGGACATCCTTAACACGAGAAATTTCGATGCATGAGTTCTGGGTATTCCTTATATTAACTCTATATCAAAGGTTCTACCCTTCTTCAAGATTATGTAATCTTCTATTTCATCCATAGGTGACACCTAATATTCGACAACTCTATTTAAACTATATAATTATTTCTTAAACAAATATAAGGTCTCCTATTGAACAAAACTCTGAACTTTCACATATAAATATTGTGTACTATGATGTGATGTATTTGGTCCTTTGTTCAACTACCAGTCCGAGATATCGATAATACTCAAGTTGACTTAACTTTAAATGAGAACCAGTAACGAAAATTTACAATATGTAATTGTGATTTTATGACTGGGAAAAATCCTAACGATTGAGTCCATTTGGCTAACAAACAATGTCTCACTATTAAAAAGCCATTAAGATGTTAAAATTAAATGTTTCTTCAGTATAAAGAAATTTATGGTTCGGAATCCATATCAAATTAGAAGGTTCAAATTACAATAAAAAGTTACGAAAAATCTTTGACGAGGACAAGACTCGATTTGGTCTGTAGCTGCATTACAAAGAGTTTAGGAATTGCAAAATAGTTTCAGTTAGGATTCGATTAAATTAATGTTAAGTTGAGTTCATGAATACGAGCACAAATATTTGAGAAAATATAAATAATTTAGTGTAGGTCACATCTAGGTGTGACCGCACGTATTCTGTATTGCCATTAATTAAATGGATTTAATATTATTTCGATAGTAAATTGTTATGGAAGGGATTAATTTCAATCGGAACTATAATGAGAGTTTTTCGAATATTCATAGATGATACTAACTGATACCGATAGGGCTGTCAGTTGAAATTCGTACAAATTTAAATCAAAAGCAATTTCAAGTGCAGAATGTGAGCGAAGATTTCTAGGTAATGATTTTATTAGTTACACGAACACAACATGTTTGGTCTTCATTGAGGAGAACTCTCTCAAATTTTCTGGTTCTTCACTCACTTCTTTTCATCCCGAAATATATGTTCGCCGTTGGCTAGCCAAAGGAAACCATTATTTTTAGTTAGATAACATTAATACCTTTGAAAAAGTTAATTACATTTATCATTTTTAAAAATTATAGTTTTAAAATTTTAATCGAATTATATAAATATTTACAGAAACTTGAAAATTTAATATAAAATAAATAACGATAAATAATTAATTAAATGATTGCCAACTGTGTACATATTAAACAATGTTAATTACATAAAAGATAGAAGCCAAAATTTATGTATAAAAAGAATTTGATTGATGCTGACTTTTCAGTTTATGAAATATCATTGGTTCGTTAAGAATGTCTTGTATAATAATTTTTCTGTTTCTTTCAATTTGCTCGATGCTGTGCCAGGTGAAATTATCACTTTTAAATACTATTAGAAAAATTTGTTTTTAAATTTATTTTAATAAAGTATTCTTCAGCATGTGCACCAGCACCACAACCGCAATGCATTAAAGGTGGTGAAATGTGTGAACTAAATTCACCTCAAAAATGTTGTATTTCAACATGTATTGCTTCTCCAAGTGAAGCATCAGTATACAGGTGTTGTCTTGCAGACGGTAACCCTTGCATTCCAGGTATCAGCGTGTGCTGTGGAAGCTGTCAAGTAGCGCCGGATGGGATAAAGACATGTGTCACCTAAGGGTAGAAATTTGTTTATAATATTTAGCATAAAATGTTCTTTTATAAACAGTTATTCATTTTAAATAAAAAATATATCACAATTTTAATATTTTTTATTTATATTTTAATTTGGTTTTAATTATATTTTAATTTGGTTTTGAAGTACTAAAAATACTATTAAATCCACCAAGCATAAGCTGCAAAGCATAAACGGTCACAAACTTTCTGCATTAAGGGGTTGTGAAGAGGAAGAATAAATCTTGGAACATGGTTTTTTTTCATTATGCTATAAAAAAGTGTATAAAACATTGAAGTTTTCGGAGTGTCACTTTATAACTTGTCAGAGTGAAGCAGGTCAAGTAAAACTGAAAAAATTGGTGACCTTCATGAAAAAAGTAAGATATAGATGTGCTGACGTTTTTTGATTATGAAGAGAAATGTCGCCAAGATAGTATAATTGGTTCTTGTGTCCTATATACGTAGATGTCCTAGTGGTCTCCATCCAATGATGAATATTATATTATACATATAGTATATAAGAGATTTTTAAAGTAAAACTTCTTTAGCTGCCTTGGTGTAATTTAACACTTCATTTTCGGGTTTGCAGCATCATATTTGGGTCCATAGCCTCACAATAGGTCAACGAAGAAGTATGGTTTATATGTCACTAGATTTGTCGGTAAATGAAATATTTCTTTTACATAGACATTTACGTGCTTTCCCCTACTAATTCGATTGTTTCAGGTTTCAGGTATAGTGTTTTAATAATGTAATATTATGTTTCTTCCATGCCCCGAGGCGAAATTATGTTTTCTTAGCAATACAAGTCACGAAAATATAATAAAACGCAATGGATTTTAAATGTCAACGTGGATGTTTCCAAATATGGGGAATTAAACTATTGGCTCTTCAGAAATCGTTCAGTTTGATAATGTTTATTTTGAATATGTAAAATTTTGTAAATTTACCTAGCCAATCATTTTCAGGCCTACTGGGGTTTATAGTAATTATGATTTTTTATATTATATTTTAGGTACGCCACTGTTTTCAGGTAGATACCATTAGTTACAGTTTATTTTCTCTTAATTAAACACTTTTAAAAGTTGTAGTTTTATAATTTAATAAATAATGATAAATAATTAAAATGATTGCTAAAATAATAAAAAAATTAAAAAATAACCTTGAGGAAGAAACATATTTCCAAAAAAAAATTATTGATATTTGTCTAATTTATTGATATTGACACTTTTAAAAAAAAATAATACGAATTTGTTTCAAACTCAAATCGAACGGCTTCTTCACCGCCTTTTCACTAGCATATTCACAAAAAAAAAAACATATTATTACGCAATACAGTACGCAACTACGCCGTTTTTAGTTCGTTTTTAGCGAACTCATCGCTTATGTCATTAAAAAACAAATATAGTTGCAGTGAAAGCTTGTAAAGTTGTTAAAAAAATTAATAATTATTGTGATTAAATAATTTTGGATGAATATAAAAGACAATTTTTTTATATATTTAATTTCCTTTGTATAAAATTAGTACGTATTCATCACGAATATGGCGGTACATAAACGCATCAGTTTTTGCGGTAAGTTTTTACACCGTTTTTAATGAGCTTTACACGTAGTAACAATACATACAAATCTTTGTGTTTTTTTTTCTAATCTTCTTATTATAACTTTTACGTTTACGGTACATTTACAGTTCGGTAAAGGCGTAATGAACGGTACGTTTATAGTTCGCTAAAGGCGTAATAAAGTCTTGTATGAAGTAATGACTTCGTAGGCGGTTCAAAAACGAATCGCTTTTCTTAAAGGGACTCTATTATTATTAATCGAATTTTTATTTAGAATTTAAGTAAAACCGATGTTGTTTCGTTAATTCAAATAACTCTAAATCGAATTTGGACTCTAAATCGAATTTGGAATTCAAAGACTTAATTAAATTAATTCTAATCGAAGTATATAAATATTTACAGAAACTTGAAAATTTAATATAAAATAAATAACGATAAATAATTATTTGATTGCCAATTGTATACACACTAACCAATGTTAATTACATAAAAGATAGAAGCCAAATTTATGTATAAAAAGAATTTGCTTGATGCTGACTTTTCAGTTTATGAAATATCATTGGTTCGTTAAGAATGCCTCGTATAATAATTTTTCTGTTTCTTTCAATTTGCTCGATGCTGTGCCAGGTGAAATTAATACTATATTAGAATTTTTATATTAAAGATTTTTTTTTTTTTTTTAATACAGTTTTCTTTGGCATGTCCACCAAAATGCATCAGTGGTGGTGAACTTTGTTCACGAGATTCCCCTCAAAAATGTTGTTCTTCAGCATGTATTTTTTCTCGAAGTGATGGATTAGACAGGTGTTGTCTTGAAGCCGGTACTCCTTGCACTGTGACTAACAACTTGTGCTGTTCAGCCTGTCTACCAGATCTGGATGGGGGAGAGAAATGTGTTCAAACATAAAATGTTCTTTTATAAAAAGTTATTCATTTTAAATAAAAAATATATCACAATTTTAATATTTTTTACTTTTATTTGTAAAGAGACATTTTAACTATTTTAATTTGGTTTTGAAGTACTAAAAATACTATTAAATCCACCAAGCATAAGCTGCAAAGCATAAACGGTCACAAACTTTCTACATTTAGGAGGTGTGAAGAGGAAGATTAAATCTTGGAACATGGTTTTTTTCATTGCTATAAAGTGTATAAAACATTTAAGTTTTCGGAGTGTCACTTTATAACTTGTCATAGTGAAACAGGTGAAGTAAAACTGGATAAATTAGTTCAACAAGGTTGTTGTGTTGGTATTTTACAATGGCGATCCATTAGAATGAATAATATGTGTTTTTGATTTTTTAGTACTTTGGTTAATATTTATAGTGTAATTTTCAGTTGTATCTTCCTTCTTCAAATGTTTTTACACCGTTTTTAGTGAGCTTTACGCGTTGTAAACAATGTGTTTATTTTCTCTTATTTAAACACGATTAAAAGTTGTAGTTTTATAATTTTGTTAATATGAGATATAAAATACAAAAACTTAATAAATAATGATAAATAATTAAAATTATTGCCAAATTAATAAAAAAGTTGAAAAATAACCTTGAGGAAGAAACATATTTCCAACAAAATTTTATTAATATTTGTCTAATTTGTTGATTTTGACACATTTCAAAAAAAAAAAAAAATACGAATTCACTTTTAAGAAATCCAAATCGCGTTTTCACCAGCACATTAACAACAAAAAACATATTATTACGCAATACAGTTCGCAACTACGCCGTTTTTTGTTCGTTTTTAGCGAACTCATCGCTTATGTTTAAGTAGAGATAGAGAGGTAAAAAAAAATTCATTAAAACACAAATAGTTGCAGTGAAAGCTTGTAAAGTTGTAAAAAAATTAAAAATTATTTTGATTATATAATTTTGGATGAATATAAAAGACAATTTTTTATATCTTTAATTTCATTTTCATAAAATTAGTACGTATTCATCATGAAAATGGTGGTATACATAAAAGCATCAGTTTTACACCATTTTAGTGAGCTTTTCGCGAAGTAGCTATAGCAATACATACAAATCTGTGTGTTTTTTTCTATTCTTCTTATTATAACTTTTACCGTAACGAAAAAGATGTTTTGTATGAAGTAATGACTTCGTAGGCGGTTCAAAAACGAATCGCTTTTCTTAAAGGGACTCTATTATAATTAATCGAATAATTATTTAGAATTTAAGTAAAACCGATGTTGTTTCATTAATTCAAAAAAAAAAAAGTAAACTTGTTGATTGCCAACTGTATACATATTAAGCAATGCTATTTAAATATAAGATAGAAGCGAAAATTTATGTATAAAAAGAATTTTCTTGATGCTGACTTTTCAGTTTATGAAATATCATTGGTTCGTTAAGAATGTCTCGTATAATAATTTTTCTGTTTCTTTCAATTTACTCGATGCTGTGCCAGGTGAAATTGTCACTTTTAAATACTATATTAGAATTTTTATATTAAAGATTTTTTTTAATATACAGTTTTCTTCGGCATGTCCACCAAAATGCGTTAAAGATGGTGGCATTTGTCAACTGAATTCTCCTCAAAAATGTTGTACTTTAACATGTCTTGCTTCTAAAAATGAAGACTTATTCAGGTGTTGTATTGAAACCGGTGGTACTTGCGATATGAATAACGACTTGTGCTGTGGAGTATGTGAACAATCTTGGACTGGGCCCAACATTTGTGTCGCTTAGAAATATGTTTAAAACATTAAGTATAAAATGTTCTTTTATAACAAATTCATTATTTTTAATAAAAAATATTTTATTATTTTAATACTTTTTAATTTTATTTGTAAAGAGACATTTTAATTCTTTTAATTTGGTTTTGAAGTACTAAAAATACTATTAAATCTACCAAACATAAGCGGTTACGCTAATGCTGACAGAAACTTCCACATTTAGGGGGTGTGAAGACGAAGATTAAATATTGGAACATGGTTTTTGTCATTGCTCGCTGTCAGACATAAAGGATTTAAATTTTTTGAGTGTCATTTTATAACTTGTCTGTGTGAAGCAGGTGAAGTAAAACTGGATAAATTTGTGGCATTCATTAAAAAGGTAAGATGGGCTGACGTTTTTTAAACAGGAGGACAAACGTCGCCAAGAGAGTATAACGGATCCTTGTGGCCTAGATACGCTGTCCGTGTGGTCTCCCTCCAATGATGTATGCCCTGGGGGTATTTTGCCCCATCATATTATTCTCCATGTATTTATACACTAGCGGCCAAAAAAAACGCACAATTGAAAATATTATTAAATTCTCTGAACAAGTATCGTTTTTTACCTGAACCAGATAATATCAGATTTTTTTATTTTCCACAATTTGTTATCTATACCTGTTTGCTTTCAATAAAAAAGAAATAACGATGCAATTAAATTCCAATCAAAAAGCTGTTGTGATAGCATTGTTTGAAAAAAATATAAGTTTCGTGGATATAGCTCGTAGAATAGAGTGTTCTCATTCTACTGTAGCTAAGTTGGTTTGGTTCAAAAATACTAAAGAACAGGTACTACAGAGCGGCAAATTGGATCATGTCGCCTAAGAATTTTGTCTCCTAGGGAAAATAGGATCCTATATATCGAACGTCTTTGGCCAATTAGTTCAAAACAGCGGTGGATGTTCAAGCAGAGTTAACAGCATCCCACAACATAGAAAGAGTTATGTCTTCATGGGCTTCATCGTAAAACTAAACATCACGCCAAAAAACAGAATTTCTCGACACAGGTTGGCAAACTTTCACGCTAATTGCAGTCAAGATGATTGGAGTAGAATTATCTTCTCCGATGAGTGCAAATTTAACTTGCACGGGTCCGATGGGCGGCTCTACGTAAGAAGAAAAGTTGAAGAAACAATGAAGACTTCGTGCCAACAATTGAACACGCTGAATCAAGCCGGTGCTATGGTTTGGGGTTGTTTCAACAGTCGGATGTTGGGAAGACTAACATTTGTTAATACAAAAACGTGCTGGAGGAACATTTGACTCCTTCAATTCAGGATATATGTTTGCTGAAAATTAACAATTTACTTTCCAGCAAGATAATGCTCCGTGTCATACGGCACGATTGGTAAATATTATTACATTTTTTAAAGTAACATTTATTATGTCTAAAAAAAATTATTTCGTCCTAGAAATCTAATCATTAATATTTATTTTGTAATTTTTCAGGTTTCAACATACTTTCTTGAGAACGGAATTGATGCACTAGAATGGCCTGCACAAAGTCTCTATCTCAACCCAATAGGAAATATTTAGAGTTTATTGAAGTACAATGTCCATAGAATGCAGCCGAACAGAAATGAGGAACTTCGTAAAATAATTGAACATCAGGTATGGAAGGAATTGTACGCAGATTAATTATTGGCACTAGTTCAATCAATGCCTGCCAAGTGTGCGACACTTAAAGCAGCCAAAAGGGTTCAATTATTAGTTTGCACAAAAATGTATAATTTCTTTATTATAATAAAAATATCAAATATTAATTATCCTGTGTTTTAAAACTGAATAACTGGAACCTTCATCCTTTTTTATATTTTTTCTTCTATTTTCCTCGAAAAATTTGTGAATTTAATAAAATTTTCAATTGTGCGTTACAACTATAAAAGTTGTAGTTTTATAATTTTGTTAATATGAGATATAAAATACAAAAACTTCATAAATAATTAAAATTATTGCTAAAATAATAAAAAAATTAAAAAATAACCTTGAGGAAGAAACATATTTCCAACAAAATTTATTGATATTTGTCTAATTTGTTGATATTGAAACTTTTGAAAAATAATAAGAATTCGTTTTTAACAAATCCAAATCGAACGACTTCTGCACCACGTTTTCACCAACACATCACAAAAAAAAAATATTATTACGCAATACAGTTCCCAACTGCACCGTTTTTAGTTCGTTTTTAGCGAAGTATATAAAATATTTACAGAAACTTGAAAATTTAATATAAAATAAATAACGATTAATAATTAATTATTTGATTGCCAACTGTATTCATATTAAGCAATGCTATTTAAATATAAGATAGAAGCCAAATTTATGTATAAAAAGAATTTGCTTGATGCTGACTTTTCAGTTTATGAAATATCATTGGTTCGTTAAGAATGTCTCGTATAATAATTTTTCTATTTCTTTCAATTTGCTCGATGCTGTGCCAGGTGAAATTATCACTTTTAAATACTATTAGAATTTTATATATTAAAGTTTGTTTTTAAATTTATTTTCATAAAGTATTCTTCAGCATGTGGATCACAACCGCAATGTATTAAAAATGGTGAAATTTGTGAACAAAATTCACCTCAAAAATGTTGTGTTCCAGCATGTGTTTATTCTCGAAATGAAGATAAATTCAGGTGTTGCTTTGCTGACGGTACTGCTTGCGAAGTGAGTAACAGTATGTGCTGTGGAGCCTGTCTACCAGATCCTAATAGGCCGGCAGATGTATGTAGCTCAGCGTAGAAATTTGTTTATAATATTTAGCATAAAATGTTCTTTTATAAAAAGTTATTCATTTTAAATAAAAAATATATCACAATTTTAATATTTTTTACTTTTATTTGTAAAGAGACATTTTAACTATTTTAATTTGGTTTTGAAGTACTAAAAATACTATTAAATCCACCAAGCATAAGCTGCAAAGCATAAACGGTCACAAACTTTCTGCATTTAGGGGATGTGAAGAGGAAGCATAAATCTTGGAACATGGTTTTTTTCATTGCTCGCTGTCAGACATAAAGGATTTAAATTTTTTGAGTGTCATTTTATGACTTGTCTGTCTGAAGAAGGTAAAGTAAAACTGAAAAAATTGGTGACCTTCATGAAAAAGGTAAGACATAGATGTGCTGACGTTTTTTGATTATGAAGAGAAACGTCGCCAAGATAGTTTAATTGGTTCTTGTGTCCTATATACGTAGATGTCCTAGTGGTCTCCATCCAATGATGAATATTATATTATATAGTATATAAGATATTTTTAAAGTAAAACTTCTTTAACTGCCTTGGTTTAATTTAACACTTCATTTTCGGGTTTGCAGCATCATATTTGGTTCCATAGCCTCACAATAGGTCAACGAAGAAGTATGGTTTATATGTCACTAGATTTGTCGGTAAATGAAATATTTCTTTTACATAGACATTTACGTGCTTTCGCCTACTAATTCGATTGTTTCAGGTTTCAGGTATAGTATTTTAATAATGTAATATTATGTTTCTTCCGTGTCCCGAGGCGAAATTATGTTTTCTTAGCAATACAAGTCACGAAAATATAATAAAACGCAATGGATTTTAAATGTCAACGTGGATGTTTCCAAATATGGGGAATTAAACTATTGGCTCTTCAGAAATCGTTCAGTTTGATAATGTTTATTTTGAGTATGTAAAATTTTGTAAATTTACCAAGCCAATCATTATCAGGCCAACTGGGGTTTATAGTAAGTATGGTTTTTTATATTATATTTTAGGTACGCCACTGTTTTCAGGTAGATACCATTAGTTACAGTTTATTTTCTCTTAATTAAACACTTTAAAAGTTGTAGTTTTATAATTTAATAAATAATTAAAATGATTGCTAAAATAATAAAAAAATTAAAAAATAACCTTGAGGAAGAAACATATTTCCAAAAAAAAATTTATTGATATTTGTCTAATTTATTGATATTGACACTTTTAAAAAAAAATAATACGAATTTGTTTCAAACTCAAATCGAACGGCTTCTGCACCGCCTTTTCACTAGATATTCACAAAAAAAAAAAAAACATATTATTACGCAATACAGTACGCAACTACACCGTTTTTAGTTCGTTTTTAGCGAACTCATCGCGTCATGTCATTAAAAAACAAATAGTTGTAGTGAAAGCTTGTAAAGTTGTTAAAAATTAATAATTATTGTGATTATTTAAAATTATATGCAAATTTTTTATATCTTTAATTTCATTTGTATAAAATTAGTACGTATATTCTCATTTCTTTAAAATGAACCAAGCAATGAAGATAACTTCATAATTCACAACTTTTGGCTTATTTTTACACAATATTTGAATTCTTTCGAATAATATTTATATAAAAAAAAAAAAAAAAATCATGGTTTATACGCTTACTAGGCTACCAATAAATTCATACCATATCATAACAATATTTTCATATTATATAAACTATAAAACAGTCAACAATCGAAAATGAAAATCATACATTATATTCGAAGGAAAAGGATATGAAGGAAAAACTTCAATGATATAATAATGTAAAATATATTCAGCTCACATAATATTATATTAGTATGTATAGTAAAAATTTGGTTGGGCGTAAACCCTAGACTCTTATAGGATTTTTAACCAAAAATTTTATAGAATATATTGTCGTACATATTTATTAAAACAGAGTGAACATAATTTAGGTAGTTTATAATATTATAGTAAATGGCAACAACATAGCCAAAAAAATAACAATCTTTTTTTTGTTTAAGCAATTTTTTTTGGATTTTTTATGCCTCAGTCAGTAAAACAGGAAAATTTATTTTATTTTTTTGGTAATATAACGAAATTTGTGGGTATATGTTTTATCGTTGGGTAATTGTGTATAAATGTTATGAAGAAAGAACATGATTTTTTGTATTTTAAGGTATAATATTTGAATTTACCATACACAAACTTTGTAGTAATATTAATTTTGTAAAAGTTACACACATAAATACAAATATATAAAGAAAAGTCCTTTAAAATAACAAAAATATTTTTAAGGTTTAAATTCATATTCATATTTATAAATAGTGTTAAAAAAAAAGAATTCAATGGTAAAAATATGAACAATAATTGTACAATTTGTATGAAAATTCTGAATATTTTAAAGAAATTTTATAAAATTTCATAGATATTTTATATTCAGATTAGCTGAATAAGTATAAAATTAATTATAATTTATTTTAAGTAACAAAATTTATATTTTAAATTTAATAATATTGAATTCAGCTAAAAATTTCATATGAATTTCGTATTATTTTGGTAAATGATTTATATTCAAATAAAAGTCAAATATATTGAAAATTTGGGCAATTTTATTATTCCATTTAAATAAATAAGTCCGAAATTAGTTCTAATCTGTTGTGCTTATTGAATTCAGCTGAATATTTTAAAGAAATTTTATAAAATTTCATAGATATTTTATATTAGGATTAGCTGAATAAGTATAAAATTAATTATAATTTATTTTAATTAATAAAATTTATATTTTACGTTTGATAATATTGAATTCAGCTAAAAATTTCATATGAATTTCGTATTATTTTGGTAAATGATTTATATTCAAATAAAAGTCAAATATATTGAAAATTTGGGCAATTTTATTATTCCATTTAAATAAATAAGTCCGAATTAGTTCTAATCTGTTGTGCTTATTGAATTCAGCTGAATATTTTAAAGAAATTTTATAAAATTTCATAGATATTTTATATTAGGATTAGCTGAATAAGTATAAAATTAATTATAATTTATTTTAAGTAATAAAATTTATATTTTAAATTTGATAATATTGAATTCAGCTAAAAATTTCATATGAATTTCGTATTATTTTGGTAAATGATTTATATTCAAATAAAAGTCAAATATATTGAAAATTTGGGCAATTTTATTATTCCATTTAAATAAATAAGTCCGAAATTAGTTCTAATCTGTTGTGCTTATTGAATTCAGCTGAATATTTTAAAGAAATTTTATAAAATTTCATAGATATTTTATATTCATATTAGCTGAATAATTATAAAATTAATTATAATTTATTTTAAGTAATAAAATTTATATTTTAAATTTAATAATATTGAATTCAGCTGAAAATTTCATATGAATTTCGTATTATTTTGGTGAATGTTTTATATTCAAATAAAAGACAAATATATATTGAAAATTTGGAAAATTTTATTTTCCATTTAAATGAATAAATTCCGAATAAATCTGTTGTTCTTATTGAATTCAGCTGAATATTTTAAAGAAATTTTATAGAGCTTTTATATTCAGATTAGCTGAATAATTATAAAATTAATTATAATTTATTTTAAGTAACAAAATTTAAATTTTAAATTTGATAATATTGAATTCAGCTGAAAATTTCATATAAATTTCGTATTATTTTGGTGAATGATTTATATTCAAATAAAAGTCAATATATTGAAAATTTGGAAAATTTAATATTCCATTTAAATAAATAAGTCCGAAATTAGTTCTAATCTGTTGGGCTTATTGAATTCAGCTGAATATTTTAAAGAAATTTTATAAAATTTCATAGATATTTTATATTCAGATTAGCTGAATAAGTATAAAATTAATTGTAATTTATTTTAACTAATAAAATTTATATTTTAAATTTAATAATATTGAATTCAGCTGAAAATCTCATATGAATTTCGTATTATTTTGGTGAATGTTTTATATTCAAATAAAAGACAAATATATATTGAAAATTTGGAAAATTTTATTTTCCATTTAAATGAATAAATTCCGAATAAATCTGTTGTTCTTATTGAATTCAGCTGAATATTTTAAAGAAATTTTATAGAGCTTTTATATTCAGATTAGCTGAATAATTATAAAATTAATTATAATTTATTTTAAGTAACAAAATTTAAATTTTAAATTTGATAATATTGAATTCAGCTGAAAATTTCATATAAATTTCGTATTATTTTGGTGAATGATTTATATTCAAATAAAAGTCAATATATTGAAAATTTGGAAAATTTAATATTCCATTTAAATAAATAAGTCCGAAATTAGTTCTAATCTGTTGGGCTTATTGAATTCAGCTGAATATTTTAAAGAAATTTTATAAAATTTCATAGATATTTTATATTCAGATTAGCTGAATAAGTATAAAATTAATTGTAATTTATTTTAACTAATAAAATTTATATTTTAAATTTAATAATATTGAATTCAGCTGAAAATTTCATATGAATTTCGTATTATTTTGGTGAATGTTTTATATTCAAATAAAAGACAAATATATATTGAAAATTTGGAAAATTTTATTTTCCATTTAAATGAATAAATTCCGAATAAATCTGTTGTTCTTATTGAATTCAGCTGAATATTTTAAAGAAATTTTATAAAATTTCATAGATATTTTATATTAGGATTAGCTGAATAAGTATAAAATTAATTATAATTTATTTTAATTAATAAAATTTATATTTTACGTTTGATAATATTGAATTCAGCTAAAAATTTCATATGAATTTCGTATTATTTTGGTAAATGATTTATATTCAAATAAAAGTCAAATATATTGAAAATTTGGGCAATTTTATTATTCCATTTAAATAAATAAGTCCGAATTAGTTCTAATCTGTTGTGCTTATTGAATTCAGCTGAATATTTTAAAGAAATTTTATAAAATTTCATAGATATTTTATATTAGGATTAGCTGAATAAGTATAAAATTAATTATAATTTATTTTAAGTAATAAAATTTATATTTTAAATTTGATAATATTGAATTCAGCTAAAAATTTCATATGAATTTCGTATTATTTTGGTAAATGATTTATATTCAAATAAAAGTCAAATATATTGAAAATTTGGGCAATTTTATTATTCCATTTAAATAAATAAGTCCGAAATTAGTTCTAATCTGTTGTGCTTATTGAATTCAGCTGAATATTTTAAAGAAATTTTATAAAATTTCATAGATATTTTATATTCATATTAGCTGAATAATTATAAAATTAATTATAATTTATTTTAAGTAATAAAATTTATATTTTAAATTTAATAATATTGAATTCAGCTGAAAATTTCATATGAATTTCGTATTATTTTGGTGAATGTTTTATATTCAAATAAAAGACAAATATATATTGAAAATTTGGAAAATTTTATTTTCCATTTAAATGAATAAATTCCGAATAAATCTGTTGTTCTTATTGAATTCAGCTGAATATTTTAAAGAAATTTTATAGAGCTTTTATATTCAGATTAGCTGAATAATTATAAAATTAATTATAATTTATTTTAAGTAACAAAATTTAAATTTTAAATTTGATAATATTGAATTCAGCTGAAAATTTCATATAAATTTCGTATTATTTTGGTGAATGATTTATATTCAAATAAAAGTCAATATATTGAAAATTTGGAAAATTTAATATTCCATTTAAATAAATAAGTCCGAAATTAGTTCTAATCTGTTGGGCTTATTGAATTCAGCTGAATATTTTAAAGAAATTTTATAAAATTTCATAGATATTTTATATTCAGATTAGCTGAATAAGTATAAAATTAATTGTAATTTATTTTAACTAATAAAATTTATATTTTAAATTTAATAATATTGAATTCAGCTGAAAATCTCATATGAATTTCGTATTATTTTGGTGAATGTTTTATATTCAAATAAAAGACAAATATATATTGAAAATTTGGAAAATTTTATTTTCCATTTAAATGAATAAATTCCGAATAAATCTGTTGTTCTTATTGAATTCAGCTGAATATTTTAAAGAAATTTTATAGAGCTTTTATATTCAGATTAGCTGAATAATTATAAAATTAATTATAATTTATTTTAAGTAACAAAATTTAAATTTTAAATTTGATAATATTGAATTCAGCTGAAAATTTCATATAAATTTCGTATTATTTTGGTGAATGATTTATATTCAAATAAAAGTCAATATATTGAAAATTTGGAAAATTTAATATTCCATTTAAATAAATAAGTCCGAAATTAGTTCTAATCTGTTGGGCTTATTGAATTCAGCTGAATATTTTAAAGAAATTTTATAAAATTTCATAGATATTTTATATTCAGATTAGCTGAATAAGTATAAAATTAATTGTAATTTATTTTAACTAATAAAATTTATATTTTAAATTTAATAATATTGAATTCAGCTGAAAATTTCATATGAATTTCGTATTATTTTGGTGAATGTTTTATATTCAAATAAAAGACAAATATATATTGAAAATTTGGAAAATTTTATTTTCCATTTAAATGAATAAATTCCGAATAAATCTGTTGTTCTTATTGAATTCAGCTGAATATTTTAAAGAAATTTTATAAAATTTCATAGATATTTTATATTTAGATTAGCTGAATAATTATAAAATTAATTATAATTTATTTTAAGTAACAAAATGTACATTTTAAATTTGATAATATTGAATTCAGCTGAAAATTTTATATAAATTCTGTATTATACATAAATTATTTTACATTTTAAGTATAAAGATATTGAATTTTAATTAATCTTCTGACAAGTATTTGTGTCAAAATTGTATCATTCCACTGAGCTGAATAAGAGAGAACTAGATTTTTTTTTATATATAATTTAAGTAATTTATATAAAGTACAAATCTTTACTATAATCAAATGGAAAGCATTGTCAGTAGTCTTATAAGTATTTTGGTAAACTTTTCATTCTAAACAAGGCAGGATATTTTAATATTTTCTTTAAATATAAACTAATTGAGAATTATATGAAATTTCTAGTTTATATAAAATTTATATAATATAATTTGATATACATTCATTTTATATATAAATATCATAAAATTTGTTATTTAATATTTATGCAAAGATACCAAATTACAATTTTATAAATAATATAAAAATATATTAATATGTAAAAGAAAAATATTAGAATTTTTACAAGTCTCATAAATTATATCAAAATAAATAATTGAAATATGATAAATGTATATAAATAAATAAAAATATATAAAAAAATTAAAAGATGTTTCAATATTTCAAAAATAATAAAATTAAATCTTTAACTTACCTTAAAAACTCTATCAAGTACAAATTAAACCATTTATGATTGTAATCTGAAAATATATTATAAATAAAGAAATATTTTCAATTAGTAAATTTTCCAATTATGTATTTTACGGATAATTAATTTTAATTAAACAAGGATACAAAAAAAGAAATTGTGTAAATGCATAAAATTACATGAATAATTAAATATTTAATTTATCCATCATAGCAAAAACAGGAGTAAAAGTGTAGTCTAAATAAAACAACTAAAATATATGCAAATAAAAAAAATTATAATAATTTTTCACTTGCAACATTTTTTTTGTTGTTGTAAGGATTCCTTAAAATAATTATAAAGTTAAATTCTAATTAGTGAAACATACTAAGTACAAAATAAAAAAATGAATATTTAATATATAATTCACTACAATCGGTTATACAGAGAGAGAGTAAAATGAATATATAATTTGCTTTTGAAAATTACTAACTAGATTATTATGAGTTGCACACCAAAAAAAACCACTAAAAGAAATACTTAAATTTCATAAAAATATACTATTTTTCTTTTTTATCGAAAACCATGTATAAAGCTTCTTATACAATGCAAACCACCCCTATAAAACCACCCCTTATAAGAAATTGTATACTGTGGTTCCGCTAAATAACCCAGTAAAATCATTTGAATATGTATATTTATTCCGAGTACTTTACTTTCAAATTATGAATATAATTTAATTAATATTTAATTTTCAATATAATACAAGAATTTTTATTATAATTCCACCCATAATAATCTAGCCATCATGCAATTTTTCTTTGGAAAACTTCAAAATAAGTAACACCAAAAAGAAATATTAATCCTTAGATAATCTAGTAGAATAAAAAAAATTGTTAACAGTGGGGTGCAGATAACTGGTAGATAGGTTGAATATAGATTTATGTAAAACAGTGTCTTGTAATTAGCAGTACTTTTGTGACCAACAGTATTCAAAATTTTAGATCTCTTAAGACAACAATAACTCCCTAAAACTACTGACCTCTATTGTATTCATTGCAGAATACTACTGACCTCTAACTAGCTAGAGTCATATGTAATCACGAGCACAAATTGTGTGTGTACCAAATTTCATACAAATGTGAGATTTAATTTTTTTATTACAATTTTTCCGGTGAACAAAAAATACAGCTCTTAACGAAATTCTAGCATATAACCTACAGAAAGTACCGATCCCATCTTATCAGGATGAAGTGTGGTATATTTCATTAGAAAACTGACGAATTGTTGGTGATGTTACTATGGTTGGTTGGTATGTTAAAGTGGCGAACAACACATCAGCTGATATGGAGTCCCAATTAGCGTGTTTGCGCCGTTTTGGAACCACTCACTCTCGTGACCACAGGTATCGTTGGGTAGTTTTCATATACACAGTTTCTGTAGGTCACTTCGCGGCATTTGACAATTTCTGTAGGTCACTTCGCGGCAAGATCATAGAGGTCGTTAAAGGAAAGGCTGCCAAGCCAACAGAACTTGGCCCTAGCTAGTGCCGGGCACATTACTATACGGAAGTGGACCAAGCCGTTTTTTTTTTTCATTTTTGGACTATCCGACCTCGAAAACAGTCAGAAATTTTTATTTTCTGCGAAATCCATTTTCTTTATGATCAAGTCCAATACAAAACTCTATGTACTCGTAAAAAAAATCTATGCACCAAAAGTGAACCGTCAGTCTGTATTCACACTAATATCATTGCACCAGTTACATTGTAACATTTAAATATTTAAATAATATTTTTACAACTACAACAATATTTTTTTATATTCATCACTTCAGAAAATATAAGGACAAAAATATCCTTTCCTTATTCATAGCATACTTCCGTAATAATTTCAAAATGTGTATGAGTTAGTGTGCAGTGTGCACCAAATTTTTTTTGTAATGTTAATTAGAAAAAATGATTTTTTTTTTCTTAACGCTGATATTTTTCATAAGTCCCTGGATAACACTTGCCGCATGCACTGCTCTGCTAATAATATTTATTTTAAAGAAGGAAAACTTTACTAAAAAAAAAAAAAAAAATCTATATGAAAATTATTGTGAAAACTGTTGGAAAAGTTTATGCAAATTATGTTTGCGCGTATTATACACGTCAGCGTTGTTGAAAAAAATCACAGTATTTTTTATTCTAATTAGATGCAACCAATTTGCGAAGACATGAACAAAATTCTTAACTTTTAATTTTTCTTTTTCAAGCTTAAAATGTTAAAATATTTATATATATTTAAAAGAAAACTAACAAATTCTTATTCGCGAACACATACAGCAACACATACGTAAGCAAAAGAATTCATTTGCCCAAGGGTGAAGGAAAGAAAAATGTCAAATATGTTTTCTTTTGGTCCAAGTCTTTTATATGGAAATATTTCGAATATCCTTGATGTCAACATCTTTATCCTTGTGAGAAATAAGAAGTGTGTATTTTTTAAAAAAAGAAAATATATTCTTATTTACCGAGAATTAAAAAATCCTTAAAAATTGGATTATTTTTTTAGTATAATATTAGAGATCATATGCCAATTTACTTTTAGTTTGTTAAATAAATATTACAATTATATTTAATATTAACTATTTGTAAATTATTATTCTGCAATGAATAAAGTTATAAAATTTTGGAAAGAAAAATATTGAAATGTAATTATTTTAAGTGGAGACTCAAACCATATAGGTTTTAATATATGATGTAATATAAAATTTATGAGTGTAGTTAATTGATTTATACAAATATTAATTACTCTCAGCTTTGTCTGATTTGGTTGGTTGGCTTACAAGAGGTGACTGAATCAAAGACCCTCGCACACTTGAGCTTATTGGAATGTACTCCTCCCCCTTCGACGGCCGATTAAGTTTCTACTCAGTGATTTACTCACAGTAGTAATTAAGGAATGTAATTACTTTAAGCTGGCCTTGTATATTCATATCAAAAGCTACTAAACAAGAATGCTTATAAATTGTTCATTAGATTTGATATTAATGTCAACTTAATTTACATTTATGATTCATCAGGATTCATTATTTAAATAAAAAAAATAGTAAAAATATATATTTGTAACAGAGACTCAAACCAAATAGGTGTGAGTCTATGGTGCAAAATTTAACTTTTAATTATAATGACGTTACATGTTGATTCCAATATTAATTATTATTATATTTTATTTATTTATTATATATTCGTAGAGATACATTTATACAAATATTACTCATTGTAGCGTTTTTGCTATAACTGAAATTCCCGCTAAAGTGACAAGAAACAAATTGGCTTTCATTTGCTGGCGGTGGCGTATTAATAAAGAGTTATGTATTAGATCCCGGATTTAACTCCAGACCAAGATATCGATGACGACCTAATTTGACTTAGCTTTAAATGAGTACCAGTAATAAATTTTGAAATATGTAATTGTAATTGTGATAGAAACCATTTGCTGACAACAAATGTTGCACTATTAAACGCTTTATGCAATTAAATGTTTCGTCACTATAAAGAAACTTATGGTTTGGAATCAATATAAAATTAGTAATTTAGTAATTGAAATAAAATGTTACGAAAACTCTTTTGGATTGCAATGCCAATACAAAGAAACTAACCAAAAACTGTACGCCCATGTATCAGCAATTCTGGACAATTTAATATTATTTTCATTATTGTTTAATAAATATTAAAATATTACGAACACGAACATAAATCAATTTAAATTAATTTAAATCCAACCTTTTTCCAAACCTTTTCCAATTTCCCCAGTAAAAATCATAATTAACATAATATTTTATTAAAATTTCTTCATATATTTAATTTATTCGAATTTAACTAATTAAAAAAAGAAACCAAAAATTATAATAATATTTTCCGGTCACCTGGAAGAAAAGTTTTTTAATTTTCTTAGATTTTCAATTATTGTTTTCTGAAGACAATGGGAAAATACGATAAAAACAAAGACAATATTGAAAAGGATATTTTCAATTTTTATAATATTGTAGGTAAAACAAAAAAAAA
The DNA here is from genome assembly GCA_963920725.1 of Rhamphomyia laevipes. NCBI lineage: Eukaryota > Metazoa > Arthropoda > Insecta > Diptera > Empididae > Rhamphomyia > Rhamphomyia laevipes. The sequence continues at coordinate 136,751,457 of OY987255.1, forward strand.
ATTAATTATATATTTCAGTTTATTTATACCTTTTCTAAAATTATTAAATTTTAGTTATTATATAAATTTTTGGGGTTTTTTAATCATTGTCAAAAATATTTATTAGAAATTATGAACTTTTTTCATTAAATTTATAACCATTTTTATTAATATTATGAACCATTAATATTTTTTTTATAAAAACTTAAATATTTTGATTTACAATTTACATAAACATAAAATTAAAACATGGGTCGGTTAAATGTCAAAATTGACAGGAAATTATAAATAAAAAATTTTGTAATTAGAATGTGAACTAGAAAATTTTTAAGAATTATTATTATGACTTTCACAATAAAAATCAGGGATTAAATGTAAATATTATGGAAAACAAAGTTCAAAGATTGTAAGTAGAAAAAGGATACAGTAACGCAATCATCGTGATAGACAACTCAACTATTGAACGAATATCTAGTTCTGTTTTGGCTGTTTTTATGTGAGAATTTGGATACAGATTAAAAACTTAAAACTGGTATTGATATGGCATTATACTGCTTATACAGTCTCCAATTAAAGATTCCATGAATAGATTAGGTTGCAAATGGAAAAGTTATACGTAGGCCCAATGGAAACAGATCATCGAGTACTACTTCTTACAATCAATCGCCGCTAAACTACAACTGCAATTGTAACTAATTGTTGAGTGTAAAATTGAAGATTAACGTGGAATAGGAAGAAACCAAAATTTTGCGGTTAAGAAACATCAGGAATTGGACTGGCCTTAAAACATTATTCCAACATGATTACTAATGTAATGTATTCCAAAATGGTCGCCAACATTCATAAATGAATTAGCAGTCAAAGAAGAAGTAGAAATCATTAATACTATTTTGCTTGTCACTATTTACATTGTTTTTAAAAAATACAATTCCCTCTATAATTACAATTAAAAAAAAAAATGGTTTTTATTATTTAATATCAACATTGAAAATAAAATTTAATTAAATAATTAAATAATTTTATGTAGTTATACTTGATAATGTCTCTATTAAATATATAATAAAAATCAAGTCAACTTTTTTGTTAAAATGTAGAAATTTCTTTTTAATGTACAATTTTAACCTTCGTAACTAATAATTAAATTATTAAATAAACCATTAAAAACCTTTTAAATTATAGTACACTAATATGTTTAATGTACCTAAGTTAATAATAAAAAAATTATTATTATAATGCTTTTATAACAGTGAGACCGAACCAAAATTGAAGTTATTTCTAATAATTATGCAAGTTTTCTGGGCTAATTAATTAAAATTTGACTCCCATATGTCGATTTGAATTAAGTAATTCACTATTTTATTAATAACTTAAAAATATACAAGTTAAAAAGTACAAAACTTTCAAATTTCCTTAGTAAGAGGAATAGAAAAATGGACTGTAAAACTCATAAGTTAATAATAATTACCAAATACCGAAGAAATAATTAACATGAGAAACTGCCTTAGTGGAAATGAAATAACTTGCAGTTTAAAATAACTTAGGTTTATAATTTTCTTTACGAAAATTTGTATGTAAATTAAAAAATATCCAAACTACAATTTCTCGAAACTACTACAGTATAAAAATGTTTTTCACCCCTGCACTAGTTTAAAAATATAGAATTTTATATAATTTTATTTTCATTTTAGTTAAATGTGTAAGTAAAATTAATAAAGATTATTTAAAAAATTATAAATATTGAATAATAAATGAATTAAAGTAAATTAGATTTCCGTATTATATTACAGCGCCAACTATTTATAAGAATTGGCATCACTATCAAACCCTTTGGTTTGTGTACACTATATTTTTCCTTTGCAATAAGTTCAATTAAAAAGTATAACTTTACGTCACGTCTTTTCTGTATGGGGTTCCAAAATTCTGACGTAATTTTGACGTATGGTTTGGTTGTTCATCAGTGAGTTTTAATACTCGAAAGACTTCCATTTTTTAAAGATAAATTATATTCTTAAAGAAGATATTCATTGTATTGGACACAGTAGCATCCATTATCATCTTTGAAAATATATTTTACTTTAAATATATTTTACTTTAACAATATATAATGGACTTTGCACCTGGATACGCGAACTGCTAGTTGCGAATTGCGAATAAATGAATTATTCCATGTTTGATGTTTAATTAAATTTTTTCAAATAATTTTCTTAAATAAATCTAATTTTTTTTAACTAATTTATTAAAGTTATGAAAATAAACAATTTTAATTTTTTTTTTTTGTGAATTGGTGAACTGTCAAATCATTATTCGCATTCCACATTGTTGCGAATAAAACATTCGCTCGTTTTTAAACTCAAATTTGTTTTTTTTTTTTTATGGAATATTCACAATTCACAATTATTAGCGTTTCATGTGAAAGAAATGTCAAAATTTGTGAATATTCGCAATTCGCAATTCGCTTATCATGTGCAAAGTCCATAAATTAATATTTCTTCCATATTTCTAAATCTTACTTATCAAAATTATATTAATAAAATTTGTATATTCATTTTCTCTGAAATTTCCTTAATGGAATTGAATAAAAAAAATTGTATGTAATATAATTAACTTTATCATTTTTATCTTTCAGAATTTTACTAATTAACTTGATCCTTCCGCACGCTTTTAATCATATTTCATTTAAAACTTTTGTTACACAAAGAATTTATATATTTTATCCTTAAAATATACATATACATAATATATACAAAAAAAACGGAATTATTATATAGTTTTACTTTGAAATGCTCCTTTATTATAATATACGATTAACATTTTCATCACAAAAATTCTTAAAAAAAAATAATATTTACTTTGTCCCGCACGACAAAAGTCATCATCAAATAAAAAAAAAAAAATTATCCTATCACAAAATAATTTTTCCTTCTCCCTGCACACCCAAAAGAAAATGCATCCACTTTTCCGCATATTATAAATGCATTCTATTATATTACCCTTTCTTTATAAAACAAATATAAAACTTTTTCAAAGGAAAATTCTTAACAGGAAAATTCCCTTAGTATATACGACAACAACGAACGACGTACGAATTTTCATATTCTGTGCATGCTAACTTGAGATATTTTATACCAGAAATAATGGAATATAATCTGAAGTAAAAAAAAAAAATGAAAAGAAAATGGAAAATCTTTTATTGTACTAAGCTATAAATTCTCTTAAAAGTTTTTGGTATTATTTTTTTTTCTTTCTTTAACCCATTAACTCTATTTGAAGTCCCTATGGACCATCGCAGCAAAAAAAAATTAGTAATGTAACGTAAAAGTTATTTAATTGTAAATTATTTATAATTAAAGAATATTTTAATGAAAAAAATCGTACAGAATTCGTAACATTGAGCTATAGTTAACATTTATTTGTTAATAGTTATGAACTTTGAACTATGAATTTAGTTTGAGTTAGTATTATGTCAATAAAAGTAATTTCTTAAATTTAGTCATTATTGTACTGTGAAATAATAGCAACTGAAAATTTCTGGTCCAACGGATTCCATGCTATTTGTCGTTTGCAAGAATTTGCAGCGATGATGAGTAAACAGCCTCCCATTTTCTTTGTGAATGTGCAGGACTGTCTTTTAAGAGATTTCAAACTCTTGATCACTGGTTCCCCACACCTTTGGTTATCTCGTCCAGCTCACTTAAGAAAATCCTCAAATTTATAAACAGTTTGAGTTTCTCTAGTGAGCTCTAAAAATTTAAGGGTACTACAATTGGCCTATCATTGGTCGCAGTGGTGCTTGGGTCTTCTTGCCCAACCTTTATCTGTTTCTAATTCTAATTCTAATTTGTCGTTTCTTATGGATGTCTCGGCTAAAATCGTTACCAAAGAAAAATACCAGCTGGTTCGAAAAAAATCAGTTTATTTGGGAATCGCGTAGATCACGATAGGCTCCACCTCACTTTTATAAAATATGGTGGTTTGAAGAACACAAGTGTATAGAGTTTATTAAGATGAATTGACTTTATCATGCATACTTTTTAAACGAACAGACTGTAAGTTTTGGACCGGCATGGAAAAGATGCTAGCTCAATTAACCGCAACGACAGTTAAGAAATTGAAAGATTACAATGAGCTTAATTCAGGTCTGTGTACGTGAACCTTTTGTTGATTTCCTCTTCTAATTTTCAATCTGTCAATCCAACCGTTTACGCGCAAAGGGTTAATAGATTTTTATTGTTCTTGTTTTTGAACTAATTTACCAAAAAAACAAAAAAAAATAACGAGATGACGAAGAGGACGACGACGACGACAAGGATATATTGTCTTGGAGATATCATATGAAAATATCATCAAAATATGTGATGTAATTTTCCTATCATCTGTAAAAACAGAATTGTAATAATAATAAGGATCTTTGATAGAAGCATCATTTGACTTGTTTCTTATTTTCAATTTATTTATATGTGCATATATATCCTCCGGAATTTATTTGATTTTTTTAGAAAAAAAGAATTCGCGACGTTGAAACAAGAAAAATATTATAATAATAAAACGATTTTGGTCTTTGGAAAATTTCGCCTTCTGCAAATATAAATATTTTTGATATTAAATAAGAATAACATTGGATGTAGTTTTAAACCGAATCCGAAAAACCTAAATCGGATTATTTAAAATTAAGGAAACTAATATTTATTTAAAATAAATTAGGATAAAATTAAATAATTTTAATGTAGTAGGTCAGTTGGAATTAGAAATGTACAGCGGTGACTGAAAAAAAATTGTACTACTTATAATTGATTTAAAGGAGGTGTGGCTATATTAGGTTAGCGTAAAGAAGGCGTATTTTTTCATAAAAAAAAACTAGAACCAATTTATTGTCATCCAATGAATTATGTCAACTTGGAGTATTGATCGTTTTAGCACGAATTTATACTTGCCAGTTCGAATTGTGGCTATAGGTATCACAGAAAGTTTACTAGAAGATACTCGTCAAAGCTGTTTTATTTCATATCGAAGAATTTTGAATTTTGCATTACAAGAACCTTATTGCCATTCCGACAATTGCTCAAAAATTATGAATAACTCTGATGTCCGTAATTCCGGACACAAGTACAATGATTTAATCTGCAGAAACACTAAACATTCTATCCAATTTTCTTGCAGTTACTACAAAGATTGTTAGTTACAAGTTACTGTATAAATGCACGTCTTTATCTTTCAAACAATATAGCGCCTTTTTATGGAACACTTTATGACAATTTGTCGATCAAATAGTGTTCCACAAAAAACAATCTGTTGTTAGTTATCCAATACTTCCCTTTATCCTATTACACAATATAATATTCCCTCTTATTAGTATTCTGTCTACAAAATAATGTTTCACATTTTTCCACCCCCAGAATAATTCACATATTTTGTCAAGTCTATAAGATTTTCTTATAGTTTTTCATTGTTTCTGGTGCAAGATAGTATACCAAAATGACATTATATCTACACTTCTGTCAGCTATAAAAAAAATTACTAAAATATTCATAAAAGCAGCATCAATGATATTTTTAAACGTGCCACCTTTAATACGTATACATATAAAAAAAAAAAAAGGGCATTCATGTCATGTCTAACAAAGCGTGCATTTAAATAATCAGAGAGAAAATGATAAATTTTTCATAAGGATTTGAAAAAAAAAAACGATCATTTTATAATATAAATTAAAATTAAATGCAATTTTATAGTCTTCTATCTTATAGTCTCAGACAGAGGGAAATTATTTTTAAAGAAGGAAAATCCTTTTTTATTTTTGCGTGTTGTGTATTTTCAAAAAGATTTTCACTATTACCGCAAAAATGTCAAGTTATTTTTTATTTGAGTAAAAGTAGAAAGATTTAAAGTTTTTAATATGAAAATGAAATGCACCTGGAATTAAAATGGATTCATTATAAATTTTGTATATACAGAAAATAAAATTTATAAATATAATTATTTTTGTGATGATAAAATTTATGCAAGACTTAATGAAATTAACAAGAAAAAATTTCCAAAGTTCAATTTTGAAATTTTTCGTATTTATATAAAAAGTTAAATAAATTTTTTTTATATAATAATTATAAATATTTTAATTATATTTTAAGGAAATTGTGAACACAAGTGAAGGAATATAAATAAATGACAGCTTTTTCATTAAATTTCTGTTTGATAACATCAAATTTAGATATGGCCTCTTAATTAGTAGAATAAATTCTATAGATGAAAAGTAAAATAATTATGATTTTCCATATCAAAATTTTAATATTACTTAAAATAATTTTGCTAAAATAATGAATTGCATAACTTGAATCGTCGTCATAGTTTGTAATTACTATTAAAATTGCATAAATTTAGGCTTCCAAATAGTTCAGCTGCCGATAACTTTCTAAATAAGAAGATATTATCATCTTTCGTTTCATAAAGTTGTTTGAAAACTTCAGGCACAGACAAACTTATAATCAAAGTGGGCATGGAATTCTTCACTTCTTTGGGACACTATCATCTTTATAAATATTATTAACGTAATTAGTTTGGTTGCCTTGTTGGTTCAAAGTTGAAGGGAGGGAAAGGTAAAAAACCCCTCAACGCATGGTTCCTTTCACATTTTACATTATGGGTTATTTTATCCTAGACCAAATTATTCTAATGAACCTCTGTCATGAACGCAAATGGTCTAGCCGATCTTAACTTACCCGCCTCCTGCATATCGGCCAAGAAATGACGTTCCATACGTGTTTAAATATTTTATATCTAGCCCCAGGGCAGTGACTGAGGTATTTCCTCTTCTTCCCCACATCCTCTAAAAATTGAAATTTCCCTTAATCCTAATCGTCTCGCCTGCTTTTAAATGAAATAGGAACAGTATTTCATAAGGCAGATTAGGTTTAATGAATCCTATTTGTCCCGGTATACCATTTTCAGATTGGATTCAACATTTTTCAGATTATATTAGTAATTTTATAAATTGAAATGATAATTTTCAAAATTTTTTAATCATTTTTCAAATAAAATTAAACAGTTTTCAAAAAATTTTAATCAGTTATCAAAGTATTTCTATTTGAACACCGATTAATTCTATTTGGAAAACGATCGAAATTTTTTGAAAAATGATTAAAATATTTTGAAAAACGACTAATTTAATCTGAAAGTGACATATAATCGGGCTGTTGGTTTGTAAATCAATATCATGTTTTTAAACTTTTGAGCGTTTACATTCCCCCAAAAAGGGTTTCGTTCCGTAACAAACTTTATGGTTTATATAGAAGTGTTATTTTTTCAACTACTTTGTCAAGAATTTCTAAGCTGTTTCTATTGTCCTACTTGGTATATAGGAGGGGAATTACTATTAAACCCATCTCTTATCCATTTATTTTGTTTTTTGTTGCTTTCAAATTATTTATAAAATTATTGATTTAAGCAATAAATTAATAATTAAACTTATTTCGTCAAGTAAATCGTTTTTTTTTTTTGTGCAGGATAATTCATTTAAATTCTCAGAAACTTCCTGTCAGGCGAATCATATACTCAAAATTTGGAGTAAATTCATTGTTTTGTTTAGAAGTCATCGTGTACTTCCTTCTAGTAAATACTAAAATTTAACTTGTACTAAATTCATTACTTCACTTTGACATCATAGTGTTCGGCAATCGCAATTACAGGTAATAATTTCAAAATGGCGTCGGAATACAAAAACAAATTATTGGTTTAGTAATAAAAAATGCAAAATTTACAAATAAAAATTTACTAAATAAAAAAATACACAATTTTCATATGAAACTGTCGTTAAGAAATTTTCCCATCCAATTTCTTTAACTTTATTAGCCAAAAAATCTTTTCTTTTTTTTCATTTTTCTCTACACCAAACTCCCATATAATAAAATATGCATTCCAAAAACCAGACGAAAAACAAAAAATTATTCCAAAACTAAATCCAAAATTATAGTTTTTCAAAAAAACCAACCATAAAAAGTTAAGTAAACAGCCATCAGCACACATGGTCTTTTATATGTAGAAGAAAAACTGAAGTAATTGTAGTAATTTTCATGGGAAGATATTGCAGAATAAATGGGAGGGGAGTATACAATATAGCCAAATACAATAATTTTCAATTTACCAAAAACTAAAAGCCAACTTTCCGCAAAAACTAACAATTTCGTGGTTTTTTTTTTTTTGTATTGTAGAACCCAAGATGAACAAATAAAATTAACATTCAACCCACAATGTAAACAAAGCAAAAATCTGCTAAATAGGGGGTACGGATAATTCGTAGTTAGGTTGAATATTGATTTAAATACAACAGTGTTTTATGATTAATAGTATCTACTTTGCTCAACATCTTTTAAGTCACCAATAATGAAATTTTTTAAATTCGAAATTTTGATAGGGACCAACTGAAACTGCCGACCCCCACACAAACTAAATTGCCAAATTGCCAAATTTAATTCAAATCAGATAATAATTAGAACATTATATGAAATAATAATCGGAAATTTTAATATGAACTCCCTGAAGCTACTTAAATTTAACTGTGTAGGTACGTGCCCAATCATGAAACCAACCCGTGTACCAAATTTCATCCAATTCTGAAATATAATTTTTACATAAGTGCACGAACCGAGTGACGCTATGCGCGGTGCTGGAAGCTGTGCTGTAGTGTTGTTGCTATTGCTTTTTATATAAAAATACACTACAGCACAGCTTCCAGCACCGCTGATAACAAAAAAACACACAAATCTCTCCACATAAACTGAAAGTACCGATCGGCCAACAGCATGCCGTCAGAATGAACCTGTTTGGCCAAATTTCATTAAAATATTACTAGAGGTTTTATTAATAGTTTCTGTGAACCTCGAAAACCGAAATTATTTCTTTTCAACTAATTCTAATTTTTTTGACCATCAAGTCTAATGTAACACTCATAGTTAAAATTCTTAACCATTCTCATAAAATATGAAAATGCTTAAAAGTTCATTCATTTTTAGCTCCGACAACTATTTGTATACGGAGCAATGCCAGGCAACAAAAAACATTGTTAAAAATCATAAATATTATTCACACATCAGACATTTTTTTTTATTCAGTCTTTTGGGTTATGAGTTTGCATATTATTAAGGTTAAAATGTTTGTTGTTTTTGTTGTTTTCGTCCTTATTGTGAATATAAAAATTTTTGTACTATAAAAGCACTTAAGTATGTATAAATATAAAAAAAAATATCCTTAATGGAAATATGGCGGAAAAAGAGGGATTTATTAGTGTATTATATTTATAATAATGTGGATTGAAAAAATAAAAATTATTCTTATTATAAATAATTAAAAAAATATATTGCAAATATTGCTTGATAATTGTTTACCTTTTATAAATACATAGTTCATTTTGTATTTTTTCTGGATGACTTCTTTCTAAAGTTTTAATACGCCATTTCCAAGTCAAATTAATTAGTCATCAGAAATGTATAAAATAAACTATGAGCATTTCCAAGTTAAATTAGTATTTTTATAAGTAAAATTGGTCTTTTACCAGTCAAATTGGTATTTTACTAGTCAAATTGGTCTTCTACTAGTTTTTTCAAGCGTCAAAGTGTTCTTTTTCAGTCAATTTGGTTTTTTACCAGTCAATTAGTCTTTCCCAAGGCATTAGTTTTTCAATGTCAAATAGTTTTTTTTTCAAGTAAAATTGGTCTTCTTCCAAGTCAAACTAGTTTTTTAAGCTAAATTAGTCTTTTTCCTAGTCAAATTGGTCTTTTACCAGTCAATTAGTCTTTCCCAAGTAAAATTGGTCTTTTTCCAAGTCAAATTGGTCTTTCTCCAAGTCAATTTGATCTTTTTCCAAATCAAATAGGTTTTATCTAAGTAAAATATTGGTCTTCTCTAATTCACGTTGAGTTTTTCCAAGGTAAATTATTCTTTTACAAATCAATTTGGTCTTTTTCAAAGTCAAACTATTCTTTTACCAGTAAAATTAATCTATTTCCAAATCAAATTGGTCTTTATTTAAAGTAAAATTATTACTTCTCGGAGTTAAATTGGTCTTTTTCGGAGTAAAATCGACCTTTTTTTAGTAAGTTCTTACCAGTCAAATTAATTTTTCCAAGTTAAATTAGTCTATTTCTAAGACAAACTAGGAAAAAGACCAATTTCACATTTAACTGGTAAAATGTGCTCATTTAACTTGGAAATGCTAGTTTACATAGTTTATTTTGTATATTTCTGATGATTGATTTCTAAAGTTTTTTTTTTATAAAGAAAGATTGAAGGTGAATGATACTTGCAGCAGTATTTTTATAAAAAAAAATTGTGTAGAGTTTATAGAATCGAAAAACTTCAATGAGTTAATAAAAATTATCTTAGATCTTTGCATTATGCCTTTAGGGAACGAATAAAATAACTCTACATATTATGCAAATTCGTATTCAATGTTTTTCATATGCCAATCACATGTGTTTTTTAAGTAATATATCCAATTATTTGGAATTCTGTTTCGATCTTTAAGCTTTAAGTACATTTCTAAAGGATGAACTATAAATACTCTTAAAATTGTGCTATTCATAAAAGCATTATATCAAATTGTGTTGAAGAAACTTTCATCTATTATCCAATTTTGGTACAGAGACAAATATCACAAGTTTTTGGTTGCTTTTGAACGATTTTTAATTGTAAAGTTATAAACTCAAAAACTCCTAAAAGTATGCAATAATTCTCATTCATTAAAATCTTTTATATGATATTACAGTCTAGCATCGAAACTGTACTACACATTACAAAATTACAATTTTATTTCAAATTATTGAACATATTTTTTTAAGAATTTACACTCAACAATTTTGTTATTTCTATATAATAATTTTCTGAAATAAATATTTACTTAAAAATTCCTTGGAATTTTTCTAAAGATATTTCAATAAAAATATTTATTTCATAAAATATTTTATATTTTTTCAATATATTATCATTATTTTTTTTTAAATATTTTACATTATCTTCATATTATTGGAAAATGGGGAAATTTATTTCTTAAACATTGATTTAATAAAATAAATAACCATTAAAGAATATCATAAAATTTAATTATTGAATTCAACAAAAAATAATTTAATTATTAAATTTTACATCAAGAAAATATTGAACAAGCCTAAAAGTATGCAAACTACCAAATGTCATAAAATTGAATAGTAATTGTATTTTACATACTTAAAATAGTCATCGTAGAATCAAGTTAATATTAATAATTAATAAATATTCATAATTTCAAGAACTTAAAAGTGAACAACGTCTAAAAGTATGCAAATTTTTTAATGAGCCTGACAATATGCAATTTTTTAACATTTTAAAATAGTTGTTCCTTTAATAACTAATATAATAAGTAATACTAGTGCAATCAAATATTTAAATAATTATATCGTCACCAACGATACTTAAATTATCTATTAAGTATTTTAAGTATTTAGCTGAGTAACACTAATAAAAATGACTTCAATATTAGGTTACATAAAAACCAAATTTATTTTGCTCTTAAAAAGTTCAATTCTTTATTTTTTTTTATTTTTTATTTTTTATTTTTTACAATATTAAAAAATTTCAATGATCTTTGATATTTTATACAATGCTTGCTAAGCTCTATAAAAAAATTATATCAATCAATAAAATTCAATTAACTAACACTATCTACTTTAATATTATTTTATAATTTTCCTAAAAATTAAATTCAATTTTTTTTTACCAATTTTTCATTTCCCTTATTTATAGTTTCAAGTGGAAAAGTCTGTTTCAGTCAGGGATGTAATAACCGATAACGTTACACTAACTTTGAAGCAACACAATAAATATAACCTAACTCTCGATAACGTTTCATTTATATTATGTAATAAAGTATCCGGCGCTGGCCTGGGCATTCTGTTCGCTTGGTAGTCCCTTCCTTAACGACCTCAGCGATCTTGCCGTAAAGGGGCCCACGGAAACCGTCAAGTTTCTGAACGCTACGAGATTGATCTAAATCTTCCCCATTGTTACGACATAAAATGCCTTGGTCACGCGAGTTAGTGGTATCAAAACGGCGCAAACGTGCTAATTGAGGCTCCACTTCAGCTGATTTGGGGTCCGCCACTTGAACCAACAATCCGAAAAGTATTATGGAACTTTTTAAGTCGTCAAAAATGTAAAGTTCTTTAAGAAATCTAACTTAATATCAAAATTAAGATGGATAAATGAAAAATTAATTCTAACGTTTTATATAATCAAATTAAAACCTATTATAACGAGCAGCAGTGCCATAGATGTAGTCCTAAGTTGATTCAGCTTTAAGGCATTAGCTTGTTGCAAATTCAAAGTTTCTTCACTATAAAGAAGCTTGAGGATTCAGCACCCAGTCGGGATTATGAGTTAAAAAATCAAAATATATAACGGTACCGATGAAAACGTAACTTTTAGAAACGTTATTACATCCCTGCACTATAAAAAAGTTTGAGTTTCTGTACTTTTAAAGTACCCAATAAAACTCTTTTACTCTTTTTTTGTTTTTTAAATGGAAAATATTAAAGGAACTATAGACGTTTAAAAAAAAAAACTAAGCAAAATAAACCATAAAAGATGATCCTTTTTTTTCTTAAGTGGCTTCTTACCTTCTTTAGTCCTTTAGTATTAAATAATTTTTTTTTTTTTTTTACTGAAGTTCCTTTTTATTCTTTTTATTTTATTCACTAACTCATCGCTTAAAATTATGTGTGTTTTCAGTTTGTACTTCATATATCCTTTTTTCTTTTACCTTTATAAATTTTCCCTAACCGTACAATCTGCACGGTTCACCCTCCTTTAAAAGACATAGAGTATAATACTTTTAAATAACCCTATAAAAAAAATTCTTGTTTTGTTTTTATTTTTAAACTTTTTAATATTTTTGTTTTATGAAAGTTTATGAAAAATAATATAAAATATTAAAAAAAAAAAAAAAAATATTTTAAATTATTATGAACCAAGAAAAAAGAGTTTATAAATATTTGTTGTATAGTTAAAGGATAATACAAAAGGGAATAAAATATAAATAAATATAAGGTGGCGAAAAAATAATAATAAAAATAAAAAAGTTTTTTTTTTTCTTTAATAAACTTTTTATCCTGTACTTTAATATATGAAAGTTTTTTCAGTAGAATAAATTCGTTGTTGTCTAGAAGAATTTGGTGAACTTAAGGGGTTTTCTAGGTATAATAAAAATCAATTCAATTCATATCAGTCAAGGTATCAGTTTCAATATATTTTAATACGTTTAATAGAAAACAAAAGAGTTAAATGGAATGCCCGGAGTGTAATCGAAACACTTCTTGAGTCTGTGATTGATGAGTATTATATATGCTCGGTTATCATTTCAGAGTTCAGTTTTTCTTGGTAACTGCGTTTATCGCACGAAACACTCAATGCTATGGCAACGTGTTTTAATATATGACGATCCGATGTAAATATCTGTAGCACGCTAGCACGGATGAAGAAGAGATTATAAAGCACTTTCCCATATGTAGAACGAACTACATCAGGTACCAGTGTTGGCAACATTTAACTCTTTTAAAGAGTTTTTAAAGTGTTATAGATATATTTATGATCTTTGTGCATGAATTCTTTCCAGATTTTCATGTGTACATCCATATCAACCCATCCAAAAGAGTAAAATGAAAATTCGTAAGGATAACAATAAAGACGTATGAAATAGACAGCTTTATAAACACACTAAAAGTAATTAGAACACCCACTCCCATTCTCAAGAATAAGAATATAGCAAGTGTAAAGCTTTAACATTCCAAACGTTTTATCCCGAGTCCTAAAAAGCAATAGCTGACAAACTCTTAAACTATTGATTTGCTGGTAGAGAAGTGAAGTACAAAATACCAGCACACATATTTTTCCAGGCAGAAAATTGTGTAGATTTTGTTTTTGAGTTAAGTTTGACATTTCGTAATCAAATTGTTAGGTATTAGCGATCCTCTAAAAGTCTAATGAATAATAGAAATGTCGTTGTCACTAGAATCATTAAAATTAATTCATCTGTAGAAATCTGTATTTAATTGAAAGGACAGTACGGACGAATTAAATTTAATAGAATTATTTTTCTTTAAAATGTGATAATAAATTGTGTATAATGATAAGTTTGGTTATTGGTTTTACGAAAGAGTCTATAACAAGTACACTTTATCATTCACTTTTGATAGATTAATAGTTTTAAGTTTGAAATTTTATATACTTATAGAAATCTTATAGGTAAAAAAAATTATTAATATAATAAAATTTTAAGTTCATTTTAAAATTGGTAAAAATAAATACTGAAGCTATAAAAAATTAGATGTTATCAATTTGACCAGATTCATTAATCCAAATGCTATTTGCAATTCAAAATTATTTCTTTTAATATCAAAATAAAGGAAAAGGAGATGTAATTCTCTTTTTCATCTTTTTAAAATATGGTGTCGTTATACGAACTGTAGCCTATTTATTTCTCCTAATTATTTACGGTTTCAACGGTGGAAATTCGAAAACTTGAGGTTTCAACGATGTAGATTCAAAAACTTCAATCTTCTTGCAGAATAAATGAAATTTGGCAACTTTGTTCCTTTATCTAATTTATTAAATAGGTAAAACCATAGGAGGTTTATATAAAGGTTCTGATAATTATATGAACTTCATTCATAGTGCCCCTATTGTCTGCAATCAATGGGTTCACAATTTACCGCATTCACAGTGCGGTAAGGTAAGACTATTGACCGACAATAAATTGTTTTCAAAGTGTAATGAGTAAATTTCTGGTCTATGAATTATTCCTAGATTTTCATCTGTAGATCCATCAATACATCCAAAAGAGTTAAATGATAATTCGTAAGGATAACAATTATGAGAAGTGTAAAATAGACAGCTTTATAAACATTGTGTGATTATATAACTGACTTCCACTTTCAAGAATTAAAAGATATCAAGTGTAAAAGATTTAACCTCCAAAAACTCTTCGAATTTGAACGGAATATAGATATATGTAGAATACTGATGTCCTCGAACATTTGTAAGGTCAAATTAGATGCTACCGTACCGGATATCTGAAATTTTGTAATCATATCATTCTTGCATTTAGTTTTTTACAAAGTTATCATCTTTTTTTTAGAGTTACTTAACTTTGTCAACAAATGAAATATTTTGGACTAGAATTTAAATAACAATTTAGGAAATTCTTCTAAAACTATACCAAATTAAACCACATCATAAAAACAAACTTTTATATGCAATAATGGAGTATAAAATCCTACTAATCTTTTCCCGCCACCAATTTCATCCATAATCACCAGCATAACCACAACAACTTATCAAATAAAATTCTTTTTTTAAACTATCAAAACAGAAATGATTACATAAAAGAAATTCCTCACAACATAAAATTAAATAATATGCAAAGGTAGAAAAAAAGTTGCCAAATACAACTACAACAAAAAAAACAAGATCCTTCAAAAATCTTTACTGAAATCTGTCATCCACAGATGATAGAGTCAGAAAAAAAAAACCTTTCTCTTTTTTATTTTCTGTGAAAAGAAATAAAAAATCTATTTAAGCAAAACAACAAAAAAAAAAATGTCAACCCTTTTTTTTGTAGCTCTATTTCAATTTACACTTTAGAAGAAAATTGTAGCGGCAGAGTTTTTTTTAAAAAAATAAATCCTATCTCCTATAAAATTTTGGAGACTTGATGATACTGTATTTCCCCGGCCTGCCCCGGCATCCACCTACCAAAAAAAAAAAAAACAAAATAAATAAAATTGAATCTCCTGTGAAAAATAAAAAAATTTCAATTTTTTTTTTATGCTGCCGTCGGCAACGGCAATTTTTATAAAGTCGACCTTAACCTCAATTTTCCTTGAGTTTTGTATGTTTGCCAAAATAAAAAGGATTCTCTATTTATTTGGCATAAGAAAGGAAATTTTCTGTGTGGGTTTTTTGGTTGGTGGTGTATAGTTAAACTGTTATGAAAATAAATTTTATCAATTCGCCGGAAAAAAATTGTTATTTTTTTTTTCTTTTTAAAAGGTTATAAAGAGAGTTCAAAGTTTTACCCTGAGGATCATTAAAGTAGAGAGGTCCTTTGAGAAAGAAACCATTTTTTTTTATTTAAAAAAATTATATATAAAATTTCTTGAATGTATTAGGCGGATTAGTTTGTAAATTTAATTATTTTATGTGACTGTAAGTTAAATTTATAATTTTTCAATCATATCATTTTTTCGTCCTGTATTGTGGATTTGGAACAGCGGTGTAGTGGTAGCGTTATATAATGGTGTAAGCAATTTGATTCCTGGTTCAATTCTAGAGAAAGGCATGAATGTGGCTCTAAGTAAACTAAGCTTTGGAAATGAGTAATTGTAATTTTAAGACTATATATAAATATGGTGAGATCATTTTCTGACAAAAATGTCTCAGTATTAAATGCCATGAATTTGTTGCAATTTAAAGTTTCTTCACTGTAAAGAGGCTTAGTGCACGAACAGAGTGACGCTATGAGCGGTGCTGGAAGCTGTTCTGTAGTGTGGTTGTTGTTGCTTTTTCTATAAAAATAGACTACATCACAGCTTCCAGCACCGCTCATAGCGTCACTCTGTTCGTGCACTTATAGTTCGGAATCCATATAATAATATTAATAGTTCCAAATGTCACGAAACCTCTGTGTTATTGAGGCTCTATGCTTCCAAGTGCTGTGAATAAGGATTCAAACAAAATTTCGCGAATTTGGCGGAAATACGTAATATTGCATTAATTAATTTTAAGGGTCCCATATCCAATCAATAAGATTTGAATCATGTCAAAGAATGATTTCTTTATCTAAAATAATCGTAAAAAGAAGAGTTAACAAAGTCATATCATAATTAAGATCCCATTATTAAAATAAGGTAGATAAATAAAATACAACGAAGCTAATAAACCGTGACAACGACAATGAATTTGATACTATACATAGTCACATGTTTGACTTGACATTTTGTATTATTGTCATTCAACAATTGTATTATTGTCATCTGGTGATGATTACCTGAGTGATAGAAAAACTTTGCTAACTCTCTCATTATGATCGCTGTCGTGTTGTATGACTTTGTCAATTAAAATAACCAACTAATAAAAAATTAAATAAAGGAAATATGACTTTAATCGAAATGTGGAATATAAGGTTTATTAATTATCCGAAAAGTTTAACTTCTGAACTCCTTGAAAATTCTCTATGTTATCCTAATACTATCAGACAACAAATTAAACGCAACTGCCATAACTGCGACTGAGAAGACTCTAAAATAACTAAATAAAAAAGTGCTTACTACTTAACATTTATAATATTAAAATTAAGTTTATTTGATAAGTATTTGAAAATCTGAAAATTTTAGAAGTTCTTTAAATCCAAATATTATATACGCCGCGTATCCTTGACGTATACTCCCACTTTGGTTATGAAACACCAGGTACAACCATAAATTATATACCATTAATATTATATAAAAAATATGTTAAATAGGATGTCAATTGAAATCCAAATAATCAGTGTAAAATATGTGGTACACTAATTGTCACGTTTTATATATAAAACATACCAAAAACGGATATACATAAACAATATTTGAAATGACACACTATTCAGCCTCTGTACATTAAGTGGTTATGTAACCAATTCACATAAATATATTTTAAAAATTATGATTCGCACCTTATTTTTCTCACGTTTTCTATATTTCATACTTTTTACAAATTATAAATGCAATGTGACTTTATTTAGAATCCTTTATTTTGTGTCACATTTTTATATATTTACATTTCTAAAGACTATGAAAAACTTCATTTTCCTTATAAAAAAAAATACAAAAATCCTTTTATTTCTTCCCATTTCTTTTTATTCCCTCTTTGTTCCTTTTTATTGTTCCCATTTCTTATTCCCCTTTGTACGCGTATATATATAAATTTTCTGTAAACAAGAAAAATTTTCATTTAACATTTACAAATCGTCAGCTCAAAATTTGTTTAAACGTAAACACCATTTTTATGATTTTGGGGAAACGAATTTTAATGTTTGAACTTTCAAGCATTATTTCTAAAAAATCTGATCGATAGGTTTTTATACTTTTTTTATAAGCTGTTGCATTAATTTTAATTAAATTTCAACAGTTTCTAGAAGTCGAAACGAATAAAGTTTAGATAATTTATTAACAAATTTGTCCAAACACGTTTGCCGTACCTCCACTTAAATAACAATATAAAAATTAATAAATTTGTACGCTAATCTAACTCTCACATAAAATGAATTGGATTATAATGCAAATAAATTCTTACTATTTACTTAACGCTTTGACGGACACAATTTTGTTCACGTGATTCAGCTATAGCTGAAACAATAGATCACATGATCAGCTCACTGCAATTCCAGTTGGTGTTCGCGAACATTTTAAAATATATCATGTATGGTTTTTACGAGAAAAAGCCATGATAAATATCTCATCAATGAAAAGAGCTGGTTGAATTTCGGTCAGTACAAAAGATAAAGCTGATCCAAAAGCTTCAAAAAATGTACCTAAGTCAAAAATCTCGAAAATGTCGTTTACGACAAACAAATTCTCCGCCGACGAAATATATACATTTTTTTAAAGTAAATAATGTAAAATGGATGAAATGACTACTTTATGATGAACACATAAAGATATTTGTGTTTCAAATTACAATAAATATTTCTTTACAACATCCAGAAAAAAATAAGGAGCTCCCACTAAAAAAACATATTTCTTTTAACGTATTTATAAATAATACAAAAAAAATTTCACGTACACAAATAGGGAACACACTTTCACTTAAATATTTATGTGACAAAATGTATTATTTAACCCAGAATGAAAAAAAAATGGAAATGTAAATTTTTTTTTTTTGGTAAGGAAAATGAAAAGTGAGAGTTTTTGACATTAAAAATTGTCAACAAATAATTTTATATAATATAAAATTGTGTGTTAAAGTTATTTGTGATGAACAAAAAGTTTGTATAGAGTAGGAGATTTTCTATATTTAGAAAAGAAAGTGAAAAATTATTTAAAATGATGAAATCAAAAATAAGACGTAATTCAAAAAAAAAATTGAAGAAAAAATTGTTATTGAAAAGTGTAATTGAAAATTCTGAAGGTTTTTGTTAAAGGTCGTATAGCAAGCACAATAAAGGATTTTAAAAGATTTTCCAAGAAATTTTTTACTATTTTGCATAAATTTAGGATACGTTAAAATGTTGCATATATTTAGGAGTAGCAATAAATCATAAAGCTAAAAATTATTTATTTATTTTACGGCAAATCAAAAGTTTATATGCAGATTCAAAGTCAAATTTATAAATTAAACATAATTTTAGGATATGTTAAAATTTTGCATACTTTTAGGATTTGTAATTAATATTTCACTTTACGGAAAATCAAAAACCAACAATTTGGAATTCAATTTCACAAATAATTTTAATAATCGCAAATCCCAATACATAAAAATTAAAAAATTTGACTGGTTAGCATAGATCAAATTTTTGAAATTTGAATTTTCAATGAAAATTTTCAATGAAATTTGAAATTTTCAATGAAAATATTAATGTATTTTCATTGTAAATTCAGGATTAGTTAGAAAATTAGTTATTAAATTCCGGATTAATCAAAATCTTCAACTTTTATTAACCTGCATCTGTTAACTAAAGCACTAAAGTTCAACACAACCGAATTTCAGAATTATACTTTCCCTATAGAATTTACAATAAACTTCACATGGTACAGCCAATTTGAAAAGTATTCGCCAACAACGACAATAATAAATAATTTTTAAGTACATTATTATTCTAAAAAAGACGAAATTTCCATAACCACCCCAGAATGTATCTAACCAACAAGAAAAATAACAAAATAAAGAATTTTTTTTTCTTCATTTGTTAGGAAAAAGGTAAACCGAAAAAAAAAACACAATTTTCCAATGTTAAATTTTTTTACTTTATTTTCAATATTGAAACGCGATATGAATTTAATATTATCACAAATAATACTTGTCAATATTATGGGTAATTTAATAATATATAGATTTTATTTAAAAATTATTATTTAATAATATTGAAATTTAACTATTTTAACATTATTTATATTAAATTTCAATATTATTCCATTAACAAACACACAAAAAAAGAAAACATAAATATATAAATAATAAATTGGAAAATAATGAAAATTTAATATATAAATATGGTTATTAATAAAATAAATATTAAATTGCGTATTTCCGACACCTACAAAATTATATATACAATTTTTAAACACTTAATAATTTAGTTGAAATACAGATTTTTCATTTTCATATTATTATATTTAATTCATTTTAAATACATCTCATATGCTAATGATTTATATAATAATGATTCCCACCAATGTACAGAGTGTACCAGAGCATATTTTCCTATTTGCTTTTTTTAGAATCTCTTACATAACATACGCTAAAATTAATAACTCAATGATTTAGCTTGAAGCGGAAAATATTGCTTATCGTTATCACTTTTCGAGAATTCTTAATAAATTTATATTTTTTCATATATGTAAAAGGTTTAGCTATTCGCTTGAAATATATTAAACCTCATCCAGCAGCTAAACAATTACCAATATGGAAGAAAAGTTCAATGAGTAAGTCAAAATTACCAAACCAACCCGTGCCCTTTTAATTGATTAGAAGCTTTTATGTTTTTTCATATTATCTTTTTCCGTAATAAAAATAAAAAAAAAAAAATTACTGCCATTTTCATATTTATACTGACCAAAAAATTTAAATTTACTGACCACAAAACAAAATTATACTAATGACCAAATACACAAAAATAAATGGCACTTAATTATTTATACTGACCAAATTATTATTATACTGATATATTATTAAAAAAAAAAATATTGGCCAAATAAAAAAAAACCCCAAAAAAAATTAACTTATTTATTAAGTAAATTATAAAGAATTACTTAAAAGCTCGACATGTATAAATGCTATATGTTCCATTTGTAAATACATAGTATATTAAAAATCAGGTTTTTGACATATGTCAAATTTAAAAATGTAAAATTCTGCAACGTTAAAGCATCCAAGATAACAATCAATGGTGTATAGTGTACAACGATGAACTGTATGCCTTATACCAGGCCCCGAAGGTCTCGGATTTCATCAGATTAAAGAGAGACTTGAATGGGCTGGTTACATCGAACTCGTAACTCAAAAATCTACATCGAGTACAGCAAGTGGGAAAAGACCAGTTGGTAAGCCGAAAGCAAGATGGTCGGACGCTTTGCCCCAAGACGCTGAAACACATTTTGCGGCTTCAGAACTGGAAGATGGGTGGAGAAGACTTTTCTTCTTCTTACGAAGAAGAAGAAAACATCAAATATTTGAAATTTTGAAAGAACTTTGATATTACTTAACTAAAATTACTAAAAACATCTATTACACGTTTTTATAGTACATAGATTAATAAATATTTATGCTCTATCTGCCATATTCTTACAATTCTTCATAAAAGAAGCTTTTTCTTGTACTACGGAAAAGAAGCTTGTACTAGGGAACGGATTAAAGAAAATTTAAATATTATGCAAATTTAAATTTAAATCATTATAGAAAAGACAGTTTTTGGCCAACCGATACAAAATCAAAAATATAATTTTCTCAACAAAACAAAAAATAAAAAGTAAATATTTAAATAACTCAAAAATCTCTAAAATATGTAAACAAAAAGTCATAATATTAAGATAAAAAACAAATACCAGAAAAAAACCTTAAAAAATTGCCATCTGTTGACGTTACTACTTGTGAACAATTTTGTTGTCGTCGTTTTACACTTTTCACTCCCTCATTAATTTCCATTCTAGCATATTTAAAAGTAAATTTTTTCTTGTTTTTCTTTTCAATATCTAATTTTTCGTTCCGTTTTTTTGCTTAGTTTTTCCCATAAATTTTTCATTTCTAAATTTATTTACACCATTTTTTTATTATGCGAATCTTTGAACAGAAAAAAAAATAAACAGGAAAAAATTATGTATTATGTAAGTAGATAGGAGGATAAAATTGATAATTCAATTTCTTATGAATTTATCTTTAGCGTTGAGGGCTTTTTCTTTAAATTAAAATGAATGTTGGTACGAAGATGTTTTGTTCAATTTAAGTAATACCAAATTTTCATTACAATGTAATGTGTTATAAGTTATTGAAGAAATATGAGAATTGTTTTATAGTGAAGGTTTTTTGATAAGTAAAAACTGTTGTAAGTGATATTTTTGAAATATATGTCAAATTATATAATTTAAAATTGTAATATGTCATAAATTATTATGCTTACAAAATTATTTAGATAAAATGTTATTTCAGAATGGAATTTGAAAATTTAGAGAATTGCTCTATACGCCATTTTGATAGTTTAGAGAAATCAATAAGCAAATCTTACAAAATTATAAGAAAATTATTCAATACAATTGTAATTTCAACAAACAACATTTTTATAGTTAATATATATAGTAACACATGTAAAATTGTCGTAAGTGCTATTACGATATTATGTCTATAGTGCAAATCATAATTAAGTGTATGTATCGAAACACATTTATATTATTGTAATAATTAATAATAAATACATTAAACTTACTAAAAGGCATATTGATGCTACTTAATGCCACTTTTTAATTTAAAAGAAGTGTTCATGTTCTACGCAGTAAATACGTGGTAGTAGACATTTTTCTACTACACCGTTAATGTTGAGCAAAATAATTGCTTAGGTATAAAACAGTGTATATTTGCTGTCAACGCGACGGTAACGGGGATGTTAGCACCGTGAATCTAGCTTAAATACTGTAAAAAAATTTGAATATAGTTAAAATAGTTAAAATTGTCGTATGTTACATGTCAAAAGAAAAAAAAATTAAAATGTGTTATATAAAATTTAGTCTTATCCAAAACACAATCAATATTTTCTTAAAAGGATCGTGTACTTTATAAATTACATGTAAAAATCTTCTATGTGCTTCCAGTTTCTGTTTGTTGTAATGTTAAATTTGATGCAGATTTAAAGAATTTATAGAAAATGTAATTCAATTTATACATTCTGTGATGACTTCCGAAGAAGAATTGATTTCTAATAACGAAATCACAAATTTTCTTCTTCTATTTAATACCAGGTGAAATGAATATTATTTTACCAATTTTAATAAGTTATTCCTAAAAAATAGATGCCGAGTAAATGGAACCTTGGCCGATTCTCAAAAAATTAATAAATTTAAAAATTGACTATTTTTCAATTGTTGGAAAGCAATGAAAACAAATTCAGTTAATTAATGATTGCAAATATATTTAGAATTGTTCAAAGACTGTTGTGCTTGTGACATTCGTCTGCCTGATGTTGAGTAGGATTTTTATTTCGAAACTTTAATAAATACAAAATTGTGAAACAAATTAGCATTACATAAAATTAGTAAAATCAAACTCCAGTGAATGTTATATCAATTTAATATTTGTTATCATAATGAACCTAGAGAAAGGGAATCAAAAGAATAACTACAATTGATTTTAATTAATATGGGTCAAAATTTGATTCAAATTAGATAACTATTACTGGTATGCCTTAAATTCTAGAATATATCAAATACATATTAATGAGAAATTTTAGCATGAACCAACCAAAGCTACTGTCCTCTATCTAGTTATGCCATAATCATAATACTAATCTATGAACCAAATTTCATCCAAATCTGAAATATAATTTTGTTTGTAAGACAAAAAAACACAGACAGCTTTCCGTCTCCACCAAAACTAAAAGTACCGATCGGGTTTCAAAATTAAGTACGGCCATCAAGATGAAATTGGAATGAACCTGTTGGCCAAATTTTTTTAAAATCTAACGAACGCTTCTTGGAGATGTTACACACACGCACATGAGGACATTTCTTTATTGCATTTTCGTATTCCATGACCTCGAAAATGCTCAGAAATAAAAATTTAAGCCAAATCCATTTTTTTAACCATCAAGTCCAATGCAAGACTCACACAGTTATTCAAACTACTCGCAAGATTTGGTACAATTTTGATCGCTTAGTTACATATTTACATTGACAAAACCTCAAATATCATCCTTGTCGTACACCCTAATTTCCAATAGCAAAATATTAAAAACCAACAAAAAATGAGACAATTGATGACAAAAATATTATGTGTGATGCTGTGATGTTCTTACTAACAAAAACGCCTTTATATTAACACTCATTTATATCACGTTCAATGAAAATTTTCTTTCTCGGGTGGTTGGTAATAATATGTATAAAAATAGAAATTTTCGGTTTTTCTTATTTAATATAAATAACAACTAAAAAGCTTATGAGTACGTGCGTTACATAATATTCAGAATTAGTAAAAATTGTATTTATACATCAAAATATACAAAATATTTGAACGAACAAAAAAAATTAGATTTTTATCATTTCTAATTTTGTGTGAGAAGTTAACAAAAAAAAAACAGAAAAATAAATGAGAATTTTCTATTCAAAATAAATTTTTATTAATTTTTTATTTATTATATTAAACGCACACGCCAAACATTATAATTTTGAGATACGATACGTAATAGAAAATTGTATAATTACGAATTATATAAAGTTAAATAAAAAATGAAATAATTTTAAATAAAATTTATTTAATTTGTTCTGTTAACTGTCATAACGTAATATAACAGAAAAATATGGCATTAATACTTTAGGTTTAAAGCACATTCAGAGTTATGCTATGAGCGATGCTGTAAGCTTTATATAATGCTAACAATCTGCTTACATATATTTAAATCAATGTTTGCTGAGCTAAAGTTTTCATTTATAAGCGCAATGCATTTATAGTCACTCCCTGGACAATTTTTGGTTCTGAGCAATTTTTACAAAAAATTTACTTTACAAATTTCATAACCAAATTATTTTTGTTATCCAGGCATTTTACCTGCCTGAAAACATTGAACCTATGGAGGGGTACCAGCTGCACAAATCAAAGAAATAATACACATAATTTTGTAACTGATTTCAGTGGATTCCAATTCAACTTGAAAGAGTTTTGGAAATGTTAGAATTAAAACAAATGTTTACTTGAAGCTATAATGCCATTTACAATTTCAAATCTTCAAGTTACCTTTATAAATGATGAAAAATTGTAGCTAACAATAATGAAAAAAAATTCTTACAATATTTAAAATTTCGATAAATTGCCGACTATTGGTTTGTCGTACGAGTCATTTGGTCGAACTCTAGAAAATGCATTCAAATGCTAGAACAATCACAGAAAAGAAATGGTTTGATAGAATCTTATAATTCTTGCTTTAGAAGTAAACTGATTTATGGGCTTTCTTAAATTACCTACTTTATGTTCCCGACTCAATTAATTATATAATTATTGCTTATTTACAGAATGGGATTGTCGTATACGCAAACTTATGAACACATTCTTTTTGTGTTCATTCACGTACGACAAAAAAAAACATATTATCTTAAGTCACTACAAAGAGTAATACATTTGAGGGAATCACGTAAAAAATATGGCAACATTTTTATAATTGAACTTATGTAAACTGGTAACGTTAAACAATATATTAACGATTTTCTTTAACAAATGTAATCAATGTTTGTCGTACGATAGCTAAATTCGGACACAGGACAATTAAATATTAAAATGTACATTTTTTGGTAGATGTACGACAAAAGTGATATCCGTTTTCTACTTAATTGATGTAAGTAATAAAAAATGGATAATAGAAACACAAAGAGGATGCCTAAAACCTATAGATAATATATTAAGTTAAAATGACCAATTTGGCGTATACGACAAACCAATACTGAGCCAACGTTTTCTACCTTCAAGAACGTAATTGCTGCCTGCTGTATTGCAATACATTTAAAATAGTTTTCTTTACTTTTAAATAAAATTTGAATATGAATAATTACATATTTTAACATAATTTAAATTTATAAAAAAATATATAAACAATTCTACTATCACATTTATCTCAATATATTCCAAAAAAAAAAATTGTCCTATGTGCGTTGTTGCCGTCGTAAACATTAAATTTGCCATTATACTGACAAAAACTATCCAACTGGGTCGTAAAACTGTTTGTGCTGTCCAACCATCAAAATTGTTAAAAAATATGCCAAGTCGTAGTGTTAAAAATAAAAAAAATAATTGTCCTATGTGCGTTGTTACCATCGTAAACTATCCAACTCGGTCGTAAAACGGTCGTTTAAAAATATACCAAGTTGTATAGTGTGTGGGTGTAGTTTTACAACCATTTTGCTAGCTATCAATCGATTGAAAAAATATCAACAAAAAAAATTTTTGTATATTGTATGGTGAACTTGTAAAACCAAAATGACATTTCATCATACGTTATGTCAAAAACATAATGTTTTAGTTATCAAAAATGTCATTATTTTATATCATTTCCAAATGTTTTTTTTTATGGTTTGTTGTACAAAGGTTATAAAAAAATATTGTCTAGTAAGTTACGTGATTTACTGACAATTGGACAAATCAGACATACGACCAAGTTGAACAGTGTATGGACAACTTCTATAGGAATTACAAAGAAAATTTAATATACAAAAAAAAAATACGATAAAACATTATGTTCAATATAAAAAATACCAAACAGGCAAAGTCATTTTAAGGCGCCAAAATTAAAATAGGATCAAAATATTGAAATTTTTTATTTTCATCGTGGTAAATAATACGCGAAAAATAAACAAACAAAACAAAAAAAATTAAATTACTTTTAAGTAAATACTTGTTTTTTTTTTTTTATTTAAATTCAATTTTTTAAGGACAAAATACCAATAAAAAATACAAGTTAATTTCCAATTTATATTTAAGGATTTTGGAAAATGGTGTTTTACGTATATATATATATTATTACAAACAAAGGACTTTTAGAGGGATTCAAAAGGTCTTTATATTGATTGAAATTGGATCGAATATAATTGTGGAAAATAATTTTTTTCTGTTTTTTGGTTGATGGATTAAATTGTTGAAAAATATTTTGAAGAGGATTTAAAAATAAAAAAATTTAAATATTGAAAAAAAAAAAAATTGTTATATAACAAAAATAAAGAATAATAAAATTTGAATGGAATTTGAAATAAAGAAATTTGTATATAAAACCGGAAATTTAATATAATTGCTCTATTTACGCTAGCCGGACCACTTTAGCCAGACGAAATCAAAAGTATGCAGCAAAATTGCAGGTAATTGCAGCCGTTTATAAAAAAATGCAGCTAATGCAGGAATTGTTCATGAATAAATAACATCATCAGCTGCTCTGTTACTAAAATTCGAATTTGTGAATTTATAGGTAAAACAATTCGATTATCTACGTCTAGTAGGCGAAATCCATCAATTGGCATTTCATTTGTTGGGATTATATAAGAATCAAATTCAATATTTAAAAAATCTGAATATTCATAACTTCAATATCATTGATGACAAATAGATTTTAATGTAATCATTAGTTCATTAATTTCATCTAATAAATATATAATAATCGTAAAGAAGGTAGTGCAATAAATAATAAAACTATTGCTGGAAGAATAGTTCAAATAATTTCAGTGATGGTTGGGCTAGCGTAATAGAGCTAATTCATTGGATTTTTTGGTTTCTGATTATTCCGAATTTAGGTAACCTGCAATTAAATTATATAAATTGCCATTGTAAAAAAAATTGCTTTTACTAAAATGGATTTTACTAAAGGGGAGGTCATTGCTTTCAAAAGATACATCGACGACTTTATCTCGGAGTCAATGTGACTTTGTTTCCGGAAATTAGATAGATGGGTAAAATAAGTTTTACCATCTATTAAAGTAAGTAAATTAAAACCAGTCGCTGTTTAGCTCGTCTAAACTGTCAAACTCTGAATATTATTAAGAAAACAAAAGAAATTCATCAAAACTATATGCTAACATTTTGCTGTAATTTATCTTTTACCTGGCAAAAAAGTAACAGCCATTATTCAGCGTTCGTCTTTTTTTTTAATTCCCACAATCATTTTTAAATTCATCACAATACAATTTCAAATAAATAAATCTAATTTACATTACATTACTCCAAATTATATTATAAATTCCCCTTTTTGAAAATCACCTGTACGACCAAAAAGGATCCATAAAAATCCTTATTTTCATATAGGATCTTTATCTTTATCTGAAATTCCCCATAACCAAAAGATTAAAATATTTGGTTAAACAAAATGAACAAAAATATAATCATGAAAAAATCATGAAATTTTATGTTTTTATCACCCACTTAGAATTTCTTATAGCTTGTCTTTTGACAAATATGAAAATAGTGAAACTATAATAGGAAAAAAAAATATTAAGGATTATTCACATAAGGATATAACCATTATGGGATGACAACCAAAACGATGATACACATCCAAAATAGCATTTTTATACAGGGAGTATAAGAAAGTACAAAATTATACAGGAACTTAAGTAGATTTTATTGGTCAAGACTAGAGCCAGCGAAAATGTGTTGCCTAAAAGAATGGCAGCCGTTTTAAAATTTTGGTATCATTGAAATAAGAATATTTACTACAATTTAAAATTAAATAAATTATTCACCATTTCGATTTATGTCACTAATAAATGTTATTCTGCCGTTGTAAGAAAGAAATGACACTTCGTCAATTTGCTAGTTTCGAGTAATTTAACATTTACTATTTTGATCAACTATGCCCAATTTTTATTGGTACAATTTTATCTTAATTGAAATTACGATAAAAAGCCATTTAAGAGTAAAATGCTTCGGTTTATTAGACTTATCATTATTAGTAAATGACAAATAAAAGTTTTCTCTTTAGGAAATTTGTAACTTTAGCACATGTGACAATTAATCTTTAAGGTACGTAATTAGTATTTAACTTGGTTCATAAGTGGAAAACGATTTACGTTTGTATAATCAAAAATCAACTTGACATAATTTTTGAATTTTGGTAATTAGACGATTTTTCTTAGCATTATTCTTTGCAAATTAATTCTAAAACTTATTTTTTTATGAATTCATTAAATTTTTAACGAAATCCACTTTTTATCCAAAAAATTTACTTTAATTCAACTTTATTGGCACATTGAATTGTTTAGAGATAATTCCGTAATAAATTTTTCGATTTTGTTGCAATATCTTAACCAAAAACACCCTGTATATTTGAGTATGTAAAAAAAATATTATATTGAATCAATATCATCTTAACAAGATGATATTGAGTTGACATATTTATAATAGACCGAAAATATATACAATTATTTCTATTGAGATTTGAGGTAAAAAAAAATTTGTGTAACACGTTTTTAAAGGTATGTACTTTCCAAGCGAGCATACTTGTTATTTTCATAAATAAAATAAACCATAATGCGAACATGGAAAAAGGAAATTTTTCATAAAATTTATATTATTTATTTATTTTTTATAAATATTCATAAGCAGTTTTTATTTAGTAGGGTAAAAAAAAATGGTGGTAATAAAAAATGATGTTAGGGAATTATATAGTTTAATAAAATTTAAAAATATACACAGAGGTGGCCGATATTAACTCTCCTGATCCCAGATTTCAATATCATACTGTTAAAAACACCCAAAAATACAGAGTGAAATTAATTAGTATTTTTCTAAGGTTTTATAGAAATTTTGTATTATATTAGTTGCAGATTTTTTTTCAAATTTCAAGGTGAGGCATCAAAATAAACAAAAATGTACGACAAGACTTTGAATAATGTATTTCATTTTATGTCTTTTAGACAAATTTTCTGCAGGAACAAAAATTATAATTGTCAAATTGGAATGCCACCTGGTTTTATATAAAGGAAATAATTCTCTTGTAATTCTGGTTCCCTCCGTTTCAACAAAATCTCTGACCTTAAAATGCTTTACAAAATCAATATGATTTTTAAATGTACTATAATAATATGTACACATTTGATAATAGTTCATTTTTTTTATCAATATCATCTTCATAATCAAAATCTGCAATTGATAAATATTTCCATAATACTTCCATAAATTTTCATCCATTTATTTTTCATTTTAAATATTGGCCAATCTTGATATCTCTTTCAACCTGTAAAACATCTTCTTTTCTAACAATTTTTCATCTTTTGACTTTTTAAATTTCTTAATACAGTGTTCATTCGATATAATCACCTAGGCTGATTTGAAATTTGTAAAAAACTTGCTTTTGTAAAATTGTTGCTTTTATCGAATTAAGTAGTATAAAAAAATT
This sequence comes from Rhamphomyia laevipes, assembly GCA_963920725.1. Taxonomy (NCBI): domain Eukaryota; kingdom Metazoa; phylum Arthropoda; class Insecta; order Diptera; family Empididae; genus Rhamphomyia; species Rhamphomyia laevipes. Next base: position 136,781,773 of record OY987255.1, read on the forward strand.
AATTTCAAATAATTAACGGAATTTTGATGGCAGAGTGTTCCACCAGCCCCAGACTATTATATCAGTTAAACTTGCACTATTTTCAGGTAATATATTGAGTTGAAAAGGGTTGCTATAGGTAAATAATCATCTTATTTATTTTTACTCCATTTTCAACATATTTTAAAATTACCAACTTCTGCTATATTGTCAACGATTTTCTCTTAATTTTGTCCATTCAAACCAACGTTACCAAAAATTTCTTATAAAGAACATACTAACTAATATTAAAAATGATGACTATATATCAGGAGTTGCTTATATCGAAAGTTTCTTATATCAAATGTGATTATATCGGGCGAACACTGTATTATAATTCATAATATTCTTGTAAAAATACTGCTTTTTAACACTATAGCTTGTAAAATGCAATGTGCTAAATAATACGATATTAAAATATTCTGGTTAATTCAAATAATATCAGGGTTTTCAGCTATATGCCTATCGGAAGATAGACTCTTCGAAATGTTTTCTTACTAATATCTTTAATGGAATTTTAAAATCTTAGAATTTGTAAATGATGAGTCTGAAATTAATATCTAAATCATTTACAGTTTATATGCAATTGAACTTTTGAGCTATATTCTTTGTTAGCTAGTTTTCAAATACCTGGAATTTAGCACTACCATTAAATGAGCAAAAATTTTAGTTTATATCTTAAATTCGATTATTTTTAGTAAACTATGGAAAAATTATAGTTTCTAAGTATCCTAAAGTTAAAACATATAGTCCATAATTTACAGCCTCCAAATATTTGTTCTGCTAACATTTCATTTATATTCTTAGAGCCATATTTTTTTCATAAATTTGATCTTTTTGAAAAATATGAAAACTTTCTCTCGCCCCGGAACTCAAATATTTCAATTCTCTTTATAATAAATGTTGGTACTCTCACAAAAGTGCTATTTGGGTACAATTCCCTTCGATCCAACAAATTTTCATATTTTTATACTACATATAACGAACGGAAAAAAAATTTGTATATTTTATATCTCCCACAAAGCTCAATTTATCACTCCAGAAAAACCTACACTAATATTAAATTTAGTGACAAATTCTTTTAGTTTAATATTATACCCAAAGGACACTTATATCTTAAGTACACAATATCCTATTTACCTTACAATATTCATGTCCTTATACGGTTTTTATACGGGTACAAAGATAGAGGGAGGAAGGGCTTGATACCTATAACATTATTTTAACAATTTTCTTCATTCTTGTGCATGCCAAAGTGTTTTTTGTGTTCTAGATTTTCGTGTTGCTGTTTTTTTATATTACATATAAAATATGTAATTTTTGATACAAAATCTCTCTCCGATGTAACACAAATATAAAAAATGTTGTTGTTTTTCTTTTTTTTTTGGTTAGGTATACCTATAAGAAGATATTTGTGATTATGTTACAAAAACCGCAACAAGAACACCCAAAAAACTAAATAAACATTAATTTTTTTTGAGGAAAAAAAGGATGAAAATATTGTGTTGGAAAAAGTTACGTTTAATTTTCAAAGCACCATAATATAATATAGAAATAATGTTATTTAATAAAATACACTGTTAAATTTTTTGAAGAAATTTTTGGAAAATGAAAAAAAATAGAAATTAGGCTCTAATTTCAACCTAGAGATATTTCATATATTCAGTCATATTTAACGCTACTAAACAAAGTTAATAAAGCTGCTACTTGTTTAGATAAAGTGCAGAACAGTAGTAAGCTTTGTAACAACAGTATTCTGTATAATCTTTAAAAGCGTCGAAACAAACTTGACTGTAACTGCAAATGAATTGTAATTTGTAATATCAAATATTTCCATTTTCTAAGCTATTAGGAAAAAAAGTTTTTTACCATTAATGACGAAACCATTATTCGGACAATTTTATTGACAGTATGCTGTACCTTATGCTTTCAATTTAACGAACTTTAAAATTAGCTGTGTATGCTTTTAACTTTAAGATGATTACTCACCAATAAATTTACTATAATGTCTTAATCAATGGCTTGTAATTAGGAGTTACTTGAAAATTAATCTTATACAGCTATAGGAGTCAGTAACATAGCGGAGTATCTATCCGCTGTTAACTCAAGTCGATTCAAAAAAGGAAAAACAGCATTAAAATTCTGTCGTGCATTAAAATAAATTCTGATTCTATTTCCGATGAAAATGGAGGCACAACAGCACATGTATCTCATCAATATTAGAAGCTTCTGTTAAATTCCCATTTGGAATAACGAGATTAGTTCTTCCATCAATCGTAATTCCTGCCCATGTATGAACTGTGGACTTCCTGCTCATTTTTTTAACATTTCTGAGTTTCCAGATCGTCTCCAAATCTCCTTCATCTAAAAATCGAGCTGTGTCGAAATTCTGTCAAGACGAAAATAAAACGGTGAAATACAAACTATGTGAATCCGAGCCGCTAGCGAGAAAATACTTACGATACCTCGGTAGTTACATAATTACACCCTCAGAATCATGGTTCATGTCACTCAAAAAGCTTAATTCTTGTATCGACAGTGTGAGTCTTAGGAAGTAACGCATAATCAGAAAGGGAAATCACGATAAACCGTACGGCTGCAGTGATTATGACTAATAGTAGTCTGTCCACCTTGTAATATCAATTCTAATATATAATCAAATAGCTGTAAAAGATGATTGTGTGCTTGTCAACATTTGTTCATCTCCTATTTTGAAAGTCAGGTTATTTTTTTAAATTCCTGATCTTTCCTGGACCTTCAAAATATATTTCTTTACAGTGTCTTTTCAAAAAATTTTAAACTCCTTTTTTTAAAGCGAAAAATGAAAAAAATTTAATTCACCTATCATGATAAATTCCAATTCATCTTGAGAACTGTAATAATAATAATAATAACCAAGTAATAATAATAAAAATAATAATAATAATCATAATTTCTGTATTGTTCTTTTTTTTTTTATTAGATGGTTTCCATTTCTAAATAAATACAATAATAATAACAACAAAAATCCTTTTTCTTGTATTTTATCCATTTCTCAACTTTCTAAAAAATATTATTTTATGTTACCCTCGCCAGGACATATGTCAAAAAACCCCAACAAAAAAAAACATGTTTACAATAATAAAATAAAAACTAGATAGAAAAAAAAGTTACACACAAATAAAAAGGATATTATTAGTTCAGACACACACACTACAATAGAAATATAGATGAAAAGTTATAAAAGGATTTCGTGAAATAGAAAAATTAATAAAATCATCATTAAATTTTATGAGAAAATTCTAACATTTCCTAAAGCTATAAAAACACCTTTTTTTTCATTAAATTTCCAAAACAAAAAAAAATGAAAATTTGTGTGGAAAATTGAAAATTATAATTAAATAAAAAAAATTACTATAATTAGATAAATTTTTTTATTTTAAAGGATTTTTCATTTACTCATTCTACACGTTAATTAAAATTAATTATGATTAAATTAACAAAAAATTTCGTAAACCATAAAAATGTAATTATTTTAATTAATTTACGAAAATATTAAAAATGGATTTATGTATATAGATAAAATTTGTTGGAAAAGTTTGATAAATAATAATGTCCTTAAAAGTTGTATTAAATTAAATAGTAAATTTTGGCAAAAAAAATAAAATTGGAAAGGAAAATGGAAAATGCTTTAATTTTAGAAAATGCTGTATTACCGAAAATTTAAAATTCCGGTCTTTTATGACTCGTTTTGGTAATAATTTTTGTGATTCAAAATTTTTCAATAAATTAAATTGCAAATTTAGAAAATTCAGAATTTTCAAAAACTTAAAAAAATCATGTAAAAATTTTGTAAATCTTAAGAAAATAATAAAAAATAAAATTTGTATTTACCTGATAATGACAAAAAAAAACTATTTCAAAATGGCCGAATATATTTTTTAAATAAAACAAAAATTTCGAAATTAATTTTCACTACCGCACTAAAAAATTATTATTAATTTTCACTTTCCAATTAATTTTCATTAATTTTCATAGATTTTAATAATTTCTATATTTTCTTAATTTTTTCCATTTTAAATTTTCATTAAATACATTTTTCTATCACAAAAAAAAACCTCGTGCAAACTTTCAATTTCATTAAAAAAATTTAAAACTATTTAAAATACGCGAAAAATTCGAAAAATTTATAATTTTTTATTATTTTTTTAATTATAAATTACTTAAAATTATTTATTTTATTATTTTATTAACTTTCCCAGAAGTAAAAAGCTAATATTTAATAATTTTAATTAATTTTATTCACTACCGAGTACCGAAACAACTTTTCACACCGACAATTATTTTTAACTAAGAAAAAAGAGGCGTGTCAAATTAAATGGATAAAAAAAAATTGACATTTTATATTGAGGCGCGAAATTTGAATTTGAAAATATCAAATATTTAAGTTATAATTAATTATTAGAATGTTTTGTTGCAAATTATGGCCAAATGAAATAGTGCAATTTGTACAGGGTTCCTCTAATTTATATTTAAATATTAAAATTTAATTTATTCTTTAATTTGTGACAAAATTTAGAGATAAAATAAATCACAAAAGTTTCGGTTCTTAAAATATTTAAGAGTTTTATTAATATTGCGTTAATATAATATATTTAATTCTTTCATTATGTGACAGGTGACAGCTCAATTGTGATTAATATCAATAACTATAAAATTGCCTGTGTTCTGTGCTATCAGAAATCGAATAGACATTTCCAATTATCTGTCGATCAAGTCAATAGAACTTATAGTTAAATTAAAAGCAGAATTGTTCATCATTAAATTTTTTAAGTATAAAAATCTCACTCGCTACTAATTCTATTCATCTTTAGAATTATTATGTTTTCAAGTTTAAGTTTCTTTGCGGCTTTAAAAAGAACTAATTTTATCTATTAAACATTTCTTAATGGAAAGTTTTATTCTTTTCATTTGCAGACAAAATTATTTACGATTTAAAAACTTTCCACAATTGGATGTCTTCTAACCAGTAATTTTTCTTCCTTATCATTTCAATCCTAACCTTTAATATAATCTCATCAATAATATTTTCAATATTTTCTGCTACGTCTAGAACTTAGCATTTAACTAATAACAAAATTGTTTGTATATTTGTAACCAATAAGTAAATTTAACTACAAAGAGTCAAAAGAAAATTCATTTATTTACCAAAGATCAAAGCTAACAAAAATTTCAATAAAAATTAATTCTGAATGATTTTTAGTAAATTTTTAAATATTGTTGTACATATAAATAAATTTTCATTAATTTTCCATAAAATTCCAAAAGAAAATATAAATTTGTATACAAAACAATAAAATTTTCATCTTTAGAATTATTATATTTTCAATTTTCTTATGGTCTCTATTTAATACTATAACAAAAAAATTAATATTTTCATTTTTTGTTTTCATCCTTTTTCCATTTTGTGATACCAAATAAAGGGAAAACATTAGAAAATAAGAACAGTCTGACATAACAATTAAAATCCAACATATTTTTTTGGAAAATTTACCTTTCACAGATTTCTGAAAACTGAAATAATTTAATGGAAAATTTTGGTAATATGAAGTTCTTTAATGCTGTGGTATAATGTGGAAATATGGAAATATGGTTAATTTATATAAGTTTTAAAGGATTTCAATTTATAAATTATGTGAGTATATACACACATACTAAATTTAACATAGATTTCATTTCATCTAAAATAATTTTTGAACAATTTCCTAATTACTTTTATCAAAAAATTTGTAATTTTGAAACTTTTCTTATATATAAATTTAAAACCCAGAAATTCTACTTATGACAAGGTCTTATAAACAAAATGTAATTGCTAAAATCAAAATTATAAATAGTTTCTTAAACTTAAAAGGACTTTTATAAACTTGGAAATTTTCTATATACTATGCACTCTTATGTCTTATCATATTAATAATATATTGTATATTCTGTAGACTAAGAGCTAGTAATCAATTTTCTTGAACAAACTTGTATAATTTTCAACTTAAAGTCTTTGGAGAAGACTGAAAAAGGACTAAAATCTCTCGATTCTGGAAACCATAGATAAGTCTGTAAAAAGCTACTCTCTGAAAATAGAAAGGCAGCTTTTATGGATCGGTTATCAAACTAAGATCTTAGCAACGACTATTAACAAAACATTGAAAATTAAAATGAAATTCTTGCAATCATAGATCTGTTAACAAAGTAACCATTTTCCAATTGTTCGCTACAATGTTGCCAGACATTTTGTGTATCCTATTCATTACTTTTAAAACATTAAATACTTCTTCAAAATGTAATAAGGGAAACTGGTACCAGAGCTCTCTATCTAATATCCTTTAGTATTTATACTTTATACTATAGTTTTTAATAATTTTCCATAAAATAACAAAGTTTTGATGAAACTTCTTTCAAAAATGTCTAGAACTTTATGTTTTTTTTTCTGTATTAAAATGAAATTTATGAAGGAACACACCAGAAAGGATATTTTGTGTACGAACAGTTCCGATTAAAAAAAAAATGATCAAAATAACAAATTGTTGAAAAGATTTACTTTATAAATAATTTTAATGGTTCAACTTTTGAGTTTCCCCAGTTATGAAAAATAATTAAGAAAATCTTATAATTCTACATAAAATTTTTATATGTAAATTATGAAATTATAAAAAGTAAATGCATTTTTAAATTTTGGTATTTATGAACATGAGTTTTCATTAAAATTAAATATTAGACAGAGACTATTAAAATTTTGAATTTTTTCAGTTCAATTAAGTGTCGTATATTAAATAGTCTTATAGTTATTTAGAAAGCCTGTCATCAGCAAGAGACATAATTTAGTAAACTGATGAATTTAGCTCATAGTAGTATCTCATTTTCAACTAGAACTTATTCTTCCATAATTAAATTTAAGATTTTTTCTGTACGAATTGCAAATATTAAGATTTCTGACACTTCTTCGAAACTGTCCAAACTGTTGGAAAATATTTTAATTAATTAATAATAATTATTGAAGTTTAAGGACTCATAGATTAAATTACGAACTTATGAAAGATTTTAATCAATTTTTCAACATTGTAAACTAGTTCTATCAATTAGCCTTAGCTTAGTAGACAATAGCCGGTTTTATCGCATTTAAAAGTGTCATTACTCATTACAAAATAAACTGACATTTTCGCCTATTATTAAATTTTGACGTTTGTTTTTATAATTCCTATTACATTACAAGCTCCAAACTCTCACAGAATTAGTTCAATACGTAAAATGCTATTCTAAAACAACGTTAAATTCTACATTTATAGGTTAACAATTTATATAATTACGAAAATTCAATTACAATTAGAAAACAATAAAAAATGTTTATTGGGAAGTTAAATATTAAATAATTCTATAATAACAAAAAACGTTTTAAATATAGTTTTTCAATGATTTTACTTTACAATGTTTTATATATTTATTTTTAAATAATATACAAAATAACAAAATAAAATTATAAAAAACTTTTTTTGCGTGTAAAATGTAAATTAAAATTAGTTAAATAAACTACAGCAAAATAATAATGTACAACAATTCAACTATAAAAACAAAAACTGAACAGAAAAAAACATTAATTAGAAAATTATTTATTTGAATTTAATCTGCCAACTACAAGTAAAGGCAATACGTCACCCACTATTTTTCGTGCTAAATGCCATCAAATATTTAATTATTTATAATAAAAATTTCTGAATGACAGAAACACTGTGCAGTAAGTGTCAAATTTATGGGCTCATAATACTTTCAAATAATAAAGATAGAATGTAGAACAAAATATATATCTGGAACGCCATCTTACGGACAAATTATGTATATTATGTAAACGTCAATTTCATTCAATATTTAATATAATTACTATATTATTTAATATAAAGTTTAAGGACACAGCTCCATTAGTAATAATTTAAAAGGAACTCCTCTTATGACTACTTAAAACAGGCCATCTACCGGATATTTAAAATAGCGTCTTTATAGTAACAATTGGAATTAATTGAATTTTATTATCAATTTAATTACTACAATCAATGTTCGTGAACCCTAATATAATATGAAAAATAATTTGTGATACAGCGCCTCGGTTAGCAAAAACTTGAATTAAATTAACAAGAATTTTATAGTACATTGTAATTATATTCGTTAAAAAGCATAAATTTGTAAAAAAAAGTTAATTACCGCCATCTAGCGAGTTTTTAATTTAGCTTGTCACATTTAAATTTATTTTTTTCTGATCTTACTATATCAATCATTAAGATTAGATTAAGAATTATAGAACGCACCATATTAATTCCATAAATCAGTGGGGCCATAGTTGATCTATTGTGATATCCGTTGTCTTATAGCTCTTTAACAAAATCAAGGTTATGTATGAATCTGAGCTTATATATTTAATAGGGCTGGATATAATATCCTATAGTTCTATGAACCCCTGGTTGAATTGTTGGAATCTATTAACAGAAGTCCTACTATGCTAAATAGCAAGTTGAAAAATATACCAAACTTGCCATTCAAATTACAAATAACTGAAAGACAGACAGACAGAAAAAAATAACATGTTTCTAAAAAAACAGGCTCTAAAAATAGATTCCGCTAAATCCGTCTGTATAACAACAAAATAAATATGAATATATTTCTATATATACGTATACGTTTATAATACGTTAATTTTTAATTAGAGATAAAAACGGAAATAATTGTTTAATTTGCATAAATCACTAAGCATTTTCACATTTTTCCAATAAATAATTTCCAATTTTCTATTTTTATTTAATTTTAGCTTGTGTAGTAAATTAAAATAAAAAATTGTTTACATTGTCTCGTTACAGACTTTTAACATGATATTATTTAGTAGTTCTAGTTTGTTATAGTTTTTTATTTTTACAATAATTTATACCTGAGTTCAATTAATTGCTAACAATTTCTAATCAATTTAATTTTTCATCCCCTTCTATATAAAATATAAATAACATGACGCCCACCATTAAGCAGGCGGTCTATATATAACTGGCATTTATAAACAAACTAAAGAATATTTTATTCGGATGATCATAAAGGTAAACTGGGTACACTGTAAAAAAATTACTACTCCGAGCTACGTATTTTACCTAACGTATATATGTAATATAGAATACCAAAGTAAGCAATTGTAACATTTCGTCGGAGTAAGTAATATTCTAAATTTAGTAGTGTCTATATATTTTCCAAGTGAACGAAGAAATCAATGTAATCTTTTTGCTCAGTTAGTAATCTTCCTATTCTAAATGACACAGTAAACTATGTAATCAATGCAATATTCTATCGTAGTTAGTAATATGTATATAAATTTTTAATTATAATTAACTTCTATTTTAAGTAAACTATGTAATCAACGTAATATTTCTGATTAATTAGTGATCGTCATAATTTAAATAGAGTAATTCCTATTAATGTAATTATTGAAACTAGTTAATTAATGTAGTATTCTAGCGTAGTTTATAATTTATTAATAGTATGAATAACTTTATTTCTATATTCCTTGACGTAAACTAAAGTAATCAATGTAATTTTGGGGCTTAGTTAGTAATCTATGTAAACTATGTAATCTATGTAAGCTATGTAATCAATGTAATATTCTATCGTAGTTAGTAATATGTATATAAATTTTTAATTATAAGTAACTTCTATTTTAAGTAAACTATGTAATCAACGTAATTTTTCTGATTAATTAGTAATCGTCATAATTTAAATGGAGTAATTCCTATTAATGTAATTATTGAAACTATGTAATTAATGTAATATTCTAGCGTAGTTTATAATTTATTAATATTTTGAATAATTTCATTTCTATATTCCTTTGAAGTAAACTACGAATGAATGTAATTTTGCGGCTTAGTAATCTATTAATAATTTTGAATTAGGTAATTTATATTTAATCGTAATATGTAATCAATATTTCAGTGTAACTAATAATATAATAAAATTCTGAATTAATTAATTTCTATTGCTTCTTTAAAGTAAACTAAATAACCAAAGTAAATTTTTAGCTTAGTTAGTAAGTAATCATCCTATTTTAAATGGAGTAATTTCTATTGATGAAGTATTGATTACTGTAATAGCTTAAGTTCAAATTAGTTAGTAATCTAATATTCCAGCGTAATAATATGAATGAAGTAAATTAATAGATAATATAAAATGTAATATTTTAGCTTAGTTATTTTAAGTAATTTATGTATTGATTCGTGTAGTAAACTCTAAGGTAATCAATATAATATTCATCATTAATTATGACTAATTTATGACAAATTTATTGATAGTACCGAATTTTACTATCAAGTAATTTATTTTATTTAAGTAAAATTCAAATTTATTACAGTGTACACATTTATTTATATATACTTAAATTTATAAACAATTAATGATTTTATGTAATTAAAAAAAATACATAAAAGGATATTTACGGATACTTATAATCTTGTTTTCAATACAACACTATTACAATAAAAAAAATTATAGACAAAATCCTATTTAAACAATCGACAAAGTCATATATAAAAGGAGTCTCTATTTCGGTAACAACACTAATAAATTATAAATTTTTAAAGTGCATCAGTGTAAATATTATGATTACATCGTAGTGTAAATATTATAAAAATATAATGCGATTTATTATACGAAATTAGATGCTAAATATAAAATTCGATTTAACAAGGTAAAGTTTTAGGGTGTAATCATGTACAAGGTACGCGTGTTTTTAAAATTTATATTTATATAGTTTATAAATGCTTCAGTGAACTTATTTTAAGTTGAAATTTTTGAAATATCGAAGAGTGTACTATTATATTTAAGTATATTTATATTTGATTTAGAGTTAAATATTTAATCTTTTTGGTTAACAGAATTGCACTGCTTTGTAAGGGAAAATTTTAGTTATGACCATTATTAATAAATTGGATAAAATGTGTATTTAATCCTTCGTAATTCACTTACATTTAAAGGCATCAATATAGGTAGGAGGTAAAACTATATATACCTACTATGAATTACAATTCCATAATATGAAGAATTTGAGATATTAACGAACCAATGCATCTACAAATGTATAGTAACGACAAGCCAGAAAGAGGAAGAACGTCAATTTTTACTTTAGGGAAACAAATCTGTCCGACTAATATCAAGTAAACTCTGTAAATGACCCTTAGCTAGACCACATTGACAACTATAATTTTAATAAACAATTTTTATGATATAAATCTAGTAAATTTGTTTATATGACGGTCATCTATGTGATGCTATGACCATCTAAATGTATAGTGTAAATCTGTCTTAGGAATCTTTTTCAGTAAATCTTCCTGCTGAAAGTTATGACTTAAATAGGAAAAAGTCATTTAGGAACATGAATGCTATACACTGATCACTTAAATACTTCAAAATTTATTTAACTTAATAATATAACAAGTAAAAATGCGTTTCATGTTTTTGAATCTAGGGGACAAACTAACTTTCGTCAATAAAGCCTACAAAATATAAGATTTAGCTCTGCCAGTGGTTAATACTGTCAACAGATTTGTGATGAAGATTTTTTATATTTTGAGGAAGTACAACCGAAATTACGTTGACTTGAGTGCGTAGATATTTGTGATTCAATCTCTTTAAATTATATACGGTCAAGTTAGCCAATAAACGTTTTTAATAATTTAATACTTAAACTAATTACTTCATAAAACTGGGAAAACTACGACTTTACTTTCAAATAATATTAAATAAGATCCCAAAGATAATAGTATCCTGTTTATAAAAATGATATAAAAGAGAGTGCATTGACAAATGTGGTCAAATCTTGACGCCGATCATATGAATAAGAATTTTTGTGACAAAAACACCAACATTTTTTACTGCCAATGTATTTCGGCCAAATCATGACCTATTCAAAAAATTTTACTTTAATTTTATAGTTCACAGTCTACAAATAATTTTTATAGCCTATATAAAATCTATTTTAAAACAATCAACAAAATATGAAAGACATAAAATGAAATTTATTTTGTTGGGCCAGAGATTACAATTCAATTTATTTCAATTCATTTATTTATTTATTATCTTTCTATCTATAGTATAACCAAATCCAAAAATCTAAAGGGAATTATGTAAATTTCAAATATAAATATCAATTTTAATTTTAATACTCTGGACTCGATGAACTTGAATTAATTTTCATTTTATATTTCTGGACCTTTTCTGCGTTTAAAATAAACAAACTGATAGCAAAAAAGTATTTAAAAACAAACAAAATGAAAATATCCTTTTTGTTAGTTTATCTTTTATTTATGAATCTCTGGATCTGAACACTTTATAGTAACAAAAACATAAATTCTCATCAAAAGGATATTTATGAGTTATTTACAATGAAAAAAAAATTTACTATACATAAATTTTATTGTAAATTATTATGCAATTTTCTGTTAGCGATTGGAAGTTTCATGTTTTTTTCTGCGAAAAATGTTTTTTTGTAAAATTATATCAATCATATTACAAAATTATATTAATATGTATAGAAAAATATATAGTAATAAAACTTTTAATAATGTAATCCGCCAGATGGACATAAGGATTAATTGTAAATGAACATTTTAAAGGATTTCAAGGATTTAAAATAACAAAAGTTTGATTTTTTTTTATTTGGATAATTTATACAATTTTTATTCATAGTATAATTAATATGTAATGATTGGAAGTTTATTTGTCAGATGTTTCAATCGAAATCGAATAATCAATAATCTTGTCCATTTTTTTTAAAGACTTTTTCAATATAGTCAGTCCAAAATGTATTAGATTAGAATATGTACATAAACAAATTTCATATTAAAGTATATCATAGAAAAAATGTGAAATTTCATAGAAAAATATAGAAGTTCTGAATTTCATATAAAAAATTGTAATTTCATAAAAAGAATAATATAAAGTATTATACAGAATTTTATTATGGAAATTCATAAGAATATGCATTGAAATATTGGTATTTTTCTGAAACAATAAAGAATTCACACAAAAACATAGAATTTCATAGAAAAACATTGAATTTCATATAAAAACAGTGTGAAAGCTAACATAACTTTATTCAAATTCAAATAAATAACGATTTTCATGATGGCCGCCACAAAAATTTAGTAAATTAGAATACAATAATTAAAATCCGCCCACTTTAATTAAAAGCGGTGTGAAAGCTAACATAACTTTATTCAAATTCAAATAAATAACGATATTGATGATGGCCGCCACAAAAATTTAGTAAATTAGAATACAATAATTAAAATCCGCCCGCTTTTTAATGGCGACCATCAAGAATAAGCTTTATATTTTCTAATTTTAATAAAATTTTGGAAATTTAACGTTATCCATGATGGCCGCCATAAAAATTTAATAAATTGGAATACAATAATTAATGTCCGCCCACTTTAATTAAAAGCGGTGTGAAAGCTAACATAACTTTATTCAAATTCAAATAAAAATAACGATTTTCATGATGGCCGCCATAAAAATTTAATAAATTAGAATATAATAATTAAAATCCGCCCACTTCTTAATGGCGACCATCAAGAATAAGCTTTTCTAATTTTAATAAAATTTTGGAAATTTAACGTTTTTCACGATGGCCGCCATGAAAATTAATAATTTAGAATACAATAATTAAAGTCCGCCCATTTTTTAATAGTGTGTCATTTTTAAGACATCAGCCATTGAAATCGAATAACACGCTTACATTTATTTCTAATAGTAACAATTAAAATTTTACTAATGGAAGGAAATAATTAAAATTTGTATTAAATCAAAAAAATCGAAATATTGCCTAAATTTGTTGAAATTATTAAGGTGTTTCAGACTATCTGTCCACTTAGGTAGCATTTAAACAAGATCGGAAAGTCTTGAAATAGTGACTGTCGTTTGTGTTCGGATTATGAAGATACTCCGGAATAAATTCTTTCCGAATGCAGGGATGTAGCCTACAAAATGCTAATATATCTGGATAAGAGATTTCTGAGTCCCCAAGAAGTCTGCCATTCAGTTAAACTTTGGACTTCCACAGAAGCGCAGATATCAACTGATCAAAGTTACAATAGATTTCTTTAGGATTGCAGTGTAGGATTAGGATGACGACGGTTTGTACTTCTGCTTTATCTAACTCATATATTTATCTAATCTAATCTAATTAATAATTAATACAGAATTATTTTTTTCCCAAAACTTCTGCTGTTAAACAAATTGAAATATCCCTTTATATTATAAGTTAAACTTCTACCAAAAATTAATTCTTCAATAAAAAATTTCTAAAAATAAGTATTTACATGAAATTTAACATCAATAAACATAAAAATAAATAAATATATTTTAACAATAAAAAAATGAAAAAATCCGGATCCAAAATCCGGATATCCATTATACTATTTTCATAAAATAAATATTTCCTTGTCCGTTCTGCATTATTTCTATAGTAAAGTAAGTCTTAAAATGTAAATAAATTTTTATCAATTTTCATTCTATTTAAACATAAAATCTTCTTATTTCAACATTTTCTAACCTATAAACTCTTTTGAATTCTTATTTAAATATATTATAAAAGTAAGAAACACAAAATCATTTATAGATATATATATAATAAAAGTCTGTTAACCTATGAGTATCCGAAAGCTCGGAGGTTGTTAAAATAACGCTTCGTCTTAGGTTCGTTTCATTCACAGTCTTTGATATAGAAACGATCTGTTCCAACCAATGATCACGTATAACGAAATAAATTTCACTGAAATCATAACAATTACTGTAAGATGTTATTGCACGCAGTCTCTTAACACAATTCTCATGAGCTACAGAATAATAATCGAAAAAACACCAATTAAAATAATTCAGATTCAAAATCGTGATAGCAGAATTTACCATTTTTTGGTACTTCTATTCTCGGACACGTAAAACAAAAACTGATTTTTATAAAAATTTAAATTTATCTTTCCATCACAACATTTCATAGTAATTTCATAACTCTTCGTAAAATCAGGACATATATTATATTGACTAACTAAGTAAAAATAACAACATTACTTGCATAGCGTAGTGTAGGTACATAAATTCTAAGTGTTTGTTTATTGGTTTGGGTAATGTGCACAGGAAGGAAGGATGAAAAACAGGAAAAATTGATTACACACAAAGAATAAAAGCAAAATAAAAAAATTTATATAAAAGGATAATAGTAACAAAAAAATATATCCTTAAAAAGTTAAAAAAATTCTATATTTTTTCGTTACACTCAAAATAGTGTAAAAAAATTACAATTTTTATATGATAAATATTTTTTGCGGAGTGAGAACTGAGACAGATCAGGATATTCAAAAATGTTGGAGGATTTCTTTTTTTGTGATGATGAAAATACAATGCTGACCATACACAAATTGGTTTTTTTTTTTATTTTACAGTGTATATTTTGATTATTTTAAAGTTATGTATTTTTTTTTAAAACTAGAGATTTAGTGATTTACAATTGGATATGCTTAATAGAGAGATCAACAAAATCGACCACATAAATTAGCGTTAACAAAATTTTATAAAGATTAAAATATTAGGAGATGTACTTTAACAATTGGAAAGACACTTAGCTCACAGAATTATTTTTTGGCTGTGTTGCAACATATCTGACGCTTAGTTTATTTATGGTTGTTGGTCGTTGCTCAACAGGTTAGATATTTTTTTATACTAAATTATTAGTTGAAACGTTAAAATCAATATTTTTTGAATCCGCCATTTTGACAATAACAATAATTTGAAGTAGCGTTATAGTTTTTTAAACCACTAGATGTCACTGCGTATATTAAACTTAAATATAGAGAATTTAATCAAAGTAAATCTTCACCAAAAATATTGTTAGGTCATGTACTGTACAGCTAATACAGAGTAGAATTTTATGGCTGCAATAATATTATACATTTAGTCTACTACTAGATGGCGTTACAATACATTTTTTTTAGATATATTATCGTAAGGTTTTCATTCATAACTTGATTGGTTGAATGAGGAGTGGCTTAAGGACTAGTAAAGTTACATCCACAGCTCATCGATTCATCTTACTTCTATTATGAATGAAATTAGACTTTCCGGCTTGGCTTTACTTGCCTCCCAAAGATGTATCACAAAATAAGATTATATAAATGTTTAGTTTGCTACTACGAAAGAAGGGAAGTGGGACAGAAGATGATTCAATATTTATCATCCTCTTCGCAGAACCTACAAATAAATATTTATGTGTAAGCCCTAATATCACCGCGTGTTTCCAAGTAGAATGTGGACAGTAGCAATACCGGTATACATTCGAACTAGTGGATTGTTCATAAGAAGAATAAACTTTGTTTTTTTTTTTTGGCACATATGGTTTTCATCAAAAAAATTATAAAACTAAAACGCCCCCTATATAAACTCCACCCCCTAAACTAACCAATTTTATTTCTAATTTAATGATACATAACTAACATATTTTAAATTTAATTAAAATCAATTAAAAAATTGTACAATTTTTAATTTTTTTAAAATACTTTATTCCATATTACACCTCTAAAATTTTCACTGAACCGATTCACTAAAACTCCAACCATAATAATAAATATATTTGGTTATAATATTCTACAATTTTATAACCCAATTTATTTGATCCTCTCAATCTTTCCCATTTTTTTTTTAAATCATCTAACAAATTGGCTAGAAATCAATTTTATGGAAAATCCTTTTTACTCAATCAATTCATTTATGTACATCATTTTCAGTTTTTTTATACGTTATTCAATATTATTCAATTTTACCTTTTAAAATTACCTAAAACACATACGTTCGAGAATATAATTTAATTTATATTTTTCTTAACTTTAAGTGTCAAACTGACATACTAAATAATATTCTACACTGTACTCGTACTACAACCGGTTCACCTCTTTTTTAAACTACTATATATAAAAAGTATTGAATAAAAATTTATTCATTTTCTATAGAACAGCATAAAACTTAACTTCAAAATAAAATTTATTGAACTTTTGAAAAATTCATACCATTTACCTTAGGTATACGTACCAATAACAACAAAAACATTATTTGGTTTTGAAATATTCTATATAACCAAAAAAAAAAAAAATTACAAAAAAAAACTTTATATATGAAGTTCACAAATACTTTTTCTACAATTTCGTTAAAATATAGAATCTCATCTCAAGTACCTGGAAATCCTTAAATTGATTTTTTATAACCCATTTCTTATGCACAATTCTCAATTTAATATTATTTTATATAATGTTAGTTATGTATCATTAAATTAGAAATAAAAATGGTTAGTTTAGGGGGTGGAGTTTATATAGGGGGCGTTTTAAGATAATAAATATTGTAAATACAGTAGTGGCTAAATAAAAGTTACGTATAGGACACACATTAGTGAACCCGTTCTACCATCAAATTGAACGCTGCATGATTATTACAATTCCACTTCTTTAATGAATGCAATCACATTAGCCTGCTTTAGTTAACCAGCTTCTTCTAGAAAGAAAATGCCAAATTTCCTACTGTTGGACTGAGAGACACAATGGCATAACAAATGTTCCATACACCCACAACAAGTGGTTACGTATCATTTAGTCATATGAATGAAATAAGTCCTATAGTCTCATTACAAGCTTCTTAAGAATCCCATGTCCGGTTTATAGTTTTGAAATTTCTCATTGCTTAACTATATTAATACTCTCTGCAGACTAGAGAAGGAATAATAATCCAAATGGATGCAGTGATTAAGACTTGTCTTAACCCTTAACCCTTAACCTGTATCCGGAAACTGCGCAACAATTACGCCTTAAATTATAACTATATAATTACCCGTACTCGTATTTAAAGCTGAATCAAAGTAATCCAGTACGTTTTTTATCCATTAAATCGAAGGACATTGTACTACATGAAAATAAGCCACCTACGATCTTATTTCTTTCAGAAAACTTAGTAATTATAATGTTTCGTAACATAATTAGTGAACAAACAGAGTGAAACTATGAGGAGTGTTGTTAACTCTGGTGCTACAAATCTTCTGCACTGTTCATAGCGACACTGTGTTTGTATCCTTAGACATTATTGAAGGGGTTTTAGTTTTAGCAATAACATTTTCTGTAAAATTTCTAAAAATTTGTATGTGTTACCTTTTATTTGGCCATTAACTTTGATTTACCTCGTTTATAGTGAAATGATACCACATTATTTCCAACCCAAAATGATACCAAAATACTAACTTATAAAATTGTAAAATAGTAAAAAAAAAAATTGATTTCACTGGGAAAATATTTTTATTACGATTTATATACTTAAAATTATACTTAGAAATTTCCCGAAAATCACAAGGAAAATAAATTTGTTGGTTAGCATATGGTTTGTAAACTTTTTGATTTAACTCTGAATGAATTTTTTACAACCAAAAAATAAAAATCTTTTGGTGAACTTTTTTTGAATGAATATCCGTGAATTTTCATTTATTTATACATAAAAAAATGTAGTAATATTAAGGAAAACCCGAAAAATAATATTTTATGGATAGAAAATTCATTTTTAACAAAATCGTAAATATATTTTTATTGAACCTGATTACAAAATTTTTAAGAATTAACACCGATTTTCTTGCCCACGAAAAGTTAATAAATTTGAAAATCTTTAAATGAAATTATCCACTTAAATTAATTTTGCAGAGGTAATAATAATAATAATTTAATTAAATTGATTTTGATTATTTTCGATAATGTTTTTATATATAGTCAATTGCTGTAATAAAAACTAGCATATAGTTAAACAGTATTGAATAACATAGAAATCGGTAATGATTGAAGTTGTTGAATTAAATAGACTGTAATATTCAATATAATTTTTTAACTAAAAATTTGATAAATAATTATAGGTATATAGAAATTGGGAAAAAATGTATATAATTATTTAAAATATATTTGAACAAATTCGGCGGTTTTCTATGTTTTTCTATATATTTCTATGTTTTTTCTATGTTTTTCTATATTTTTGATATGAATATTTTCATAAAATTTTGCTTTAAAAATCCAAAAAAATTATGAAAGAAGTAAATTGAGCAAATTATTATTTAATAAAACAGCCTCCAGTTCATTATTACTGTCACAAATATTTTATTTGAAACATTTCGATAACGAAATCGTATGTCTAATTATTATCAATCTTGGATATAAGCAAAGAAGTTCCATCTTCTTATTACCAAGAAAATGAAGAGTTCAGAAAAACGACTCAGTTATTTGTTTGGATCAGCAAAAACAAGCAGAAGGGGAGATAATATGTATTAGTAATATCTATGTTAAATTGAAACATATAACTACAGAAAGTATATTTTATCATTAAGCTTCTTGCACTTTCTCATATAATGCCAATGAACAATAATATTTTGAATCAAATTGATTCGAACTATGGTTTTCAATACTTCAATAAAATGGGTCTAGCTGGTCTCTATCTAAATGACAAATAAACAACAGAAAAAAATCTTTGCCACTGCGAGACTGTAGCAAGGAAAAGATAATGTCTTCTAGGAAAAGATTTCCGAACCACCGAAAAACTGCTCAATAAGGCCCACATCCTAGGCTTGTTAAAGTCTATAAAGTTGTGGTAGAAAAAGAGGTTATAAATAACCAATAGATCAAAAAGGTCGCAGTGCTCTTCTATTGCGTTCTCCATCTAGGAAAAAAAATTAACTAGCAGCAAATAAGAATAATTTAACATAACTTATACTTTAGTTTTCCTTCAACAAATATTTGAAATTTATTTTATTTTAACAACCTCGCCAGATATACGAATAACATTTTAACCCCTAACAAAAACTAATCTGTCTATATAGACTTATAAGATATATTCTTATTCTATAACCAAAAAAAAATGTACTTTATCATATTTTCATCTCTATAAACGCGCCACAAAACTATCAATTAAATTAAACCATCTTAATTTGCATGTTTACCTTCTGGTCTAGTTATTTGAATGCCATATATATAAATACAAATTCATGTTACATAAATATAGCTATATAGCCACTTGTATATATCGCGGAAGAATTATAATAACTATAGCACTTCTAAATAATATTTAGGACTATATCGACTATAATATAAAATTCAAAATATATTTTTCTTCTGAAAGATATAACTATAAATGTTGTTGTTCATTTTGTATGTATAGCTATAACAATTTATATTTTCTTTTAATATGGTTAAGGAGCAAATGAATGGGTTCCTTTTTACTATATTTTGAATTTGGATATATAAATTTAATACCCCGAATATAAACATTTTACACCAAAACCTTTCAGAATTATATAGAACAAAAATTATAGATATAACAAAAAGACTGTAGCATTAATAGAAATATTTTTAGTAGTTTACTTTTTTAAAATATGGATAATGATAAAGGCTTGGTCTTGTGGTGTGGATATGGTTTTCTTAACAACAAAAAATAAAGTAAGTATAAAATTATATTCAAACTAAGTTGAAAGTTCGTGTTTAAAATAACATTTATGAGAATTATTTTTGTTGAAAAAAAAAAGTATGAAAAAAAAAAGATTTTAGAAATTGAAATAATAGAATTGCCATCTGACTTTAATTGGAGTAGAGCAAGATTGTACCTAGAGCGGGTTTCTACAAAAAAAATTTAAAATTATCTTGAATATTTTTTAAATTACTTAAGATAATGGACCAAAAAAGCGACGATCCGTAAGCCATTTCAATAAAATAAATATTCCACGAAGCCTTGGAACAGAACCCAAAAGCAGCTCGAAGCACACACTTGATAAAAAAGCTATGAATCTGGCAAAGACTTATTTGAAATAAGAAACCGAACCAGATGGAAATGTTTTAATGACGGTCTATGTTCCACGAAGAACAAAAAAATTTAGTAGTAGAGATAATGGACCAAATAACTAGAATTACCGAATCATATTATTAAAGTTCATTATATGTTTACTGAAAGATATAACCAAACTTTACTGAAAGATATAACCGGGGCTTGCATAAATCTAATATACTAGAGGACTGATTCATCTAATTAGAAGATATGAATTTCCGAGATATCTGATACCATCAATTATCGAAGGAATATCCATTATGAAATTCTAAACCAAAATGCAGAGAATCTGAAGTGATAAGTTACGGCTTCCAATTATGATAATTACACTTCTTATTATATTGATCTTAGAGATAAAAATAAGTAGTCTTCATTCACCGAATATGCATTTGACGAGGTATGGTATACTACATCCAGTATAAAAAATGCTGTTACAACTCACCACCAAGCTTCCCAGAACTTGAACAACTTTAAACTTTTCAAGTATTTTCATAACTTTTTGTAACTTCTTCATAGCACTTTCAATTCAGGAAATAACCGGGAAGGTGCACCCAATTTTAATTGTACGACAAGGTACAGCCTACTTCAATTCAATATATTTTAACAGCTGTTGTTATCCATTAATAATAAATGGTATATTGTTCAAGATTCAAGAATTTATCATTACTCCTGAGCCAAAATCGGTTTTATTTATAAAAATACATCTAACATTTAATGAAAAACTTTCTTGCTCTATTACATCGCCTTTGGTTCATTAATGTCTAAACTATTCACATTTCTAATAAATCTATTCCAACCTTAATCCATAAATTTAACATAATAACAGCAAGTCTGTCGTTTATACACAATATTTAACCGTGGTATATTTTTAGTCATTTTGTATGTCAGTGTCTATTAATTAAGGTGTCAGATTATAATGCACATTATAATAGACAACCACAAAACATAACCTCACTAGAGAGTCATGCAAATATATTTATATGTTTCTATATATATTTATTACACTATAACAGTAAAAAAAACCTTAATTTGATATAGTATAGGACATGCCCTCACATCATTTTCTTTATATAATATCCTTAAAAAAAAAAAAAAAATTGTATATTCTCGAAAGGTTAATCTCATTTTGTATATGGTATTTTCAGCCAAAATAAAAAAAAAAAACTCATATCTTCTGTACCATCATCAGGACCATTTTTTGAAAGCTTCTCCTCGGGAGTATATTCATAAAAGCCACAACCTATATAAACTTTAGCATAATATATATATATATGAACAAAATGACATTTCTAAAATTAAAAATGAAAATCATATTATAATTAAAAATGAAGGTTTGGAGGTAAACTTTGCGTATAAATTTTCTACAGAAATATTGTATATTTTGTGTTAGTGAAAAGATTATATTTTTTTAAGGATTAAACAGACAATAAATTCTACAAGAATATATTAAAATCGTTTATTTGGGATAAGTTTAAAATACCGACAATCAAAATCCTGATAAAGTTCAAAAACTAGACAGAAAGAGTTGATAGGTGAGGAACATTTATGGCAAGAAGAAACAAAAAATGAATATAGAAAATTATATTTATAGCAATATTCGATTTTGAATCGAACCATATTTTAAGTTGGGCTTATACAATTTTCAGCCCACTGTAATCATCCGCCGCTGCAGACAATTACACTTCTAAGATGGAAGAACCTAATAACATGCAGAACGGCCAGGAAAACATGACCGTCCTACGAAAAAAGAAAAACGGACTACCTCCTAAAGCTGCCTCGAAAGTACATAGCTAGAATTACAGGTGTATATACGGGGCACTGGCCGATTGCCGAACATGCGGCCAGACTGGGCATCCCATTTAACCAATCATGCCGCAGCTGCATTTCATCTACAAGTGCCCTGCGCTAGCCAGGGCCAGATACAACTCTTTCGGCAGTCTATACCTCAACGAACTCAACGACCTCGCCACGAAGCAACCCAAAAACACGGTACGCTTCTTGAACAACACGAGGTGGATCTAAATTGCCTCTTTCCACCGCGTAACATAAAATCATGCGTACGCGCTAATTGGGGTCGCTCGGCATGTTACTGGGACTCGCCACTTAAACCAACCAACCAAATACTAACGAATTTAAATCCCGCCCCTAATATAGTTAATTCTGATTTATAGTTAATAATACCGATACACATTCGTGATAGCTCCGATATAAAATTGATATTTACTCTGGATCAATGAATAATTATTTTAATGTTTGGGACTCAATGTTGATGGGGAGTTCAAAAACCAGGCAGGCAATGTTGAACTGTGTGCAACATATATGTCAATAACAATTAAAAATGAATATAGAAAATAATCAATCAATGTGCATATTGTTTTTAAATGAAATTTCTAAAGTATTTTAAATTCGGCTTAGAACATTTTTAGCCCACTGTAATAATCCGCCACTGCCCAAAAATTACAAATTTCTGACATATTCAAAAATCGTGAAACAGATCTAAATCCCAGTTAAAAATACTGATATACGGTGAAATCCCGGCTATAAATAAAATTTACCATTTTAACCAATTAACAATTTTTGAAAATATTCGGGACATTTCCTTATTAACATTTTGTCCTTTCGAGATTTTGAATCGAAACCGCTTTATTTTGGTTATATATAAATAAAGATAATGAATTGAATAATAAATTTGAAATATTTTTCGGTTTTATTTTATGTATATATAAAATTATTTTAATTTCGTGGTTTTTCGTTGTCTATTTAAATTTTGTTTTAAATTTTAATTCAAATTCCTTTAAATTTAATTTAAAATTCTTTATATTCTGTATAGAATAAACTATAATTCTAGATAGTTTAAAAAAAATTGTATAAAATTTATTTGAAGTTTTTAAAATCTAATTTCCGTACAATCTTGAGTTTTATTGAAAAATGTCCTTTACTTTATATATAGAGAGAGATAGACCGCGACAAAGAATTACACAAATTTTTTTTTTACATTAATTTATATGCTTTTACTATGTCACATTATGTATAACGATATGTAAAATAATTATATACTATATTTTTCATCTATTTTACATATCACGATATCACATATGATGTTATTTTTCCACTCTTTTAAAGCCTTTTAGAATTTCCTCTTATATTTAGACTCTATATCCTTTCTATTTATTCACTTTTACATAAATAAACGGAAATTTACATATACATATAAAGAAAAAAAAAACAATTTTTTTTTAGAAGAAAAAAAAACATAAATTAATGTATTCCCACCAAGGACCAATATTACATTCTATATGCTTTATAAGGATGCAAAACACTTTTTACGTATAAATATCCTTATACACTTTCAAAATTATGTGCATATATAGTTTTTGGTCGTTTTTTAGAACCTCTAACTTAAAAAACTGTATACAAACTACAAATATAATACATTAATTTTTCAATTTCTATTTTTTTTTAATCGTAAAATAGGCTAGGGCAAAAGGATTGCCAAAAGGATATTTAAATGTCTCATATGGAATTTATAGACTTAAGAAGAGATAGTTTTCGTAATAAATTAAGTGAAAAGGATATTAAAAAATATAGAGTAACAAAATCTTAGATGATTCAATATTTAAGACTACACACATTTTAGCATAGTCACAGTAGGTCAAATATTTTGATAATTTGGTGATAATACCAAATATAATTTTAGTTCGCATTATATTGGTTGGTTAGTTTGATTAAAAAGATCAAAAGAATTAATTGGCTTGGGTAAAGTGTAACAGAGATTCAGTTAGATCTAAGAGGGCACAGTGCTAACCTATCCAAGGCACTAGATACTGGCTGGAGAACCAACGAAAAAAAATTAAAGAAATGACGCCTGATTTTTGATTTGGTCTGTCTCAATTAGCCGCATCTGAATGCTACATGAGGTAGTTCAATGGTCCGAGACAACACGCGTGACCGTGTTGCCCAATTTCATTCAATCATTTGAGTTAGACGAAGAAATATTATCTCCTCCAGACAAAGATAAGTCGCATATTTCGATTTTTGTCACAGCACTGTATATCCATTGGATTTAAGTAATGAACAATATAATTTTGAAAAAGTTCAAACTTTCTATAGTTACTAGTCGCAGGATTTACAAGAAAATTAATGTCTTCTGCTATTTGCGATGTAACACCAAACATTGGCTAGTTTTTGTTGTAGCATGCGGATGTATCTCATCAATTGAAACAGCAAGAAATTGTCTCTCTATTACTTTATCCATTTCGTTTCCTCTACCTTTCCTATTGGAATTTAAGCTGCGGCTTCTGCCATGCTATTATATTTTGATATATAACTAATATTCTTAGTTCTTCTCTATATAACAAATTTATCTAGCAACTCGTGTTTCTAAAGAAGTTGCCACCCCTTTAACTAAATTTCTATTAGAAATGTCACCGCGTGGTAAGTTGTCACATTACAAAATTAGAATATATAATAGCAAACAACAATGCATCTTTATTTGTGAAGAGTAATGGTAAAGCAATTAATTCTAATTTTCCAATTATTCATCAGACATCCAATTTTTAATCCCAGCATTAATTAATTTGTTTTATTCAGTCCAATGTTCGAATTTGAATCGCCCACTAAAGTGTCTAAAAAATGTCCTACTTTCAATCTTTAAAATATAGTAATTTATTTTTGTCAAACTTTATAGTTTCGGTTTATCTTAAACTTTAGCCTATATTTTAACAGCCTACTACATGAATGGCTCTCTGTTTCCTTTCTAACATTATATTCGTTTTTAAAGTGAATGAATAAAACTTTTTTATGTGAATTTCGATAAGAGAAAAACTTCTATGTAGTTACATCAAAACTTCATTAAAAATTCCATTTTTAACAAAGTTAGTGTGTTGATGGTTTCTAGACCACTTATTGCTTACAGAATTTGTGACATGCAAATGGAATAGGGTAAATTTATACAACAACAAAAAAAATTATATACTTATCGCATATATTAAAGTGCACATTTTCCATGGTTTTTCATTTTTACATGATTTTCATATTATATTTTTATCTTTCTCCACAATTGGTTTTAGTATTCCAATCTCGTGAAGCGCATATAAGATTAAATTATTTTAGTATATAGTTAAAAGATTAGTTAATTTAATAATATTAAGTTTTCATTATATATTGGAGATGTAAATTATTTACATATTTTTAAGATTATATTTAAAAATTCTCATAAACCTTTTAATGTGCACTTAAGCCGGATTTTATCGGTTTCATTATGGATGGCAATTAAAAGGGAACTATAAGTATATTCCTTATGAGGATTTAATGCTTGCGAATAGAATAGGAAATAATGCTGTGCATGTCAAGAATAATTATCATCCAACATGGAGAGACATAAAGGGATGTTAAGGATAATTGGAAAAAGTTTTTAAAAGAAAAATCCGAAATAATAATTTCATTTGTCCAGACTATTTTACTTCTTTTCGTAATGGTATGGCCATTAAAATTAGATATTTGGTTTGGTTTGTCTAGGGAGTGAATAAAAACTACCGCGTACCTAGACCACCTGGCCCATTAAGCATATTGCAGATAGACCCATCCCACTTCCCTTATAAACGAAATTAGAATGACCGGCTTCATATTGCCTGTTCATCTTTTCATCTTTTTCTACAATGCACGGAGACATATTGGCATAGAAAATGCTCCATAGATTCGTCCTCTATCAGCTACTACACATTGTGATCTACGTAGGCCCTTGACACGTGTTTTCTAGGTTAAATGTGGCCAGTAATAATATCGGTTTACATTCTATAGTCATTGATTTGGTTATAAGTAGAACATCCTACTTATTTTTGGAACCTGATTTACCCCACTTCTTTCCAACCATCTAAGAGTATTTATGTTCTTTTTTAGAATTTTATCAATTACTGGTAATTTAAATGTTTTGATTTTAAATTTTCATTTATTTTCCTCTTCAAAACATTTAAATGACCATCAGAAAATTAATATTAATTTGTAATCTAATTAATTTGTATTTTAAGTTGTTCATTTATATAATTAGTAAAATATTCAAAAGCAATTAAGTATTACTAATAAATTACTAATTAATTAGATATAGACAATTAATTTCAAATTTCAACAATAATCATTTAATTATAATTTCAAATTTAAGAAGTACTTACATATTTATTAAAAAATAATTAAAATTTGATTTGAAATTTTAATCTTTGAATCATTATATAAAAGAAAATACTGCACGTTTTTAATATCAATAACCTTCTTCCATCTTCCATATAGTATTTATTTTATCAATCAGCAAAAAAAAAGTTCCGAAAAACAATTAAATCGTAATTACAAAACACTTAACTCTGAACGCCCTTTTTATATTCTTTATGTTTATAGGGTAAATTCGATTGTCTTTATATTATTTGTTTCTTAATATTTTATATAAATTTCTTTAGAACTTCTTCTGACAATACATTGTAAACCTCCATTTAATTCCCAAACCATATCCACCTTCTTTATTGACTTTACTAATATATCCTTTTTTATGTTGTACTATGTATGCAGAGACGAATTTACCTATCGGAAAATTATGAATTTGCCTAGGTCCTTGGATTTATAATAAGTACTACAAATTTTAATCTTTCACGATTTCAAATCTTTTGTGAGCTCAAAATTTCAAATCCAATATTCTTAAACGAAATAATTCTTAACGAACTTATAATTATCTAGGTGGCCTCAATATTAAGTTTTTGCTTATGGCCTCAAGATCTTAAAATCCACCTCTGATTGATGCTTATAATATGTTGTTAATAATAGTTACCTATAAGAAATTTATCTGGTTCATCGTTCATATAATAATTATTTGTGTTGTTAAATTGTTTTTTGTCATCATTTACAAGATGATAAAATCGATTTGTAATCTACTAAACTACAGGAAAAACCTTACACAAGTTCAATATAATATTTGATGTGATAAAATCTTCAGTGTTATGTGAAGGTGGGAAATTCAATATATGAATTTTAATATGGAATGAGGGAATTTTATTACTTTCTTGATATACGAGAAAAAAAAGGATATAAGAAATTTAAGAAGCTGTACTGTGTCGTCTCACTTAATATACATGAATGATTACGAAATACATATTCTTATTCTTACATACAAAATATTATTTAACAGCAATTATTTTTTTAACTATCAGTGCCGTTTATTTCCGGTTGTACAAGGTGTACATTGCACTACTACGACATTGTTGTGGTGAAATAATAATAATATAAAAATGGAAATGTATGAAATGTCAAAATAATAAAAGCTAAAAGTGTCAAATGGGACCGACTGAAATATGTTTGGTTCAAGAACACCGTGGCGTCGAAGCAAAAGAAAAGGCCCTAACTTCCTAAGAAGAAATACGAGAGCATTTTGTTCATAAATAGAACAATCTGTAGTGAACTGATTGGCCTCCTAACTGTTAAGAATCGGTAAAATCGGTATATATCTTAGAATTCCCATGGATGGTTTATTCCTCTATATTGATGACACTATAGAACACAAATTGGTACATCTAGTGCGGGACTGTCATAGAATTAAGTGCGTCAGATACCAAAACTTTTAGACGCGATGTACTGCACGGCTGGTTGGACTTTTAGCACTGAAGTTTTTAACAATTATTGTTCATTTTCGTAATATTTTTTCTATGCAAAACCAAAATTAATATTTTATTTTCAACTACTATCCGAAATGTCAAAATTATGACATTTCCGCTTTTAAACAAACAAACTTACTATATTTACATAACCACATTACATTTTATTAATTCAAATAATTTTTCTTCCATTTATTATAAGTGTTTGGATAGAAACAATGTAATGGACATGTGTAGCGGAAATGTCATAAATTAATTATATTTTACAATAGTGTCATCTCAAAAGTGGCGGATCAATACGGCAAAAAAGTTGAAATAGAACCAACTTTTGATTAATGGTTGCCAAGTTACATTTCAGAACAGCTGTCGGCATAAAGCTACTACACCTTCTACAGAGTTTTGTTTATTAAATCTACTTCTAGAAAAGTTTTGTATTCATGACACGCCACTGCGTTTACATTGTATCCGTACTCGCACTTTTTGTCTTGGTTTTATTAAAATTGTCTTGGCGTTATTACATGAGTTTTTAATGTTTTATCATAGATTTTTCAAGTTATATTTATATTCTCTAAAGGATATATATAAAAAAATCAAGGATATATGATGAAAACAATAGGATTTACAATGTCCTATATAATGTATCATATTAAATAGTTTTTTTTACGGAAAAATATAGAAAAACAATAGAAAACTTATTTCAACAACAAGTTACAGAAATCCTTAATATCTACAAGTGTTAAATTTCTTTATATATACAATTACAATAAGAAAAAACTAGGATATTTCATATACAGAGATTTATATATGTATTGACATTAATAGTTTTATATACATAAGGATATTTTCTATAATATGTAACCTGGTGGCCAAAGAAAAGATACCATTCGTTAAAATTATTAGAAATTTTATGAAGTTAATGTTTGATAAAAATCAAAGCGGAACCGTATTTCAGTGCTCCCGGGACACTGTATACTTAGGGAAATAGAAAGGACACAACGTTAGGACATTGAAGTCGTGAAAGATATAAGACACATGCTCTGCCTCTGTAATAGCGACGTTTCTAAAAATGGAAGAGATTGTTTTTTCAGCAACAGGAGTTGATGTTTCAGATAATTTTGTTGTAGCTCAATTATTAATTTTCTACAGAAAAACCTTTAGGATATTGAGTTAGATCAAACAGAAGTGAAGATCGAATTTTTATATGGAATTTTTTTTAATTCATTAAGAAATTCGGCAATATATCACGGGTTCAATTTCAGGTCGAAACATGAATATGGCTCTAAGTTTATTTAATGACTAGTTACAGAGTAATTTTGTGAATTTCATATTGAAATTTCTTATAACATTAACAAACCATAACCAAAAATCCATTTTCTTGTCCCAAGTAATTCCATATTGTTTTCAATAGGAATTCAATGATTTCCCCGAGTATTAACATCACAATTAAATATTTTAAATTCATCAAATCAACTTGGAGCTACATCTATACAGTTTGGAGTTGAATCCGGAATACAATAAATCAGTGCATAGCCAAGGGTCATACTCTATGTTCATGAGAAACTTGTTATAGGTCATATTTCATATTTCCATTAAAATTACTGATTTCGTAAGGTTCTGTGTATAGAGAGTATAAATATAAATAGCATTTTTCACAATCACAATTTCAAAATGATACAAATTTAAAGCTGGGTCAATTTGGAGCATTCATACCTCGATTTGGAGTTGAACTTAATGCATATCATGATAATTAATCCAATGTCGCTTATATGCTATAATCAATACTCATAACAAATTTACATTTTATGTTGTCATTTTTCGACTGTAGTATGTTAAATGTTATTTGGCCAGTACTGTACATTGTTAGTTAATGACAGATTTTGGAATAGTTCCACTATAGAACAATTTATATATGTATATTCTTGAATATTTATATATAGAAAATAATTATGTAACCTATTAAGGGAATAAACTATTAAGGATACGTATGTACATTAGTATAGCAATATAATAATTAAAATAACATTAACCTTTTTTTTATTAAATGATTTTAATTTTTTGTATATTATAATATAGAAATATAGTTGAAGACAACTATAACTAACTTGTTATAATTTTATATGGCCAAAGAAGATAATAATGAAAAAGTTGTAAATTTATTGTCATCATTATTGATAGGACAGAGAAATAATTGTTAAATTATTTAGTATAAAAAGTATAATTAATTATAATATAAATTTGAAGAAATGAAGCAAAAAACAAAATTATATAGTAAAATATTGATTTAAGTATTAATATGTTAATTAATTGAAAATTGATTATGTCACGTGAAAGAAGAAAATGGACGGTAATTTAATATTACTTTGTAAATGGTTAGAAAATTCCATTAAATAAATAATAAATGATTTAATAAATTAGTGTATAGAATTTGTCGATTTTATATTAAAATTAAATCATTAATCAATTTTATTTAAATAGTGTCATTTATAGTGCAGTACAGTATCCAATTCTGTGAAAAATGACGGTAGAAAAAGGAATGTTTTATGGGTTTTGACCATAGCCAATGAACGGCGTTGCCTTGGTGATTATGGGTAAATATTTTCATGAATATAAGTTCAACTCCGAACCGATGTCGCTTCAGGTCGACCCATCTTCAAATGAGTATCATTATATGAAATTGTGATTCATATGACAGGTTCATAGGACCAGGTTTAAAGTAACCTGAAGAGATAGACCATAAAAAAGCGAGCGACATCAGTCAATACAGTGGCAGCTTTCTTACAGGTTACTACATCCTTAAGCAGCTATACATAGCGGATCAAGTGTGTCGAGTCTCTGAACATGAAAACGAAACTGCGGAACATATATATTATGTGGCTGTGTAACGATTTTGTTTAAACGGTTTCGACACTTCGAAAGCTAACCTTTGTCGAAATATGGCGGCTACCACTGAAGCAGCTGTACTGCAGTATGCGGCACTCTTTTGCTCTAAACCTAGCTAACTTAACTGAGGATGCAAAATACAAGATTCGTTTTCGTTTAGAAATTTTTTTTTGTAACTTGAAATGTAATTCTTTTCTTTGTGCTCTTCATCTTTTTACAATTATTTCATAATTATCACAGAAAATACAGAACTACTCAATTGTCTAAATAGTAAAATTTATAATTGAATTTTAATTCAATTTTACAATAATAATTATTATAAAATTGAAAATGTACAAATATTAAAAACAGAATAAAAAACTAACAAAAATTATATAGAATGAAAAAATTATCGTTTCTATTAAGGAATCGAATCCATTTAAAAAAAAAATACTGTTTCTATAGTAATCTCAATTGCTAATGGATTAAAGCGACTTAAGGCAAAATATATAATATAAAAACAATTTGTTGCAAAACGAGAATATAAAAGATCAAGAAAAAATATATAAAGGATTTCATAAAAAATATCCTTTTAATAAAATATATTTTATTATTATATAATATTATAAAATTTTAAATGGAATTTTTAAAAAAGAAAATTCTAGACAACGAACAAAAGGAAATTGTAACTATTGAAAAACATACGAAATATGAATGAGAAAAAATTCACAACAATTTTCCTATCCAAAACAGAGAATTCGATTTTATTTTTATTTTCTTAAAATAAAAAAAAAAAAACGAAATTTTCACGATAATATTCAACAACAAATTTTCCATTTTACCATATTTTTTTAAATAAATGTTTAGATTAAAGAAAGAAGATGGCACAGTCAAATTACAATACAGTAGTTGCTATAGAGATTACAGATTATAGAAATGACACTTACGCCAATATTGGAATTGGAATCCTTTTATTGTTATAAAAACATATTTTGTGGTTCTTACTGAATCCACTTAGTTGACGTTCCAAATTACAATATTCGAATTCCTGTAATCTTCCTACTTCAAATTATCGATTTGATAATTCGGTAAGTTTCTTTTTCTACTTCTTTTTGTGACTTGAACAGTTTAAATACCAATATTTAAACTTCTGCAATTGACATCCTTTGCAGGTGTCTATCATCGTTAGACTCAGCCTCTGCTTGATATTTTACCCGATATGACCTAAAGGGTAAACTAACCAGCAAAAACAGCGGCCCATAAGCGTGAGGACAACAATTATGAATCTTTTAGATTCCACTGACCATTACAACCGAGAATTCTTAACATTTAACTTAAAAGTATAAAGTGTTTGAATGTACTCTAGCGCAACCGTGCGGACATAATCAATACTAAAGTTCAATATAATGTTTTTGCAATGCAGAACACTCTGGTGGCAGAAATTCGAATTATATAGTATGAGCAATTTTAAACTCAGTTTCAGTAATCTCTTCAATTTTGAAAAAAAAAATTACTAAATATAATGAAAACAAATGTTTGAATAACAATACAAATAGCTCCATCTAGCGTAAGAATTTCGAACTTTTGTCATATTTATGTTATTTGACATTATTCAGTCTACCCAACACTCAGTCTACTAAAGTGGATAATTTCGAGTGTTACTTTACAAATTTTCAAAGATAGAGGATAGATTAAACGGTCAAGCGAGCTAAGTTAATTTAATCGTAATGGAAAATGTTAACAAATTTTATGTTTTGTTTAAAAAGAATTTTCTATTTTCTTTATAAATCCTTTTTGTTTTTTTTTTTTTTTTGGGAAAATTCAATTTTTAAAATTTTTGTTTATAATCTTTTCTTAATAAAAATTACTTTTAAATTTGAAAAATCCTTCTAATTTTCTAAAAGGAATCAAATTTTCGTAAGTATTTTGTATTGTGTCATCGTGTTCGTATGTGTTTTCTGTATCCTTTTGACTGTTAAAAGAGTGGCAAAAATTAATAATTTTTCGGTTTTCATATTATAAAAAAATGACAGCAAAAAAAAAAAAAAAAGACAAATAAAAATTATGAAAAATTTGTAGCTTTTCTGGTAATGCATTTTCTTTTGTCTTTCAGAATAAATGAAAAAAAAGGATTTTTTTTTTTAAAGAAAATTGTTTTTATATAAATATTTTTCGAAATCCTTTTGTATTATGAAGTTTTTATATTTTTGATATGTTCAAAAGAAAAATTATTTTAATAAAAGAAAATTAAGTGCAGAATTTTTGTTTGAAGTTATATCATTTAAAAGTGGCGAATTATTTAATAGTTTAATGAACTTTCTTTGATCTATTAAATAAAATTACCCAGATATAGAATGGATAATTGGATAAATACAGAATTGGGGTACAGAAATTTTACATATTTTTCAACCTCTGGGCAGTTTTAATCAATTAATGAGTTAATATCAAGGATAAATAGAGATTAGGATGCTTATACTATGATGACTACAGTATTTTGATTCATTGCGAAGTTTAACCTTACTAAAACACTAAAGCATATACTGGAAAACATGACTCTACCACAGCACAAAAATCGCTTGAAAGATCTATCCATGTTCTCAATAACTACAAGAAGAAGAAAACGATACCGCTAATTACCCTACCGCACTCGCAGATTTGGCTTCCTCACTGTACACTAGTTTTTGATCGATAGGCATACCGATCGAAACTATGTAGCCCAGGCTTTAGTCTAATGATGGTTAAGTTATAGTGGCGACAGAGTCTCACATATGGTAAGTCTTCTGCAAAGAAAAATAAATATTTTTTGATTTTTGTTTGCCAGTAGATGGCAATCCATTTAAAAAATTCATTCTGTAAAATGCTTCAAGAAATTTAGAAGATCTTTTTGAAACACTTAGAATTTAAAACGGCCATTTAAAAAAAACTACTTGCACTTTATAGTTGAGAGCTTTGAAAATGAGCTATATTTATTTGTTTTAAACATATACGAATTTAACAAATAAATATTCTTATAAATTTCATATAATAAATTTATTTAAACTTAAAAATAATCTAACATAAAATTCTATAAATCCAAAAATAGCATAAATATAAAAGTAAAATAAATTTTAAATATTATTAAATAAACAATAAAATTAACAAAAAATATTATACTATTAAATTATCATTAAAAATTATTATATAAATACAGAGAAATTTGATGATTATTACTATAAATAAAAGGACTTTTAAGGAAAATTTTATAATATTGAAATTTTTGTTTAAACCATTCACCAAAAAAAAAAAAAACTGAAGATGAGTTTAAATTACACAAAAGGGATGAATAACTTATAAAGTACCATGCAATTCACTCTGTAAACGACATAAGTATTAATATTTATATACGAGGGTTGTATGAAAAATGTTTTGAAAGTGAAAAAGAAAAAACGAATTTTGCCACTTGAAAATTACATTATTGTTCAATGTAGTCTCCTTCAAGATCAACTCGTTTTAGTCCACACGGGTTTCTAACAATTCTTTACCATATTTATAATGGGATTTGTATCAAGGTTTCTAATATAACAGAATCGAAATTACTTTCCAGAAATTTTTGTTGTTTTCAGGTGTCAGCAAATATAGATCCATGGGAGCCAAATCTAGTGAAAATGGTGGATACTAAGTAATTCGTACTTCAATTTGTTGATTTTTGCCATTGTAAGTTTCGGAAACATAACATTTTTTTGGAGCTGGTGAAATGTATTGTTGAAAAATACTATTTTTTCTGATAAACAGGTACTTCCATCAAGTGATCCAACAAGCCTGTATAACATTCTGAGTAAATTGTTTTACCTTTCTGAAGAAAATCAATTAACAAAATTGCTTTTTCATCACATATTACTACTAATGCCTAAACCTTTTCTATAATTGATAGAACGGTCGTTATCTTCATTGGTGCACTTGAACCATATTCTAACCATTGTTTTGATTATTGTTTTGTAGTTGGGTATTGTAGATACAAGTTTCATCTATAGTTATAAATCACGTTAAAAATCCATTTTATTCTTGTTAGAACGTATCAAAAACGCTACAGAAATTCGTATATTCGAATGAGTTTTTGATCGTGGAATAGTAAAGTTAGGTGTTATAGTGGCGGCAGAACCGAAGAACCTGGCATATACCACACTGGCTCCATAGCGGTACGAATTTTTTGGATAACTAAATCTGAGTATGTGCCGAGAGATTATCTAGTAAGTCGGAAGGATTTAATAATTGCAGCAAACTTGAGGAGTTACGAATTTACAACAAAACTTTCTCATTTTTAATTCATCATGCAAAATATGGTAAACTTGTTCTGTTTAGATTCCTACAGTATCAGCTATTTCGTCGATCGTCTAATACGATATCATGGAATTGTTAAACTATTTTTGGACGACCGCTACGTAAGTCTTCTTCAATGCCTGTGCGATTACATTTAAACTCCACTAAAGTCCATCTTTAAACTGTTGGAAATGAAAGAGGAGCAGATTCCTTTAATACTTTGAATGAATACCATCTTTGGATGAATTTCAGATTCTGAATTTTATTCAAAGATTGCTTAATGAAATTAAAATAACTTTCTTCACTGACACTTCAGGTCAACAACAACAAATTAATTGACGGATTTAAATGAAATTTGTTTCGTATTCTTATGACAGTTAAAAATATTAAAAGACGTAGAAAGACTAGATTTTTGATGATGCTTTCTTAAGTTTTCAAATTACCCTCGTATAGTAAGGATACTTTCTAAAACAATAACAATAACAATAACAACAACAACAAAATTATCAACAACATAACTTAAAACATAATTCTTTAAAAAGGATATAATATATTATTATATATGTCACAAGGATACATTATTTATATAAATAAATTTATATATATTATATAAAGAATAATAATAATAAAGAATTTACATGTTGAGATGAATACTTTTATATAAAACGATACCAGAGCATAAACATAGCCATTTTTATTATAAAGTATACAAAAATTTGAGACTTTAATTTGTTATTATAATATATAAAATAATATATGAATGATATAGTCCTTTTAAGGATATCTAAACAATATTATATATATATATATTTTTAATATCATGGTAAATATCACTAGTTAAAATATTACAGGGTTATTTAAAAATCACTAATATTGTAGAAGCATGAACAAAGCTATTCAAATTCTGAATAAATTTATTTTGAAAAATTACATACGAAAACTGATCGGAAAAGTAAGTTTCGGAAATATTTCGAATTTGTAAGAATGTAAGATCATGACAAAGTGAAAAATTGAACATAGTTTCCGAATCATTAAATATTTTTTGATGTTGTGCGAATTGTAAAAAGTAATATTAACACGTTCGCGGACACCAATTGCAATTGCAGTGAGCTGATCATATGATCTATTGTTTCAGCTATAGCTGAATCACGTGAACAAAATTGTATCCGTCAAAGCGTTAAATTGTGAGACTAAATTTCTGATCTTACATTCTTATTACAAACTCACAAATCTTCGGAAATCTATACTCGATCAATATGTAAAAATTTTATAGAAAATATTAAAAAAAAATTGATTTTTTCAACATTTTATGGAAGTTATATGTAATTTTTTTCTTAAAATTTCGGTTACATCCTTGAAATTCAGAATGATAAAGAATACGTTTTCTGAACGCATACTTTTTTATATATGTATTCTAAAAAAGGATATTAAATAAAACTTCAATTCGAATTACCCTCAAAATGACTTTCATATTCATCTGTGTATAGTTAATGTGTAACGAAAAAGAACTTTCGGATTAATCAGATCAGTTAATCCGAAACTTAAAATGAAGTTCAGAGTTAAGCCTATAATGCATAGAACAAAACAGATATGAAGTAGAACAATAATTAGGAAATTAGTGTAAGTGGTTCGTTTAGCTTTTCAAATTTTCTTGTGCTCTGCTTTTTATTTTGTTTGTACTGCATTCCGAATTTCTGAACGTATTGATACCATACACATAAAATCTATTTGTGATTAATAAATTTGATATACCAAAAGCTAATTTTTGAATTTCCACATAATTTCCACGAATTCTGGTCAAAAGTTTAAAATCAAATTTCATTGTAAATTGAAATTAATCAGAATTTTATAAAATTCACAAATTTAGACTTTTAGAATATCATTATCCAAAAAGAGTTATAGTATGTTAGGTTAGGTTAAGAAGGGTGCGTGAAGATACAACACACATCAAGAGAGATCTCGATGGATCCATTGTGGTCCCTATGCAAGGTACTAAGCACCAATCCTATCAAAAATTCTACATACCTTTATGAAGAGAATAGTTCTCCACAAAGGTAGTGTTGAAAGAGACATAAACTGTCCATAGGAATTCCAAGGTGAGTACCGTGTTTACCGATCCAAACGTGAAGAGTTATAGTATATGACAACGTAAGGTTAATACCTTAGAAATATGAACTGAAAATTTTAAACTAATATAGTAAATCTTTTGACAATTCTCTATAACACTTCGTAGGAGTTCTTATTTTTGCTACTACAGCAGTTATTTAAAATTACATTTGAAAGAAATTTTGAGTACGCTTTAATAGTCCACAAATTTTCCAATATTGAACCGTTTGTATCCCAGTTAAACCCTGTATAATAGAAGCAATGCATATTAAAAAAATATTTATTCTTTAATAAGATTTTTAAAGAAAAAGGTTTTATTGTAAGTAAACGAAAAAATTTTATGTAGATTAGCATTAAATTTAAATATGTAAAGAAAATGATTTAAATAATTTCTTTAATATAGAAAATTTCTTGAATTATCATCGTAGCTTAATTTTTATGTTGAAAGTTTTTTATTAGTTTTAATTATATTCATCAAAAAAAAAAAAAATCTTTTATTTTATTGTAAATTTATAGTGACATGAAGTTTGAAATTGTTAAAAATTAATTAAATTTGTTAGTTACGTGATTTCTTTATTACTGACGTGTTAATAACGACATTTTGATTAAATTTATTAAGTACAAAATTGGCTGTAAACAAATATTTAGTATAATTATAATTTATTTCATTTAATATAATTAAATTTAGATTTTAATCTTTGTAACCAGTAATCAGTAATACATTGAACTAGACTTGATTATCTTCATTCAATTGCAAATAATCAATGAATTATTTCATTACGCTCCCTATAGACATTGTTGCTGGTAGGGACATACAAGAATTAATTTGTTTATTATAAGAGTAATTCAATGTTTTATTGAAGGCTAATGAAAGGCTTGACGTTTCCCAGTAATACGATGATACAAAAGTATCTGAATTCTGATGAAGGGAAATTGAACGTTTCGACCAACCTAAAAAATTTATGAAAGTAACTTAATCTAATAAGTTTATAATTTTCCGCAATAATAATGCTCAGTTCTGTCATTCCCGAATCCTTTCAATATTCCTCTTCCTCTTCACATTTATCTCTCGATATTCCAGTTTTCTGAAACCTTTAATTCAACATTTTTCAATTTGGGATCTTGTAGCTAACTATTTTTTCATCTCTTCTTTTTTAGAATTCTTCATTGTCGAAAGACATGCGGTTTCCAAAAGATACGAAAGATGCGGTTTCCCATTGTCGAAAGACATGCGATTTCCCAAATTGACGTTAAACTATTAATAAAAACTTAAATGTTTATATTTTAAGCTGAAAGAATTAACCTCTAATGCTCTAATTTCTAATTCTATAACAAAAAAAGCATTTACCAAAAACTAACCTCCAAACTTTAGAACTAATGATGCGTGAAGTGTTCAGTAAACTATTAATAGGTCTGGAAATTGATGAATGATACAATAATATTTTTCGTTTTTCGATTGTTAAACAAATTTAATAGCCTCTCCCTCCATAGAAACATTTCCAACTCCTATGATTGTTTTGATACCGTCTGCAATTTTTTGTTGGTTTGTATTCTGATTACTGAAGTTGATATGTAACATTTGCAAATTTATAAGGGGTATCACAATATCATATCATCCGAAAAGGTCATGCTTTACCGAGCCTCGGATAAATTACCTTTAATGTCAGTATTTAATGTAAATTAATTTTTTCTGTTTAATTTTATATCCCTAACGAATGTCAATTAACAAAGCATCCTTTCAAATTTACTCAAAAAACCAAATACCTAATTAATTACCGAATTGCATTTTTCCCATTAAACAAATATAATCCTTCATTTCACAAAAGAAAACCTAATGTTAATCAAACTTCCCAGGAAAATTTTTACATAGAGAATTTTTTTTTTTTTTTTGTTATTTGTAATTTTCTAAAATCAACCAAAATGGGAAAATATCCATTTGGGAAATTAAATTTTCACAATAATTATAAAAGTACAAAAATCAATGATCCTTTTTTGAACAATATAATTTTTTCAAATCAATAGTTTCACAAAAAAAAATTATCTTCAATTTTCCAATATCATTTTTCTTTTTTTTACTAGCTATAGAGCTACATAGTACCCAGTCTTTCTGCAAGTTTTATGTGTATTGTAATGTTCTGTAATTTGTAAACAAGAATAATAAAGATAAAAGGTTAAAATCCATTTAAGCTTTTTTTTTATTTCAATTTAATAGATACTTTTTTTTGTTACCTAAATTACTTATATACAGAGAGCAGTACAGTAGCAGAGTATATAGAAAAGAACCAAAAACGCAAATAAAATGCTTTGTTAAATATTGATGATTTGCTTTAAAGACCCAATAAACTGGGCGAATTATAAAGAGGATTTTTATTTTAACTTTATAAAAAAAATGCAATTCTTGTTTTTTTTAAAACTTACTAAATATAAATGTAACCAAATAAAATGGAACTACAGAAAGAAATAGAATCATAAAATCGAAAATGAAAAATTTCGAACCATAAAATTATGTTAAATTTTGAAAATAAAAATAGAGGGATTTGGTTAGGTCATTCAAATTCTATTTCAAAATTTGATAAGGAGAATTATCATAATTTCTTTACAAGGTATAGGAAGAATTTTGCATATTGTTCTTCTTAGTTATGACCTTATCAACTGCATTCATACTTAGGGGTTAAAGATTATAAGAAAATGAGATATCCTTGAAATCTATAGGTACGGAAATAATTCCACCAGTTTTAGTAGAAGGCATCAAAAACGTCTAGCAGAAACTCTCAATTATAGTAAAAGTGAAATTCCTGATCAGATGAGGAAGTAATCGCGAAGCATAAGTTAAAAATCTAAAGTAGCTTCGACAAAATAAGTGCACGAACAGAGTGACGCTATGAGCGGTGCTAGAAGCTGTAGTGTTGTTGCTGTTGTTTTTTATATAAAAATACACTACAGCACAGCTTCCAGCATCGTTCATAGCGTCACTCGGTACGTGCACTAAGAGTGTAGAGGTTACACAATAGATGTTTTCAGTTACGGTGTGCAGAAACATAAATGTAACTTACTCTATCTTTAATACCTACATTTCATATTATAATATTCATCTTCCTCTTGACATTTTGTCGTCAAATTTTCAGTTTTCCGAAAACTTTAATTCGACATTTTCCAATATGAGATTTTGACCTACCATTAACTAAATTCTTTTTTTATTTTTAGTAACTTCCAAACGTTTCTATATAATTTTCTATTTTCAGTATTATTTTTTTAAACTTTTTTTTTGGTATATAATTGATATTAGTTTTCGGGCGGTTTACATCTAATAGCTTCGTTTCATAGTTCCTGTTGCAATTTGCAATTACTAAAAATTTTGAATAAAAATTAAACCAAAATTTTTTTTTTATTCTATACCAGTCAAAGGTTTGTCTGCATAAAATATACGCCCGATTCCCACTTCCCCAGAAAAAAAATAAAAAAAAAAAATTTAGGACACAATATTTAACTATCAAGGATAATTGTTAGGAAAATAATAGGCAAAAAAATTATAATGCAACATAAAAAAAAAATCTAAATCGAACAGTTTAGTATCTAAATATAGGATGTACAAAAAATTGTATATAAATTTGTTTAGATATGATAGTATTTAAACCTCTGATAGACATCCATGATACTATAGATAAAAAAAAAATGGAAGTTCTCTAGGATATCAATGGTAATTGTATAAAAAAAAAAGTTAAAACTAAATAAAAGCAGAAATTTATAGAAAAAAATCAGTCACGAACATGCAATTTATTTAAATTATCAAG
Source organism: Rhamphomyia laevipes (assembly GCA_963920725.1). Lineage (NCBI taxonomy): Eukaryota > Metazoa > Arthropoda > Insecta > Diptera > Empididae > Rhamphomyia > Rhamphomyia laevipes. Next base: position 136,823,399 of record OY987255.1, read on the forward strand.
TATTTTTTTTTCATTTTCCAGGAGGTTTTCAAAGCAAATTTAAAAAAAAAGAATAAAACACAACAAATTTTTGAACTCATTGAAACTTTTGTATTTTTTTTTTTTAAGTAAAATTATGTTAAAGGACACACTATTAGATCACGCTACGATTTTTATTTACTACATAAACTATAAAAATTTATTTACTAGGAAAAAAAAAAAAAGTTTTCCTGTCTTGTTCAACTAATTCTAAACTCGTACATTTAACAAATATTACAAAATTTAATTTAATTATAAAAAAAAAAAAATTAGGATCATTAGTAACATATATATTTTTAACAGTGTACAATGGATATTTGAAGCCTATAGATGCATGCTGGTATGCTTTCGAGCAGTCTACCGCCGTTCAAATTAACCAACCAAAATATAGTAACATTTCAATTAAGTACTATCAAGATTATGCTTGAGTTACATATTAATTTTATAATTACACTCTGTTATCGCTTTCGAGCAGTGGCGGGCAGTCTAAGGTGCTCTAGGTAATGTTACGCACAGTTTAATTTTGTGATCTAATAAATGCTTCTTAAATTTGAAGATTGTACCTTTGGGTTGTTTAATAGAGAGTTTTGGTTTCCACATTATATTATGAATATATAGGTAACTATTATCCGATGCCAATGAAATTATGGTACGTACACGGATTAGTTTTCTGATTACGCAAGTGGTTTATTCTCAATTTATACCAAAAATATGGTTAAAAGTTTCCATATACTGAATTTGAATGATGAATCATTAATTAGCTGCAAGTTTTACATAGCTTTAAGAGCATCCTTAAAGGAAAATACGCTATTAGAACTTCAAATTTTTTAAAGTATTTTATTTGGGGCGCTTTGCGAGTAAGCCAAGCTAACCGACGTGATTGTTACTGAAAACTCGATGATTTCGTAAAGCAAGAGAGACGAATAGATTTAATTTTTAAATAATACTAAGTTCGTTTAATTATCTGAGAATGAGTGAGACGTTACGGGTACTCACAAAAACCTTGATGATGTCTCTAAGTAAATAAATATTTCTAAGTAAATAAATAGTGCTAAAAGTCCCTGTCGCCACTGCTTTCAAGGGCAAAGCAAATTTACAAATGCAAATTTTTCAGTTTGTTGACAGGATTTTAATAGAAATATTATTATTCTGTGTTAAAGCGTTTTACAGTTTTATTTTGCCACATTTTTCCAGGAGTGCATATAGACTTTATACAGTGTTCCTACTTTCATACAACTCCGTACATTTCAACTATATTTTGACAACTCGTACGCGTAGAGAGCGTCTTGAAAGTGTTTATTGTACCTGGGGGTTAATAATTAGTTAATATAAAGTTATTTAACTATGGAAAACTCAAATGGATGTTGAAACCAATTTTAGAGTTTAACATCAAAATGCTGTAATACTATCTGATATTAAGATATGAAGACAAAGGCGTGCTGGTTAAAGAGCAACTGAAGGCCCGGTTGTTCATTTTTTAAAGTCAAAGTTTCCAGAAGAAAAAAAATTTAAATAAAACACATTGGAGAAATGGACAAACTTTGAGAATAGAACTAAATTACTGAAATATGAAAATAAGAAGGACAATAAAAGTATTACCACTAAAGCTTACCACTAACTAAGTGACACCGACACCCAGAAACTATTTAAGAAAACGAGGTATAGACAAATTAAAATATGGCAAAACTAGGTGGACAAATTCGACTAAAGATGGAAATAAATTACAGAAAACAGAAAAGAATTGAAGGTATTTTGAAGTAAGGCTTACCAATCCACTTAATAATAATTAATTAATAATAAAAGACATACTATAAAAAATATTATTCGATCTTACTGAAACCAATTATAATTTCCCTTGCGAATCTTATAGAATTTTCATTAATTAGGAATTCTTGTTATCTACTCCAAACTATCAAAATAAATCTCTAAAAAATCTTAATCTTCTACTGAATAGGACATGAAATTGTAAAATATTGAAAATTTTCAAAAAATTTAGTTCTAAAACATTTTAAATCAAAATTCCGCGGGTGACATCACCACTTCAAAATAGAATGCATTCCAAAAATTGAATTCCAAATAAATTGAAGTATGTATATAAATATTTACAGATTAAAGGATAGAAACTAAATTGAATTAACAAATATCTATAAATGTAATCCTTACGTAAACAAATATTTAGAATGAATCAATGAATTTAATCAAGTTTTGTTAAACCAACACCACCGCAATTTGTAAAGTTTGTAAATACAAAATTTCCTTTGATACGGATTTTAAATCCTTTCGGACTGTTATATAGGATTAGTAATTTCAGGATAATTGAAAATTTTATTTGTTATTGATACTTTTGATGTAAATGTGTAATCAATTTTGGTAAATGAAATGCAAAATAATTGATATACATCAAGAATGACCTAACCAAATTTTTCTATTTATATGTGAATTTTCAATTTTTAGAAAATTGTGACCAATTTTTATAGCATGCAAGATTAGAATAATAAATTAAATTAATTATAAAAATTATAATTTCTAAAAGAAAATCTGAAATTTTCGTGATTTCATTTTGCAAAATTCAGGAATTGGTTATAGTTTTAGTTGTAAGTTTGATTATCTGAATTCAAGCTTACAGAAATTTGAACTTTAAGAAACTATAACTTCACCAATTACCATTCCTTTTTATACTATAAAAGGATATAATAACTTGGAATATACTAATGGTAACCAAGGGCCCGCAACGCAAATGTGTTAATGTTTAATTGGATCTGCCATACTTCAGAAAGAAGAATTTCAATAGAATTTTATTATATTAAATTACACATGGCTTCTAGGTGTAATGGTAAAACTCTAATGTTTGTACCTATATAGCGTAACTAAAGTTAATTATTTATTTTTAAATTACTTTTCATCCAATTAAACCATTTATTTTACCATTTTTTCATTACCAGAAGTCAATATTCGCCAAACCATTTTCTTCAATGAAGTAAATTCAAAATAATCAATTTAACTATAATAAATTTCCACAATTTTTCTTTCAAAAAAACAAAATATTACCAGACAACAAAACAACAAATAATAAATAAAAAAAAATCCAACATTTTCAATGAGGTGTCAAGAAAATTAAATTAAAACATTCAATTTTCCAAAGAATTTTGTATATTTTCAGACTAACAAAAAAAAAATAATCAAAATTTATAACCAAAACATAAATATTTCCCATTTTCCATTTCCACTTCATATATAAATATACTAACTAAGAAATTTTTCTCGCCCCTTTTATTTTTTGGCTATACGTTATACTATGAAAAACACAATGTCTTCGACACACGTTACTGATCTAGTATAACATTTTAATTTTCTTTTATAGACGTGAGAATAATGAAGGGGACGGAATTAACAGTTTTCTCTATTTTATTCCCGGCTCTAGAAAATGCAAAATTATACAAAATTTATTCACAAATTTTCATTTTTTTTGTTAAGTGTAAGGAGGACACAGGACGAACACATTTTTATGGCAATAGTGGTGGACAGAGGGTTAAGAAGAAAATTGTATATACTTAGTATTAAAAAAAAGAAGGAACAAGGAATGAATTGAATGGAAATTGAATATATGAAAATCAAATATTCTTTAAGTGATGTTGTTTAGATAACAGCAACAAACAGCACTAAAATTTATGTACATATAATTATAATGATGTGTAGAAAGGATATTCAAGCGATAAATCATATTTTAAGTTCCAGGACGTTTATATAGAATATTATATAGAAGAATCAAATGCATTATTAGTAGAATAATATTATATTAAAATTTTGATGTAGATTTATAGATAGAATAGAAGTGATTGCAAAATTAAATTAATAAATATTCTGTTTAAATAATAGGAAATAAATGGTAGCACAATGGGGAATATAGTACACTTTTTGGGGAATATTAAATTTCGGATAAAGAATTGAATAATTTTAATTATAATTACTAAATTTTCAACTGGTGACCATTTCGTATTTAAAAGTGAAAATTAGTTATTAAATTAATTCATTCCAAGTAAAATTTAGAATTATTTTTATAATCTTTAACTGGAAATTTTTATTCGAAGCTTAACTATTAAGAAAATGAGTAAATGTCCGTGAAAACATAAACACACTTCGTTTAATTGTCGAAAAAATGGAAATTAGCCTCTCATAAGTCAATTGAATATGTTACATTACCCTTACTTTTATTACTATTTAACATTATTTAATGAATTCAAATACAATATTCTTTTAAGCAATTTCACACCTAAAAGTTCAATTTATGAATTTTGGCATAACGCTTGAGAAATGACAGGTTTCCGATATAAAATCTTTCTAATACAGAGAAAATATATTTTCGTAATTACAATTTGTTCGATAAATTATTCAGTATAATTTTTATATTTTGATTGTTTTTATTAGAGACAGCAAAATAACAGGTAAGTTTCTGGTATGAAATGAACTGAACATTTCTACAAAAATGCATTCTTATACAACGTCAATAAAATGTGACATACTATCAGTAAGAGAAGGCTGACAGTATTACAAGAATGTCACTAGAGTAAACATTAAATCTTCAATAATCAACAAGTCGTGATAGACCAAAGAACAGCTTGAGACGCACAATACTTCGAGAACTATAGCAAAATATAACCGAAAAGGCAGCGACTTACCGAGTAATATCGAGATGCCAAATAGAAGCTATGTGTTCTCAAGAGAAATAATTAAAGAATATTGGACCTTATAATACTGAATTTTACATTCTTAAACATTTATTACATATTGACTAACTGGATGTATCCCTGCATTAATGAATATTGGGTGAGTCGAAATCAGTACCAACTTTCGTAAAGTGCGGATCCAATTAATATTATAAATATATCAATTTATCTGATTTAAATAACCAGTAACTACCGACCTGTTAGCACAAAACACAATCAGTTTACAGCACATCTGGAAATTGGGCTTAGTTCGGTTTAAGATATAGGAATTTTTTATTTACCAGAAAATTGTCGTTTAAATATCGACCGATCATATTACAATTACACAATTTCGATGCCATCGAAAATCAGTGAAAATTCTAGAAAATTAAATAATTTTAATTTCATTAAACTTTAAAATTATGCCCAGATTAATCATGATATTCACCAAAACTTTCACTCCCATAATTAATACATATTTATTGAATGAATTTCCCGAATTGTTTGAGGTACTTTAGATTTTCCAGATTGAATAATGATGCAATTTTTTTTTAATCAGGTGAATTCTATCTATAATTGCAAATCATTTGATCAACAGTTTTAATTTAATCTTTGGATCGTCAAAAAAAGTGGAAATACAACTGTCAAAAAACATATAATAAAGTTTAATGAAGCCGTGATATTGCAAATATAAGACAAAATAACAAAATACTGCAGTAAAACATTCCATTTGTGTTAAATATCGATATTATCGAAATTGCAATTTAATCACTCGAAATATTAATTACGGTATGTTCAATAGTGACATTGTCAGAATTGGTAAATTCGAAATAAATAGGTCTTTATTAATTTGAAATAAGGCCATATATTAAATGTCTCTCAGAAATCGATAAATTAAATTTAGTTTTTCTTTCATTTAAAAAGTCAATTTTTGAACCTACCCAATCCACTTCAAAGAAAATTAACGATTTTTTTGTAATTTATATCTCTATATTATATAGAAAAATTATATTTCCTGAAAGTCTTTCAGTCTAAACTAATAACTTCCCTAAAAACAGGCATTAAATTTACATTTACCCCACAAAATTTATTCTATAATTAAAAAATCGTTAATTTTTCCATAAATTTTTTTAAGAAATTCCAATTATTTTATTCAAAAATTTTAAAATTATATAATTTCATATTTTGTATATTAAACAAACTGGACATTTCCACACAATTTTCCATAATCATATTAAAGAAAATTTTATTTAAATCACAAATTCTATCCACTTAACCCCAGAACTTTAAAAACTATTTTCGATATTTTTTTTGGTTTATCCTTCAGGAATATAAAAACCACCTACATCACCCCAAAAAACGTAACTATATATTTATGTCCTTCTCAATTAATTTCTCTTCTGAACAAAATTTATGTCCTGCCTTCTACACAACCCCAAGAAAAAAATATTATCCAAAATGGCCTAAAATAACAAAATTTTTGTTGTCCTTTTTTATAGGTCAAAATTTTGTCAAGTTTATTTTTCCTATTTTATAATATATTGAAAATTCAAAGTAAATTTTATTAAAGACAATAATTTTTAAATGAAAATATTTTTATTTAAAAGAAAATCTGGGAAAAACTCACCCTTTAAAAAGAAATGATTTAGCAAATAAATCCAACAAGAAAAATTATCAAATTTGTTAACAGCCTCCAACAAAAAACAAAAAAAAATCCACAGAATTTTTTAATTAAAAAACTCTTGTTTGTCAGGAGCTTTAATTGTTGTTATTTTAGCCCGGAATTGTCATTTTACTTACACTCACACACACACATAAACTTTTGAAAAATGTCCTTGAAAAATTTCACTTTTTATTTACAAATAGTATTTTAAATTTTATTTGGTATTTCGAAATTATCACAAAAAAAAATTTAAATTTTCTTAAAATTTCACATTTTTTAATTTACAAAATAAATGAAAATTTTTTTAAATATATACAAATTTTTCATAAATTTATTTTTATAAATTTTTATTATTTAATAAAATTTTTGTAAATTTGTAAATGATTTCATTTTGTTAAAATTATTAATTATAATGTAAAATTTTATTTTGAAATTTGTTATTTCCGAATGATGACAACAGCGATAAAATTTTCAATGTTGTGCAAAAATTTGTGAAAATTGTTCGTTTATGATGAAAATTTATTTAAGGATATTATGAATTAGATAGAAAATTTTAGTATTTTTGGCAATTTATATAGAAATTACTAATTTTTAATATCATTTGTTTTAGAATTGAAATAATTTACTTGAAAATTTCTTAATGTAATTTCGATAAACAAAACTCTCGATTTAACCTGAAGGACTAAAGGATTAAAGATTCTTATTAAAAATTTAAATTGCATCACAAATTTTGTCAGTTTTTAAAATATCAAACATTTCACAACCAAAATTTCCAATCTATTTTAAAGTTGAATTAAATTTTGAAAATTAAAGAAATTTCTAAAATAAAATATGAAAGGAAAATTCAATTTTTCTAAATTAATTTTATTGCAAAATGTTTTTTTTTTTTTTTGAAAATTGGTTAGTTGTTTGATTGGTTTAAGTGACGAATCCTATGCAACACCAATAAACTCCTTAGCACTATTTTAATATCACTCTCGTGATCTAGGCTAAGATAATGATTTTAGATCCACTGGCGTTCAAAAACCGTACCGATAATCCGTAGGTCTCTTATCTACTATAGATCGCTAAGGTTATTGAGTTCATAACCGACAAGTTTATCGGTTCTGGCTCTGAAGAATTACTAAACCTTTCGAAAATTAATGAAAATTAAGAAAATTATTATAAGAAAATTGAATTATTAATTAATTACTAGATGTATAAGAATATTATGTCCAGTCCACGAATTGAATTTCCATAAATTAAAACTGAAATTGGAAAATTTTGTAAGAATCACAATTTCTATATTATAACACCGAAAAAAACGCTTTCAAGAAACCAATTTAACTTTAATTATCCTTCCACTAACATTGAAAATAAATTATGGAAATTTATTATTACCAATTTCTAGCAATTTTTATGATAAGTTCTATACATAAATCAAGATTATAAAAAACAACTCTGTGAAAATTTGATAATTATAAATAATAAAGTTATCACTAAATATTTTAAATATTACTTCAGAAATTTTTTAAAGGGTAACCCGGATTCACAATTAATAAATTAATCATAGACTACTGAATTACTGAGTAAAATTCAACCAGCAATTAACTCCATAAATGTTTCAGTTTCACGAAGCCGTAATTGTTGATTAGCAAACAAACTATAGCGACACTGGTAACATGAAACCAACAAATTCACTATGATTAAAAATTGATTGTAAAATTAATACTTGAATTTCTCACCGTTTAACCGCAGTTTATAATACCGAAAACCGCAATTTCACATTAGTTTTCATATTACGAAATAGAAAACTATAAGGAAATTTTAAAAACATAAAAAAATTGAAAATACTTCATTAAAATCATTAAATATCAAGAAAGAAAATCATTAAATTTTCCATGTACTAAAATTTTCTCCTAATTATTTATAAATATAGAATTTTTCATTAAAATTTTCACAAATTTTTTCCAACAAATTGAAAATGAATGACACATTTAAAAAATTTCGTAAAAAAAAACTTTGGCAATTTCGAATTTCCTTAAAATTTATTTTTTATTATTATTTATTCATTTCATTTTTTTTTTTTAAATTATTATTTTATTTATTTATTTATATTTTATTATTATTAGATAATTTCTTTAATATACAAAATTTACTGGCATCAAATTTTCAAAATTATATAGATAAAAAAAAAATAACCGAAAATTTTAATTTTCCTGTCAAAAATTCATTTAGAGAGGAAGAAAAATAAATTTTTATGCTTTTAAATTTTCTAATATTTTTTTATTTTACATAAAATCTTTTTATATTTTGTTAATATTTAAATATAGATTTTTTTTTTATTTTTATGTGTCAGAGAACAATTTCGAAGATGAACCAGAAATAAAAAATTTGTTGTGTTTTCTGGTAAATTTAACCTAAAAAAAATTATTTTAATGAAAAATTTTACAAAAAATATAATTTTCCTAAGTCCAGAAAATTCAATAACAACAAAAATATTTTATTCATAAATTAAAATTTTATTTTGTGCAAAAAATCTGGAATTTAATTTTAAATTTTTCTTCATTTCATTTTTTTTTATTATTTATAACAAATTTATCTTGTCATTAATTTTTCTATTTTCATTTTTGTATATACACACACGAAAAAAAATTTCACTATATTATAATTTTCACTTTATTTATAGAAATTTAATAATTTTCATGAAAATTTTCATTTATATATTTAATTTTTCTATATGTACAAAATTAAATTTATTTAAATTTAATACAAAATTTTCTTTTAGGTTATAAAAAATTGAAATTATAGTAAAAAAATGGTGGTTTTTTGACAGTTAAATAGCGAAAAAGCGCGTAATTATATTAAATTTCAATTAAAATTATAAATTTGTAAAAAAATAAATTTTTTTAAACACTCGTTATTTTCAACAAAAAAGAAAATTAATGGAAATTGTAGAAAACTTTGAAAAATTTAAATATTTTTCTTATGGCACACAATAACCAACCTTATCTGTTTCAACCGCGCGATAAAACTGACCTTAGCACTAAAATCGTTCGTTCTTAACTGGATTGGATCACCGAATTGTATAATAAAATTTCTATGTTAAAATGTGGCGGTGACGGGCCCGTTAATGTGGTGTATCAAGGGATATTTTCATATTTTCATTTTTTTTTTTTTTTTTTTTGAATATACATTCGGAAAATTCTCAAATTAATTTATCTTATAAATGGTTTACCACACTTTCCTCTATATAAAGAGCAACAAAGCAACATTTATTGGGGAAATTGTTTATTGGGTAATTTCTTATCTTGTTTCGTATTTCGTCTTATATTTAGGTGGAATTGGATATTGAGAACAATTTTAATTTTAAAGAGATTTTTGTGGTTATGATGAAATTAATGATAGGTTTTGAAAATTATGTGGGAGTGGGTTGGAAAATTTAAGTGGGTGAAAATACCAACCGGCAATTTACCGGTGGCGCTACGCTAACCGGCATATAATATATAAATAATTTTTTTTTTAAATGTTCCTTTTGAAATGGGATCATTTTGTAGTAGAGCAGAGGGAAAATTTTTATAAGCAACATTTAGAATAGAAGAGAAATTTTCTTTTAATTTGTTTTAAGAGAAAAATTTTTAATGCGACATTTTTGTTTGTGTCATGCGCGATTCGCGCAATTTTTAAAAATAAATTTTGTGTAAAAAGAAAATTTATACCCCAATACGAATTTCATGAAAATAAGGAAAATGAAAATTTCATTCATGAAAACTGTTAGTTGTAGTATTATATTTAAAAGTTATAAGAAATTTTTTTGGTTTTTTTTTCTGGGAAAGTATGTTAATTGTTCCGGAAAATCATTTTTTTTTTTAAAAAAAATATGAATTTGTAATTATAATTAAGTTTGATAATACAGTTTAGCTGAGTTTAGAAAATCTTATAGAGTTTTAGACAACAAGAATTATGATGCATATAGAAAGCAGAATGGCGTAATTTTTACTACTACAACTACTGATGATAATATATAAATTCGTTATACAAAATTGAAACTTAGAAAAACCTCATCCGAAGTTTTTAAAAAAAAAAATATTCAGAGGTTCTTTGGAGTCGAAATATATTGATATAGTCTGGATACAACTTGTGCCCGTCCAGGCCATCAGACTACAGGCAAAACAAAAAACACATCTACAATTTATTACGCCTCAACACAGTGTTCTAAGTATCACAATCAGTCTAACTTAATCAATTTTTAAATAGGACCAAAAAAATTAGGCTAATGAATATTAAAAAGTTGGAGAGATTTGGCTAAGAAATGACAAAACTAACAATTATCAAATTAACATTTTGGTTACCAATAAAATTCTCGATATTTTGTAAAAACTCTGCAACCACCTGAATCACTAGAAGATTTTCCTTTTAAAATGAACCACACATTGATAGTACGGAGCAATCCCTTATCTTTAGAGCTTAGCTATGGAACAAATTAGCATTTGTTAAGTCATCGTTCTTGCATACACCGGCTTTATACTGTTTAGAGTTCTTGAGCCATTTTTGTAATTACACTAGTTCATACACAAAATCATAAGTTTTGACAAAACATTTGTGTATAGAATTAAAGCCATTTCTTAATAGAAGTATATTGTTAAGAAAATACAGTGATCAAAAAATAAAGATAATGTCCAACGTTGATTGAACTTGAACTTACCACCTCTGACATAGAATCTGTTGGCTTCATTTTCGAACTTTTCTCTACTAACTTATATTATATTACCTATATACAAAAGGATGTATACGCCGTTATTATTAAAAATGCATTTAGGACAATTAAAAAATGTAGAAATAATTGCAAAAAATTAAGATACGTTAAAAATGATGTAAAGATATTCGAAATTCATGTAATATACTGCATAAAATTATGGAATTGCACAGGTGCCTCAATATAGCATACTGTAGTGTGGTCGTTAGTGTTACTTTGGCAAGTCGCAATATTTTATTAAATATTGAAAACTAATATTTAATATGTTCAAAATATTTTACCATAAATTTTAACTTATATTTTTACAAGAAATTCTGTAGGACAATTAAAATTTTAAGAATTTTTTTCAATTGTTTATTTCCAAAAGTTGCAAAAGTTTAACACAAAATTCACAAAATCATATTCAAAATCATATTAAATTTAAATTGTTGGATAAATTAAATTACCTTCTTTGGCTTTAGAGTCTTCCAGCTTCATTCTAGATAAAAAAAAAAAGCTACCAATCAAGGTAGTCTGTTGGTTTGGGTATGGAAGCTTACATTACAAAATCTTGCATACAAAATCCTGCATTAGAAAATCTTGCATTACAAATTCTATCATGCAAATCAAACAAAATCTTGCATACTAATTCCGCGACCGATTTACATGCAAGATTTTGTTTAATTTTTATGATATAATTTTCTTCGACGAAATAATATTATGACATATTGAACTGGAAAAGGGACATCCTTAGAAAAATTGAGTTTTTGAAATGGATTCTTCATTGAATTTTTTCATGTACAGCATCTTATTGATGGCTCCTTAATCATTTTTAAAATTTGAGTGAATTTTGAATTAATTTTAGTTTGTATTAAAAGATTTTTATTAAAATGATATTTTTTTTATTAAAACATTGTCAGATTTTTTTATTGCAATTTGGACTTTCGGTCAAACTTTTTTAAAATGTTAAATTTTCTTGTGCTAGATTTTATTATTGCAAGATTTTAATGTTACAAGATTAATAAAAAAATGCAAGATTTTGTTACTGAAATTTTTTGTGATGATGTCTTACATACCGCTCCCAGTCTGTTTCATATATCCTTCATGATTTTTCATGAATACAACTAATTAAGATTACAAGATCTTAATTTTAAATATAATAAGTCGTCTTCATGAACATTTCAAATTTTATAAACTTCTCACCTACATTCCACATAAAAGAAGTGAATCTCATTCTACAGCCTCAAGTTTTTTATATTCTTGATCAGAAAGTTTTTATTAAATATAATTCAATCTTTGATTTACGTATACCTACCAAAAATATCATCCATATTTCTAAAATTTACTACTATTTCTAATGGTTTGTCATATAGAAATTTTTGGTTAGACCTAAGGACACCAGATACAAAAAAAAAATTGGGATTTACATTAAATTTCTTTATCATCATCACAAATTACATTTTTATTATTATAAATATAATTTTACAAAAATTACAAAAAAAAAATAAAGTCATTAAAAATATATAATATAAAATAAAAATTAAAATAATTATTAACATTTAATTCAAACTAAAAACATTTATACATCAAAATACTGTCACATAAAATTAATATATTATTTATCTTATAATTATAATGAAAATAAAGTTATATAAAAATTGAATAAAATCATCCGGAAAATTAATCATAAATTTTACTTATCATCAGAATTTAAATTTTTTTTTGAATTTTGTGAATTTCTTATACCATATGTAAAATATATTATATAACCAATTATTACCCATACTATGAAACGAATCCATGTATATATATCTAATTGAAACATTAAATATAAATTAATAATTATACTAATACATGGAAGTAATGGTACACATGGTACTTTAAATGTTAAATCAATTTTTGATACTGGCTGACGGCATATAATTAATAATATTATAAATAATATTAAACCAATTATTCCAATTAAAATTATTGGTAATATAGTATCTAATGTTATTGTAAATACTGTTATAACAGCACATAATAATGTTGCAAATATACTAAATATAACAATACAAATTACTGATATTCCTGATGTTAAATTATTTGGTTCTTTTATAAAATTTAAATTTAATAATTGTTTTAATATAATTGGACATTTAATATTTTGTTCATAGATTGGTAAATCATCGTCCTGATAACGTAATATTAATACACAGATTGCAACAATTGTATATGCTAATAATGTACCAATTGACATCATATCAATTAATTGATCTAAATCAAACATTAATGCCATAAATGCTAGAAAGATTGAAGAAAAAAAATATATAAAATTATTAAAATTGTTAATAAAAAATTTAAAAAATTTAATTATTTAGAAGAAGGACTTCAGTGTTATCAGCTGACAGATGTCGTTGTTTTTTTTTTCTTAAAAAAAAGTTTAACTATTTTATAACAGCATAAACTAGTTCATTATAACCAGAGTTGTTAAGTAATGCATTAAAATCGTACTGCATTAGCGAAGCATTACAGCATTACCAAATAATTCAAGTTGAATTAATTTACTGCATTACTTGTAATGGCGTACTTAAATATTTTAATTATTCATTACAGTACTGGTAAATAGAGTATTGCATTACTTCAAAAGTAATGAAATTTTTTGAATTATTTTAATCCATTACAAATACTTCACATTTTTATGGTGAAATACTTTGAAGTATTTTGAAGTATAATTTTATTTTATTTAAGTTTTTTTTCAGTGAACATACGAATTCTGCATTCTGCTATTATTTTGCAAACCTTTGTTAATATTAAATTACCATAAGATTATTCATTTTACTTCAAAATAATTTCCAGTACTTCAAAGTAATACAGTATATCAAATAATTTAAAATACTTCACCATAAAAATGAGAAGCATTTGTAATTCAGTAAAGTAATTCAAATAGTTCATTACTTTTGAGATAATGCAATACTCTATTTACCAGTACTGTAATTCTGTAATTAGTAATGAAAATATTTATGTACGCCATTACAAGTAATGCAGTAAATTAATTCAACTTGAATTATTTGGTAATGCGGTAATGCATTACTCCATTACCAGTACTGTAATGATTAATTGAAAAATTTAAGTGCAAAATTGAAAAAATTTAAGTGCAAAGTAATGCATTACTTTTAATATAGTTGTAATAATGCATTACTGCAGTATTAGATGGTCTTTTTATCTGCTTAAATTTTATCAGTATTACAATACCGGACTGCATTAAAGTAATTCAAATGAAGTAACTATAGTACTGGAGATATTATGTTGATATACATTACCAAAATAATGCATTATTTAACAATTCTGGGTAAGTTACTAGGTACTTTTGTTATTATTTTCGAGTTTAAAGCTTATTGCATAAAAAAAATATTAGGACGTACGAGGTTATGAATTATTGCTGTTACGCGACGGTTTTCTTTTTAAGTACATTTTGATATTTTAAATTAAAATTCAATTAATTATCGTGCGATTGTATTTGAAAAAAAAATAACCTTTTCTAATTACTTAAGTTTTAGTTGATAGAAGGATGTGGACTATCAAGGATAGATAGTAAAAATGGAATACAAATTAATAATTAACGATAGCAATTTGTAATTTGTTCATTCTGTAGCTGGGGACGTTAAATTAACAAATAATTCCCTGCAGGCAATAAATGATATTTAATATTGAAGTAAAATTGTAAATAGAACAAATCTCAGATGATAGTGGCATTAAATTGAAACTAAACAAAAAAAATTATAGAAGTTCATACGATTGTGCCTTCAAATCTTTCCCTAGACGCATTTAAGAAGGCAAGACTGAAAATCCTACCTTAATACCATCGGATTTTTTAATGGCTTACTTGCTTCTGAATTGATTAATTAAAATTAACAACGACAGCTGATAACACTGTATACTGAAAAACCACTTGATCTTACCTGCCAAAAATCCTGATAAAATTGTTGCAGTTAATGGTGTCTTTGTAAAATCATTAACTCTTCTTAAATAACGAAAAATAATGCCATCTTCTGCCATTGCATAAATTACTCGAGGTAATGGAAACATTGCACCTAAAAGACTAGTACACAATGCAAATATAGCACCAATTGTTACAATCCATTTAACTGTATTCATTCCTAGTTCATCAAAAGCATGTGGAAAAGGTGCATTTGGATTCTACAAAAAAATAATGTTAAAGAAAATAGTGTTCAATATTTCTTTTATAATCGAAATTTACCAAGTAATAAAATGGCAACATCATTGTCAATACAGTTGATATACTAATATATGAAAAAGATATTATTAATAATGAAATAACAATTGATAATGGTATATTTCGTTTTGGATTAATTGCTTCTTCACCAGTTGTTGCAACACAATCAAATCCAACAAAACCATAAAAACATTTTGCAGCACCAGCCATAACACCAGTAATACCAAATGGCATAAAACCACCTTCACCACCTTCATAACCCTCTGGTATATCTTTTTTAGCTATATTCCAATTCTTCGTATTAGCTAAATAGAAATAAAATTTTACTTTATACAATTAAATATTTAACAAAAATTATTTTTTACCATGATATCCACCAAATATTAAAACAATTATCACAGTTAATAAATTTACACAAGTAAATGCATTATTTAATATTGTTGATTCTTTGACACCATACGCTAATAGTGATGTCAATAATAGTACCATTAAAAATGAAAAAAAATCTGGATATTTTGCTAAAAAGTCAACATTAATTGGAAAATATTCACGTAATGTTTTACTCATAACATCATCTAATAAACTATCTAAATAACCACTTAAGCCTCGAGCAACACTCGAAGTACCTAATACAAAAAAAAAATAGATTAAATTTTGATAATTCCAAAAATTTCGATTGTATATTTACCAATTACATATTCCAATATTAAATTCCATCCAATTGTAAATGCTACAAATTCACCAATTGTTACATAACTATAAACATATGCTGAACCAGCTTTTGGTACTCGTGCAGCAAATTCGGCATAACATAAACCAGCTATTGCTGATGCAATACCAGCTATTAAAAATGATAATACTACACCTGGACCAGCTGTATTATATGCAACAGAACCAGCTAATACATATACACCTAAACCAAGTGTACTACCAACACCTAATGCTGTTAAATCCAATAATGTTAAAACACGATTTAATTTCGATTCTGTATCGGATTGATCATTGAATTTTCGACGAGTTAATGCTTGCCAGCAAGACATTTTTGGACGGTTTTAATTCCGTATAATCTGTAAATATAGAAATGAATGATAATTAATAAAATGGCATTTATTATATTTGGAATAGAATTAGATTAAATTTTAAATATGTGATTTTGAATTTAAATTTTAAATTTGTCAAAAAATGAATTACATACAATTAATTCTAAATTTAGCTATGGTTTTCAAACAGTGACTTAAAAATAATACAAGAAGTGGAAACTGGAAACTGCTTCATGTGAAGCATATATATCACAAGTCATAGAGACAAGACACATAGACATAAAGAAATAATGTATAAAGGTTTGAGACGTTCGTAGAATGAAGCCTGTCAAAAAATCAAGCAACAGATAGAGCTCCTTGATAGAAAAGAAAAGCCCAAAACTATCGTTAATAAATCAGTTCAACTGGCTACAATTGACAACTGGCAGAGCCATTTACAACACAATTCATTCTTGTGTTGTAATGGCTTTTAAGGTTACCATATAAGAAAGTTTACCATTGTTGGTTGGTTAGATATGTGGAGATTCTTGTGGTCTTCATCCATTCAAACCAATCTATTGCCAGTAGTACTGATTTATTAACTGTCATTACAGTCTTGATAATTAACGTTTTTCATTAAAAGGGACTTAAGTACATCACAATATGGCAACAATGATTAGAATTGGTCTGTGACCTTCCATTTTTTCAAATTTTGAATGTTACATTTCATTTTATACAAATTCCTTTTATTTTTGTCATATTTTTGCCAAATTCTTTCATTTTGTTGCAAATTTTTTCCGGTATGACCCTAAAAATATTGTAATATCCACAAAAAAAAAAAAGAATTAAATTTATTTGTAATTCATTTACTATTTAATATTTAAACAAATTAAACCGCACATCAAAATCGTTTTTAACCAATAATATTTATTATTATTATTTGAAAATTAATTGATTATTTTTATAATTCCAATAACCACAAAGCCTATTAAAATTATATGTTTTTAGAGTACTGACGGTAGTACCTAAAAAATATACAATATAAAATTTTGTTTTAAATATCGAACAAATAAATTTTTTATTAATTTCCTGATGAATTTTAACTATACTAATATTTTAAATAGGATTTTATATAACCCCATAAAATATAAATCATTTGGGAATCATTGGTTTTTTTTTTTCCTAATATATTTATGTACATTTTAGGGATCTATTAAAATTTTAATTGGATTTTAAATGAAAAGTTTTGTTTTCCAAAATAATAAAAAAAAAATTATGTAATTTGTATAATAGATCATTTTAAAATATACAAATTTTTTTTTAAATTCTAAATTGTGTATAAGTAAAAAGTATAATTACCTTTTAGAAATTAAAAATTTATTTAGAATAGTTTTGTTACACAGTAAAGAGTAATTAAAATTATGGATGTTTTCAACGTCATTTAGTAATTCATGTTGTAATATGTAAATAATTATGTTATCACTGAAGTTGGGAATAGATTTATATAACCATAACGTAATCTGAGTTTTACGGACAATATATAAGAAAGATTCAGGTCTGCTTTGACTTTATCTCACTTTGATCCGCTTTATATAATGTCGTTTTATATCACCATACTTGCTAAAGTAAAAAATGATCGATAAAAATCTGAGTATTATAGGTTCAATTTCCGGGAATCGTACGACATTTAATTTTCCGTAATAATGTATAATTTGCCTTTAAATAAGAAGAATGACATCGGCATAGAAGAAGGTTTTAATGAACTTTATCTCGCTTTTACTCGGTTTATTTCGCTGTAGCACTCAACTCTCTGCTGACTATGTTGACCAAAATTTAATAATTAATTAGCTTCCCAATCCTGAAATCGTACTTCTTGTAATTAATTCACCTTGAAAATGTGATCTAAAAAGTAATTACCTATAGAATAGGATAATGGCTTAGAAGAAAGTGTTAGCAATGGTAAGCAAATTGCCAGAATCTCAACTTGACTACTTTAATGTGTAAATTATTTCTGAATAAAAAATTTCTAGAAGCGACTAAAAGTTGCCTAGAAACTAAGTTACGATAACAACAAAACAGGCAAAAAGTTTATTAGGGACCACTCAGCATACTAAAACTAACTTACAGTCTAGTCTAGACAAACTGGACAAAAGCTACAAGTATTACGATCTTAACAGAGTTATCGGCAAAAAATATAATTACATGATATTTTAAGTAATAATGTAAAATATGTTAAAGTTACCGCCGGTCATTTGTACTGTACCTAACGACTAATCGCCAGTCGGTTTAATATTATTGATTCTTTTGATTCTAGCTTTAGTGTATGTAACGTTGCCGTTCGACAAATATATTATCTAGTTACGGATAGAAGTTATAATTCTGATTAGAGCTTATTGTTAATTTTTAGGAAGAGATAATATTAAAGTAACCAAATTTTATTATCAACTATTTCGCATAATTGCTACAACTCATTAATGTGCGACGTTGCCATTCAACAAGTATATTTTCTAGTTTCCGGTTATAATTCTGATTAGAGCTTTAATGTTCAGGAAGAAATAATGTTAAAATAACCAAATTTTTTAATCAACAATTTCGCGTAATTGCTACAAATTCATTAGTTTTTAAAATTGTGACAAATTAATTAAGTAAATAAATTATTTCACATAAAATTACAATTTCTCTCTATGGAATTATATATTAAATAAATATAGTAATTTACAATGTAAAATTTACTAAAAACTTTATTATTATTTCCCAATTTAATTTAAAACTGTGAACATATTTTAAAAAAAAGAAAATAACCAACTAAATCGTAATTTTCCCTATTTCATTTATACAAAATATATATTCCAATTAAATATGTAATTATAAATAACATATTATAAATTATACAAACAATATAATAATAAAAATAATTTAATTTATTTCAAAACATATTTTCAACATTGAAAAATATTTTGAATTTTAAAATTTACTTATAACAAAAATATAAAATAAAACAATATTTAAAATTGCATCAAAAATAAAGTCAACCCTCTAAAAATTTATGCAAATATAATTAATTTAAATATTTTAATTATTATTTATAATCAACTCGTTAATATAAAAATGTTATATTAAATTAAAAATCTACTCAATTTTTATATTTTTCATAATATTTAAATATTTTAAATTCGAATATAAATATTGAAATAATTAAAATTTATTAGTGAAAATATTTATTATATGTAAAGTGTTAATTAGATAAATAATAATCATAATAATCCAGTAATTTAACTAAATCAAAAGTTTTAATTGTGCAAATATAAATAATTAATTTTGAAATGGTTTTAACAATTACCAATAGATTAAAGTGATAGTAAAAATTGGAGATAATTAAATAAAAATATAGAAAAAATTAATAAGTCCTCAAAAATTGTTCCAATATTTCTGTTACTAGTATCATTTAGGTCTTCCAATTATTAATACCTCCAATTTTTACTAATTTTTAATCAATCCAAGATTTAATAGAAATATCCTTAAATTAGATTAGATTTGTTTTTACAGCGAGGGTCGCTACTAGCCGTAATCACTACTACAGACATAAGTTTATTGTGATTATGCGGTACTGTATTAGCGATTCTGAGGGTGCAATTATGTAACTACAGAGGTGTCGTAGCCGTTTTCCACCAGCACCTCGCATTCACAATTAGTATTTATGTAATTCAGAATTAGTAGATTCTGAATTCTTACTCATCCGATAGTCCAAGTCTATTTAGATGTTTTTTAACTTTCCAATGTCCTTATTTTTATATCTATTTATTCCAACATTTTCATGAAACTTGAATTAACAGTTCCACGCTCCGCAAACGGCTCTCAATGCCTATTCAATGCCTAATGAATAGTTAATGCCCAATGAATTTGTCTATTTCTTCGCCAGTATTTTTAATTCACGTATACATTTTAAGTGGTAAAGAATATGCAAAAGGAACAAGAATCAAAAAAACTCAACAATTTGGAATGTCATATTGTGTAGATAGTAACATAAAATATGTGAACTACATCTAAAGTGTAATCAAGAAAACCAGAAAACTATGGTTAGCTATTCTGGAGGTTACTACAAGTTTTCAATTCACATTTAAAGACTAATAATGTTAATTATGGTTAGCTGTTTACAATTCACAATTTTGTCAAAATACGGAAAATAAACTTTGTAACTACTAACTCTAAGATGCAGTTTAATAAACTTTAATCCAATTAGTGAACTTCAGAAATTCATTATTGAGTTATGGCGATTGTCACTGCTCACTGAAGCAACTCTTAATACAAACATTACGTAAGTGAATATTGGTAATTGATAATGATAACTAAATGATCAAAAGTTACATTTTTTATGAGTTATGTCAATTTGTATATACTTTATATAATCATTTTTTATTCCCCGTCTCCTGCCCATCTAAGCTAAATTTATCTACGTACTAATTAAGTTGAAAATTTGCATTCCATTTATATTTTTTGCTTAAATATTTTCTTTGCTATAAAATCCAATTTATAAAGTCTCCCCTAATCAAAAGTGTCTTAATATAAACAAGGAATACAATTAATGCAATTATGATTTTAAGATATCATTATATTTAAAAATCATATACTAACTACGTCCTTCATCACAATTAAATTTTACATAAAAAAATCCCCATTTCCACAGTCCATCTTCATTTAAATATTCATATACCTTGAAGAAAATGAGTGTAAAAAATGGGGATTTCTATACTGAAACCATAATGAGGAAATAGAGTGCAAAAATCGAAGGATATTTAAAAATGGGAGATTTTTATACTGAAAACTAAGAGTGTGGGTGGAATAATGAGGATTTCTGTATTGGGAATTTCAATAAAAGAAGGAATGCGGAAATACTGAAACCTAATTGAGCAGGGTGTGTAGAAAAGTTGTAAATTCCTTGCTCAAACCGAAATCAGAAACATGGGAAAATGTGTTTTTTGTACTGAAATATAAAGGAATTGGAAGTGTGGAATTATGGGATACCTAAAGTAATTAGGAAAATGGGGAGTTCCGTACTGAAATAAGAATGAGCAAGGAGTACAAAGAAAAAATCGTGGTGGGATAATCTTACTAAATGAAAATATAAATATGACAGTGGAAAGACGTTGTTGAAACTTGATGAAGGAGTATATAAACATGGTGAATTCTGTACTGAAAGAAGAAGGTGTGTAAGAAAGTTGTGAATTCCTTGCTCAAACCGAAATGAGAAAACAGTATGAGACAATGTCGTATTCTAACCTAAAGGAGTTAGAAGGAATATTTAAATCGAAGGAGTAACTGAAACCTAATTGGAGTATAGAAAAATGAGGATAAAGGGAAGAGTACGGAAAAACAATTGAATGGGATAATCTTTACTGAATGAAAATATAAACATGACTGTAAAAAAAGACATTGTTGAAACCAAATTGAGGAAGGAGTGTGTAAACATGGTAAGTTCTGATTTTTGAAGAAGGTGTGTAAGAAATTTGTGAAATCCTTGCTTAAACCGAAATGATTATGAGAAAATGTCGTATTCTAACCTGATGGAGTTAGAAGGAGTGTTTGAAACGAAGGAGTAACTGAAACATAATTGGAGTATAGAAAAAATGGGGATAGTCGTACTGAAATTGAAATGAAGAAAGAGTACGGAAAAACAATTGTGATGGGATAATCTTTACTGAATGAAAAAAATATGAATGTGCAGGAAGTAGTTATTATGATTTTAAATATATGTAATAATGTAATGGATATCTTAAAATCATAATTTCCCTACAATACTTTCAAATTTCAATTCACTTCAATGTAACACATTCAACCCATGCCAAGTGGAAGGATTTTTTCACTGAATTTCCACAAAAACCAAAACCAAATATGAATTTTAAAAAAATATAAACATTTCGAGGATACATTTATGTAATTATATAGAAACAAAATTTCCTTACATTAGAAAAACTTTACTTTTTGAAAAGAAATTTTGTTTTTTTTTTTATATGTTGTTGTTGTAATGAAAAGAACTTTTACAGGTAAATACTTTTTTTTTTATATGAATAACAAGTAATTTCTGTATAGGTAATTAGGAATACTAAAAATAATAATGATTTAATGTTTTGAATGAAATGAAGTTTCTCTTTAAAATAAAAAAAGAAAAATGAAAAACAAAATTATAATTTTCCTGAACATGTCTTTTTTTAATTTCGAAAATGTTTTCTGTTACATTTTTCTTCTTTTTTTTTCGTAGGTGTAATTTACTCTGAAATTATTTATGAAAATTGTAAAATGAAAACAAAAAAAAATTTTAACATTTTCGTATTCATTTTTTTACCATGGAAAAATGTTTAGCTATTTAGGAATATGGAAAAATAAACTTTCTATAGAAATTTTAATGAAATTAATTATGAAAATAAATGAAGCATTTTAAGACTGTTTTTTTTTTAAAAAATCCCTTTATCATGTATGTTAAAACTTTGACGTTTGTCAAAATGTCAGTTGAAATTTTTTAAAAAATCGAAGTAATACCAGTGAAAAACTTTTGAGTCCTTTTGTAAAGGAAGTTTAGTCAAATAACTATTAAGGTATTTTAGGTAAATTTAATATTCTGTAACGCAAAATAATTCAAAATTCCATATTCTAGTAACACGTATAGAAATTTGTCAAAAAAATTTAATAGATATACGACAATTATTCTTGGTTGGTCGATAAAAATTTATCACTATGAATGTAATGAATGTAATGATAAAATAGCGCTCCTATTCTGAATCGAAGCAGTATATTTTAAGTTACTATACATATTTCTGCCTCTAGGAGTGCTCGGTATGTGACGGAACATTATTTAAATGTTTAAATAAAATTATTGCAAAATTGCTAATTGTTTTATTTGCAAAGTATTTACATATGTTTTTTACGGGTTGGGTATGGAAGCTTACATTACAAAATCTTGCATTACAAAATCTTGCATACAAAATCTTGCATACAAAATTTTCTATTACAAATTCTATCATGAAAATCAAACAAAATCTTGCATACTAATTCCGCGACCGATTTACATGCAAGATTTTGTTTAATTTTCATGATATAATTTGTAATAGAAAATTTTGTATGTAAGATTTTGTAATGCAAGATTTTGTAATGTAAGCTTCCATACCAAACCCATAAAAAACATATGAAAATACTTAATAATATATGACATATTGAACTGGAAAAGGGATATCCTTAGGAAAATTGAGTTTTTGAAGCGGATTGCTCAGAATATTATTCTTCATTGAATTTTTTCATGTACAGCATCTTATATTGATGGCTCCTTAATCATTTTTAAAATTTGAGTGAATTTTGAATTAATTTTATTTTGTATTAAAAGATTTTTATTAAAATGATATTTTTTTATTAAAACATTGTCAGATTTTTGTATTGCAATTTGGACTTTCGGTCAAACTTTTTTAAAATGTTAAATTTTCTTGTGCAATAAATTATTATTGCAAGATTTTAATGTTGCAAGATTAATAAAAAAATGCAAGATTTTGTTACTGAAATTTGTTGTGATGATGTCTTACATACCGCTCCCGTTTTTTACAACACTTTAAAATATTTGATGTAGAATGTTTTTTTTTTAAATATCTATTTAATATTTAAGCTATATATAAACAGGTGATATTGAAACTGTTCGTATATACTTGAAAAAACCCATTAATATAAAAATACTGCAAATTATGTCGAATGCGTCGTCTTTTTTACATATTTTTATTAAAAAATTATCATTTTGAATAAATAATTTATATTTAGAAATAAATATATGTAAAATATATTCATTATATCAGCAATTATTTATAATAAATGTAATTAGCATATAATTATATTACTTTTTAAGGAAAATATTATGTTATTTTTCAACCTGTCAAGCCAAGTTTAAATGTTCGAAAAACTAATTTTATAATTAATTTTAATTATTTTAATCAAATTCTATATGATTTCCATTTTTACAACAATTTTCTTAAAGTTTCAATCGAAAATCACAAAATTATTCTAAAATGTATGAGGAATTTTTAGACCGAGGAGGGACAACATAAAAATGGAAAATTAAGCATGAATTATAAAATCTTGAAGTTCAATAATCTCCAATAAGAAAGAATTATTTATCCTAGATTTATTTTAAAATATGGAAATTCGAGATAAATATGTGCAGAAGATTCTTATATGAACACTTTCGGTGTCAATTAAATATCAATTCTGTGTCATTCACTAATCCACTATATTACATCTCGTTCACAAATATTTTGAAGATTCATTTTATTTATTAGAGTTCCCTTTTCTTATAGAAAATATAGTTCCATGATTTTAAAAGCTTAATATCACAATTTTATTATATTATTCTCAGCCATATTTATTAATTTGTAAAAAATATGCTAATAAAAAATGATTAACTATCAACTTTCATAAAAGCATATCTCAATATATAAATAGGAACATTTTGAATGAGTATAGGATCATTTAGTTTAATGTTGAACTCCATAGCAAGACATTGAAATTGCACTAAGTTGACAGCTTTAAATAAAAATTTACAATATGTAATTGTGATTTTAAGACTGAGAAAAATGCTTCTGATTTAGAATATTTTCGCTGACAACAAATGTTTCACTATTAAAAGCCATTAGCTTGTTTGTAATTAAAATTTTATTCACTACAAAGAATCTTAAGGATTCAGGAACCATCAGGACGGATACGGTCACAAAACCTCTGTCATTGATAGCATATGTTCCAAAGTAGAGTGAACAAAGAAAAATATTTAACGTTACCGATGACTTTTGGAAACGTTGTTATATCCTTGGTTCTGGGTTGCTGTACTAGTAATTAAAATCAAATATTTCTTCACTATAACAAACCTTAAATATTCAGAATTCAGTCGGAAAGAGACAGTCATGAAACCTCTATCATTGAGTGTCTATGCTCCCAAGTAAAGTAAGCAAAGAAAAATATGTAACGTTACCGATGATAACGTAACTTTTGAAAAAGTTATTACATTCCTGGTTGCTGTATTTGTAATTGCAATTAAATGTTTCTTCACTATAAAGAAGCTTATTGTTTGGAATTCAGAAGAATTCAAAAAGGTTCAAATTGCAATTCAAAAAGGTTCAAATGGGAAATTCAGAATTCAAAAAGGTTCAAAATGCAATAACGAAACCTTTATCATTGAAGACAAGTGGGAGTGTGAATATAGCCCATGGCCTATGATGGCTGCAACCTATTCTGGAGTAATCAATAAAAATATACAAAAACATTTTGTTTGAACATACCTGAAAAATTCTACAATAAGATTTACAAATTCTACGATAAAGTTTTTTTAAAAAAAGCTTGCGGAAAAAACGCTATCAATAATCTATTTATGTATACTTCAAAATTTCAAGTATTTTCTTATCAATTATTGATATACTTCTAAATATAATTAGAATACTTCAAAAAAAATTTTGTTTTAATAAAATTAATAATTATTACCAGTTTTAACAAGTGCACTTAAAAAAACGATGTTTTTTTATTAATTCTTGATAAAAAACTGACGAATTACATTTACTTAATTTAAAATAATAAAAAATAAAACAGGTTTAAATTTCAAATATTTGCAATTGATTTTAAATTAATATTTATAAAATAAATATTTATATAATTTCGAAACGTGTAAAATGAATAGAACGCGAAAAAATCAAAATATTTACACGATTAAATTTTGCCGGGTTTTTTTAAATATCAATTTATTCAAAACAAAATTATATAAATAAAAAGTAAAAGCAATAAATAAATAAATTAAAAATAAAAAAAAAAGAATTATTTTTATATAAATAAAAATATTCTTTTTTAAATAAATTAATGTCAAAAAAACCTGATTTTTTTTTTCTTAGAGCCCATCCACACGTTCTATTTATCGCCCGATAATTTTGAGTTACGATATTTTCTCCTTTTTTTTCATTCATGTTAGAGAGAGAAAAAAATTATAGAAAGATAAAATATTCTTGAAAGAAATTTTCAGGCGATTTTTTATTTTCTTTCGAGAATTTTGATATTTGACAAATCATAATTTTTTTTTTACAAATAGTAGTCGGTTTTGTAAACATTAAATAGTAGTTTTGTTTGATATTCCATACTTTTTAATGTTTCGTCAGTTGACAAAATTATTTAACTACTGAATTTAGAAATAATAATAATTTAATAAATAAACACAACCGCCAGAATTTAAATATTATAGAATGAATTTATAATATTATATTAGGGATTGCACAAACCAGTAAATTAAATTATACAAACCAGCATTACTAATTTTCACGGAATTTGAATTATCGGTAATTCAAGTAAATAAATTTGTATATAAAAAAAAAATACAGTAGAATTATTGTAAAATTTAATAAGAAAATCTCGTCAAAAGCAAAAAATATTGCATACAAATTTGCAAATAATTTTGTATTCTAAAACAAAGTTCTAGCAAATTTCTTCACTTGAATAATGATTAATTCAGGTTACGTGAATATTAGTAATACTTTTTTGATCAATTTACTGAATTGCAATCCCCAGTCTTTCCGGAATTTTTATAAGTAATCGAAAATCCATTATACCCTCACGTCCTTTCTCTTCCATCTTTCAATTGCGTAATAAAAATAGTCAATTACACTCGCAACATATGGATATAGACCGAATAAGCACTTAAAATTTTCGATTTACATATGACGCATATCCATGCAAAATAACACTTTACCCAGGATATACATTCACATATACATGGAGCAGACTAGCACTCAACTTTAGATATTTCCAATTTAGCTTATGTGCGCTGCATATGGATATGCCGCTTTTAAGAAATAAGCATTTGATACTACTTAATTTGCTCCATACGCCAAAAATTGGGTATGACTCCCTTTAGCACTAACATTGTAGTAAAAAAAAGTGGATATGGAGCACGGTTGTACTCTATAACTCAAAAACGGCTGATTGTATGGGAAAACGGAGTACAAGGATAGAAAGAATGCATTCCAAACCCCCAGAATATGTGTCTAACTAAAAAACACGAAAATGGCGTATGGGCCAAAATACCACTCACCCGACGAGTTGTCAAAATTCTTGAAAGAAAAAGTGGCGAGTAAATTTTATTACGTGTGGATAGAAATTGTTGACGTTCATTAATTAGTCTCCCAAATTAGGCGAGTAAAAATGGAACGTGTGGATGGGCTCTTAGTTTCATTTCGCACAAACTTTCATAATTAATTGACATAGTTATTATGCGAATAGAAATAAATTAATAAATAAAATTTATTTTGTAATTACAGTATTAGAAATGATATTAACTTCGTACAAGGTAACCAGGCTTGCAAAACAATTTTGACATATTCACTAATATCAACGGACGCGAGAGTTTCTTGATATGAGCAGATTTAGAGTACGAATTATAACTGGGTTAGTTACTGCACATTGCAAGCTCAAGAAACATCTACACATAATAGAGCTAGCTTTCAATAATGTCTGTAGAATTTTCGAATAGGAAGAGGAAGAGTCTGAACACGTCTTATTCGAATGCTACTCACTAGTTTCATCCAGAGTTCGTTACGTTGCACACGGATTTATGGACTTACTGAGCTTTTTTAAAAGTTCTGTTCTTGGAGGAGTATTCTAACTTAAGGATACATCACAATATGGAACAATGTGAACTTACATAAACTTTAACCTAATCGAATATAACATTGTAGTTTAAAATCTGACAAGAACTTTAGCTTATTAAAGTAAACCTTGTAGGACTATACAAGTGTATCCTATTAGAATTTAAACCTTTCATTTGGATGAATGGATAGACTAACAAACTTGGATGAGCCCGTAACATCCAAAATAAAAAGAGTAAATTCAAAAATTGTCTACAAATACGTTTTTGAACAAGCTTAACTTCTAGTAGTTTTAAATAAAATATAAAAATATCGATTACCCTTTTAGCGTATATCAATCATTAAGAATCAAATTATAAATAGTTAGCTATTTGTGACAAGCACATCTATCATTCAAATTTAATTATAAACGTTATGTAGCTTTTTGTAATGTGATCACAAAAACAGTAATCAAAAGCTATGACAATAAATTCTTTTTACGTAACAATCATCGTAATAAATTTTTGATTTGTGATAGTTGACAGTCACGAATTACTTTACGTAGTTCCACAACTACTATTGACCTTTATGTCGTTTCACAATTAATTGTTTTTTTTTATCTAAGATTTTCGAATAATTTAAAATTTATAATGTAGAAATATAGACTAAGAAGCTGAAAAGTTCTCAAAATAAATCTTAGAGGAAATGGAAAATGGATAGATCGCATTGGAAAATATCTACGAATACATGCTTCAGTAAACATTTAGAAAATGGCACCTAAATTTTCAACCTAATATAAAATGGACTGGATTGATACTCGAGCAGCAATTTAATTTCTTATTATGGCTTTTTAACAGGAAAAAGGAAATAATATAAAAATTAAAATTTGATTTTCTCCAGAATTTATAGAAATTTCGCAAAAGTTGATAGACTGTTTACAACTATTCCAATTATTTATCTTTGATTAGCCCCTAGGTTTAACGGAATTCGACAATTAAATTGAATTTATTATTATTATAATGTAGTATGATTATGAGTGATCATTCTTCAAAAAATATTAGAATATGTAATTCAAAATTGACAGTGGCGTAACTATGCTTTTTCGCGACCTATGTGAACTAATGGACTTTGCACATGAATCGCGAATTGCGGATATTCGAAAATTTTGACATTTCTTTCACATGAACCGCGAACTGCGAATTGTGAATATTCCATGAAAAAACAAATTTTAAAAAAGAGCGAATTTTTTATTCGCAACAATGTGGAATGCAAGTGGGCTGCGAATAATGATTTAATAGTAAAAATTAAAATTGTTTATTTTTATAAATTTAATTAAATAGTTAAAAAAAGTTTGATAAATTTATGTAATATTGATAAATTTTAAAAATATTATTTAATAAAATTGTTTAAAAAAATTTAATTCATTTGTTCGCAATTCGCAACTCGCAGTCCGCAGCTTGCAGTTCGCGGCGTATCATGTGCAAGGTCCATAACGAAATTGCAATTTGCGAACATTATAGATAACAATATTCAAAGAAGTCTCGGTACATTGCTAACTTTCAAGCTATTTAGCGATCATTACCGATTCCACATTATTTTTTTTCACTCTAAACTTTACTTTTTAGAATTTACTTATATTTACATCCTTCTATCCTTCTATCTAAACAAATTGTTTTTAGTAAACCAATAATATTTTTGGTACAATTTTACATTCGTAACAGCTTAAGTTCATTTTAATCGTATAGAGTTTACCCTCTCATGTTTATTAATATTGTTTCGCCACTGCCAAAATCATATTATTATCATAGGTCAGATATCTACAAAATTTCGGTCAATTATTATATTTCAGAAATGCAATTATACAAGGTTAAATTAAATAAATAATCTGATTTTTCAATTAAAATACTTGTTAATAACTTAATAAATACAATTAAATTATAAATCATGTAGAGAATTATTATCAATTTACATAAATATACAAAAAGATATAAATATTCTCTTGAGGTCATATAGTAATTTCAATAAAGCATGAAACTTGCAAATTACCTTCAAGCATTATACAAAATTTCTATTTCCCCAGATTTTTACTTTTAATTCAAACAAAATATAATAATTTAATGTTAATATTAATTAATTTCTCACTATTATAATATTTGAATAATTATTATTTAATTATAGTATAATATTAGTACTACTGTTGGTACGCTGTACGCACCCCTCTAGATTGTAAAATTTAATACTGGAATATGTTGGAATTTAATAACACCTGGTCAAATTATAATAAATATTTTAAAATTTGCTGTTCGTTAATGTTTTTTTCAAGTCATTGGTAAAAAATTTAAATAAATAATAATAATAAAAATATGGTACTCTGATTAATTTGTAAAATTGATTTTCTTTTTTAATTCATACAGTTTTTTTTTTTTTTTAATTATATTTATGTTTTACCGGATTATTTATTATTCTTTATACTATCCGAAATCTCGAGGCGAAAAATTTTAGCTTCCATATGTCGGCAGGTGCTATGCTAAATCTAGCCTGCCACTATTTTGACAGTTTTCTATAGTTGACAGATTTCCATGGTTAACAGATTTCCCTTAAACAAATTTTTCAAATGTTCCAAATATTTTGTGTATACGTAAATCTGTGACTACAATTGTAGGAATGTAAGGTACTAATTGTATTGCTATTTGTGGGCTCTGTCCTAAAATGAAGCCTTTTGAAATTGAATAAAATCAACAAATAAAATTATGATAAAAAATTAGATACACCTGGCTGACACAGACATCTGTCGCCGCTGCCTCAACGACAAGGAGACGACGGAACACATCCTCTACCATTGCGAGGCACTCGCAAGAGGCAGACTTCATATTTTAGGCAAAGGTTTCCTTACTTCTGAAGAATTGGGCAATATTGCTCCCTCAAACATACTAGGTTTCTTTAAATCTATATTAAATGGTAGGAAGAATAGGGGCTTTAAACGCACAATAGATCGTTAAGGTCGTAGTGCTCTCTCGCGTTCCCCTTCTCAAAACAAAACAAAAAAATTATAAAAAATTAGATACACAGCATTTGATATAATTCGGTAGTTTAAAAGCGACTTTCTTAAATACCGACCTCAGCACTTTATACGGAATTAATTCGCCCCGAACTATAGAAATACTACTCGTAAAATCTCATACTTTGAAAAATTTCAAAATCCAAATTGAATTCAACCAAATTTTCTGAAAAAAAGTTGAGAAAAATAATTTTTGTAGAGATTTTGACTTTTCGGAATTTCGAACCGTATCTGAATTAAAAATTATGATGATTTTGACCTACCGAGATTATGATAATTATTTTCGGATCCCAATTCCCAATCCCAGTGCATTGCCAATTCCATGCAAGGTTCGGAAGGTACCACCGTTGGCCATCATCATAACAGAATTTTATTCTGTATTATTTTATATTTTATTATTGTAAATTGTTGAATTTATTTTATTCGATCAATTTTAATAATAGTTTGCAATGAAATTATGTAAATGATTTATTTTAGTTGGAATTTTAAAATATAAACAATAATAAATAAAACAAAATATATGTTACAGAATTGCATAAGGTCACGCTATTAGTTTCCATAAATAACAAATTATATTAACAATAAATATGAAAAAAAAAACTTAAAATTAATCAAGTTCAAAAATATCGGAATATTTTTACGATTATATTGAAATTTGCGATATTGTTTTCGGTTAAATTTTACATAATTTTGGACAAAAAACAAAATTAATCTCTAAGTTAATTAGGTGTTAAATAATTTATGGTTTATTAACTGGGGTTTTTCTTTATTTTTAAAATGTTGGTTGACATGTGTATTTAATTATGCAAAATAGTATAAAAATATTAAATAACAGCATATTTTATATCGTAAACAAAATGATTAAATAAATTCATTAAATGTGTCAAATTATTAACGAAAAATTAATAAATTAATATGACAAGATTTTAAAAATTCAGAAAGTTTAGAAACAAAATAATGAAAAATGGCGCGAAATTTTGGCCTTATGGCGATTACAGTTGAATTGGATAAAGACTACTTAGTTTTATTTACAAATGCTATACAACTTTTATCAACCTTGACAGAGAAAAAAATTTTCCAAATTGATACAAATATTTAGTAGTGTTTCTGTTAGTTCCAATTCATTTTTAATACTATTTGTGGCACTATTTAAATTACATCAGCAGTAAAAGTATAATTTCAATATAATTGGCGCGAAAAATTGGAGTTTTAAATCAATTTGATTGAGCAAAGTTCTATTTTTGAATTGAACAATTTGATTTGGAAAAAAACTAATTTGTCTGATGGAAGAAGTCCAATTTTAATTGGAAATGCTGTATACAAGTTTTGACAACCTGGCCTAAGAAACATTATTATTTTCATTTCTGTTAGTTTCATTTAATAATTAACACTATTTCCGCCACTATTTGAGTACATCTTTGAAAGTATAACTTTAACTACTATTAACATTAATGCTAGTATGAATGTTAATATGCTAGTATTTTTAAATGCTAGTATTTTCTGCTTGACAGTTTACATTGCCAGTGAAGGTTCTGGCATTTCCATATATAGTTGATGAGATAGTCAGTTTCAAAGACGATATGACAATTAATTACACAGTAACGACGTTTAATTTTAAACATTTATTTTCACAATTCACATAGTTGACGGCGTTAATACTGTCTTCACTATTAAACTTAATTTTTTCAATGTCAACACGAGTTAATTTACTAATTTTCATTACAATTAACCATTAAAAATTACGATAAATTATTTTTTGTTCTATTATTTACGAATCATGTTTCCAATTTGTTTTACTATACAAATTTGTTTAGTTACATATGAAAACACGTGCTCAATATAAATTTTATTATTTATTTTTATTTTTCGTATATTATTTTGTTAAATTATATAAATAAAAATTGAAATTGAATGGAATTTTTATTTATTTCATTATTTTTTGTATATTATAATTCAAAAATTGAAATATGCAAATTAATTGCAATATAAATTTATCAAGTCAACTTTAAATTATAATTGGAAACTTTTATTTTAATTGATAATTTTTAATATATAATTTAGGACAAAATTTGTTTAAATATATTAAATAAAGCGTTGAAGATTTGACACTGAATTTTGTATATTAATTATTAAATTTCTATATATAAAATTTTCACATAATTAATTTCAATAAAAAAGACTTTCCTTTTTGAAGAAATGTGAAGGTGAAATATATGAATAAAGGTGTAAGCATGGTAAACACAAGAAGCTTAGAGTTAGAGGAGTTGATAAATCGCATGGACTTCACTGCTACACATACAGGACCGTAGAAAAACGCATCACACACGTACGAAAATGGGATAATAGAAGTAGTTGCGACACAGAATAGATAACAGAACTGATTTTTAAATCCCAAAGTAAGAAATTGTTATAAAGCTTCCCAAAGAATAGAAAAAAGCTGGTAAAGCTCAAACGATTAAGTCGAAAAATGATAAATACAAGGTGATTGTAAGATCAAAAGAGGTTATCGCACTTAAAATGTTTGTTTAGCATCAACAAGATCTCCTTTCATATTTTCGTTAGTTTTTCGCGGCTAGTATTCGATCAGTTTTTGCATCAGGATCTGATGTGGAGGAGCTTATAAATCGCATGGACATCACTGTCACTGCTAAACATACAGGATCGTAGAAAAACGCATCTCACACGTACGAAAATGGGATAATAAAGTAGTTGCGACACAGACTAGATAACAGAACTGATTTCTAAATCCCAAAGTAAGAAATTGTTATAAAGCTTCCCAAAGAATAGAAAAAAGCTGGTAAAACTCAAACGATTAAGTCGAAAGATGATAAATACAAGGTGATTGTGAGAACAAAAGAGGTTGTCGCACTTAAAATGTTTGTTTAGCATTAACAAGTTCTCCTTTCATCTCTTCCTTTAGTTTCTCGCGGCCATCATTCGACTAGTTTTTGCATCCGAATCTGATATAATTCAGAATTTGGAACATAATTACAAAAGAAACGTTTAAGTTGGCAACAAATTAATTTTCGTAGACTCAATATTATACTAATTGGCAACAATTATTGCGTAAGTCGTAAGTGTACATACAAATAAAATTTATTTCCATATTTATCTCATAATTATCATACAGTCATTAGCATTATAATTATACCATATTAGCTAAAAGCTAAAAGCTATTAATATCTAAATCCAAAATATTATCTTTATTTTATCATTATTCTTAAGTTATATAGAAGAACTGATTAAAGTTAAAGTATGTCGTTCACCTTAAACTTACCCGTCTAAACATAATAAAAAATAAAAAAATCTAAATAAAAAATATAATTAAAAATTCTAAATTTAAATAAAAATAATCTTAATTATATTATTTACTTGCAACAATAATTAAATATTTTTTTTTTGTGGAATTTTATTTTTTGTATTTTGTTTAAATATTAAACTTTTTAGATTACCTAATCATAATATCAACATAACCGCGACATAAGTAAATCATAATTTTTTATGATTCTAAATAATTTGTAAAAGAATTAAATTTTATGTTAATTTCCCAAACGAGACAGTTTAGTTTAAGATGTTATTTTTCTTATGAAATTTTATAATTTTATTAATAAATTTTAAAGTAAACTTTAATGCAATTTAAAGTGCTAATAAACGATAAGACAAATCGCATGAGATTTGTCTTATGTATAGTGTAAACACCCACATGAGCCAGCATGAAACGATAATTTTTTGATGTATCATGAAAGTCCTATGTCGTTCCAACAAAATTATGGTCTCATTACTGTCTGTTTACTTACAGCCTATTTACACTAATTTCACGAACAGAATGACGCTATGAGCGGTGCTGGAAGCTGTGCTGTAGACCTGTAGTGTATTTTTATATAAAAAGCAACAACAACACAACTACAGCACAGCTTACAGCACCGTTCATAGCGTCAGTCAGTTCGTGCACTTAGTGTAAAGGGGCTGTAAGAATAAAACACATAATAATATAAATTGCACGCACCCTAGTAACACAAAAAATATAAATAAAGAGTTAAAATGCTGATAGATGTTTGTCTCAGTCATTTCTAATAGCCTCTTCACACTAAAATATTTTTCAGACGACTAGTATAAATTTATACTTTGTCGTCTGAAAAATCGACTGAAAAAACTGTTAGTGCACGAACAGACTGACGCTATGAGCGGTGCTGTAGTGTTGTTATATAAAAATACACTACAGCACAGCTTCCAGCACCGCTCATAGAGTCAGTCTGTTCGTGCACTAACAGTTTTTTCAGTCGATTTTTCAGACGACAAAGACAAATTATAAATTTATACTAGTCGCCTGAAAAATCTTTTAGTGTGAAGAGGCTATTAGAAATGACTGAGACAAACATCTATCAGCATTTTAACTCGTATATTTATATTTTTTTGTGTTACTAGGGTGCGTGCAATTTATATTATTATGTGTTACTAGGATGCAATATAAAAATTTAAGGTTTTTGATCTGTTTTTTTTCTTGAAATTTTTCTCCAATATTTAAATTTTATTGTCATAGGTTTTTATTATTTTGTAATTTTTTTTTTTCTGGTAGAAATTTATTTAATGATTAATTCATAAGGAATTTTTTTTAAACCATCATAAAATATATATAGAAATATCGTTAGAATAATAAAAAAAATATTGGCTTGGAAACAGAAAGTGTAAATATAATCAAGAAAAAAAAAATAAAACACAAATTTATAAATAATAAAAAATATTTCTTGATATTCTTCTTAGTTTTTTGATATTTTATCTTTATTATTTTGGTACCACATGTTATAAGGTACAGTGTACAATAAACATTTAGTTTAGTATCATATTAATAACTCCTGAATAATTAAATGAAATATTTAATTGTCTGTATTTGTTTAATATACTAATATAAATCAATTTGAAAATTTAGAATTAATCACTAACAAATTCCAAGAATCAAAAGAATTATAAAAATTATGGAATTCAAAGTGCCACATAAACTTAGAAAAACCTAAGGTTTGCCTATAAATGTCGACCTAGAAAATATAGAAATACTGACTGATAATAATACAGACGCATATATAAATTTTGAGAAAAAAAAAACACTTGCGACACACAAATAATTGAAATAGTTCATTATTATCTAGGTCTATACAAATTATAATTAGTCAATAATTTAATTATTCCACCACATTTTCACAGTCATGATTTTAGAGAATTCTTAACACAATTTCTGAGTCAACAATTTATAAATTCATGATTTCTGAGTTCATATTTCCAAGTTAAAATTTTTTCAGCCGCCATTTTATTAAGTTTGATTTATATTTTCTGAACTGATTCATCCATTCATCAATTCATAATTACCTTTAAAATAAAGGAAACTCTATGGTTGATAGCTTTTGTAGATAATTCTTACCACCACTCCGAACCCATGAAACATTTTAACATTACAACAAACACCATTGTAATACCAGCTTAATTCAGCGAATTTCGGACATTTAGATGTACGGTTAGAATAATCAATACAGGATGACAATATTTATGTATATTGCTCTCCCTACTCGTCTTAAATCTTTATATTATCAGACTTTGCATGAAAGAGTTCATAAGATTTTTTGTCTGATGAAAAATCGTACAGTGTTTAAGTAAACAAATACCAATCGCATAAGATGTGTTATGAAATATCTAACCTCTAAGGATATGCATGTTCATAAGATTTTTCATCAGACTTTTTTGACACCGCATATACGACTAGTCTTATAAAAAAGCTGATACATAAAGTAGCTTTAACTCTTATAAACCCACAAGCTCAAAAACTACATAATCAAACGATTATGTGGTTTTTGTGAGTCTCAACAAAGTTATGCAGACTAGACACAACCATTAGAATATACGTTAACGCCGTTGTCGGCAGTCCATTACAATACCGGCTTAATGCCGTTTTAGTTGTCACGTTAACGTCGTTTTAGTTGTCATGATGTCCAACAAACTTTGGAAATTGAAGTTATCTAACTTCTGCATTGGGTTGTAAATGTTCGTGTTTAGTTTAACTGCTCCCATATATTTATATTAGTTTATACCCAATCTGAGTAACTTGCAATTAAATTGCGTTGCGACTAACTAGGCTAACTAGATATAGAATACAATAGTAGATGCTATATTATAGTTTTGTACCTAGCAGTTCCTTATAAATGGCAGATTCTGCCATTAGAAGTAGCATCTTCCATTTCTATTTACTATAGCATCTTCTGTCATTCTAATTCTATCTATATCTATACTCTAATAATCTAACAACTTCATCATCAAAACCTCACAAAATGCATTATACAAGATAATGTTGATATTATAATTCCACTAGCAGCATTGTATAGAATAGAGAATTCCAGTTGACACAGTATCTCAATTTATTAAACGGAATTCATATAAAATTAGTATATACTTCAATAAGGCAATAACATGGTTTCTATAATTCATAATCTTAAAAACAAACTCTAATTATGTCATTAAACATAATAGTCAATTAAGTTCATAAAATAATTTATTTATATCTTAAGAAATTATAATTCAATTTTATGTAGATAATAAATAATTGCAGAATTTATTTAATTTTTCCTTTTGCATTGCAATTGTAATTCAACTTTAAACCTAATCTTTTGCAAATAACTTTAACATATCTAATCAATTTATTAAAGTAAATAAGTGCGCGATTAGATTGTTTTAGTACACTTATTAATTCCACTTAAATTGGTGCACGATTTATTATATGATAGGCACATAAAAATAATCCCCAATTACGAATTTAATACTTAATTTTAAGTAAATTTCAAGTGATTTAATTTCGAGTAGAATTTATGATAATTATATTGTTAATTATTAATTTTGGAAATCTACGGAATGATATATATTCTAACCGGATTTTATATCCGATATTATGAACCAGTTAAACTAGCCGGTGTCAAATTTTACAAGCACCAACGAAAGTAATCTGGTTTTAAAACAATAACCAAAATTCATTCAAATCGGAGTCGGAATTCGGATAACAATACAAAAATTTACTGTGAGATTAAAAAACTCAATAACCTCTAATAACATTAAATATAAATTGTATTCCGAATGCTATTTTAATGATGCTACGCTAAACAGCTCAGTAATTGTTCAACTTTTAACTATTCAAATATATTTTCCTAACTTTGCACACTTTTTCATTGAGAATAGATGTATTATTGCTTCCTTTATCCTGTATGGCTTTGTGCTGCGTTGAAGTACCATTTTAAATCCCATTTTCAAGGCCCAGTTACTCTCAACAATCATACCAATAACAATCATTTGACATAAACATTAAAGCAAGAACACAACTTTGTGAGTGACTATAACGCCGTCGAAGGGCATTGCGATTGTGAATGTTGAGAGTAAGTGGGTGATAAATTGATTAGATATGTTAAAATTATTTGCAAAAGCTTAGGTTAAAGTTAAATTACAACAGTATTCATTTTTACAACTGATATTGCCCAGTACAACATTCCATAAGTAAATGATCTAATGATAATTATAATTTATTTTATAAAATGTTCAAATTAAACTCGATTTATATTTAATCAAAAATATAAATAATTTTTTACTAATAAAAGTTCAATAACATTTAATTAATTTCGACCTTAGACACGTTTAAATCATAAGCAAATGTGACGTCAATGGCATTAATTAAATATTTTTGTGCTAAAAAAGACAAAAAAATTTGTGTTAGTCAAAAAAAAAATGTCATTGATTGTCATTCAGATGTCATTGATGTATAATTTTGGAATATTTCAAGACTCAAACTATAACAGAAACCGGTTATTAAAATGCACATAAGCAAAAGTAGTTAGAAAAAAAATATTAAATTTGAATTTACATAAAATACTTAATTATATTAGAATATTTTGTGCTATATTTAGTTGATTATATTATCTTTATTTGAATATTTTTAGCTTTAAGTAGGGATGCACTTTTAGTAGGGATGATTTTGTATGTTCTACTACATGAATGCTTGCTAACCGTCTTGCCCCACTCTGAAATATGGCTTTTCAAAAGTTAGTTCCAACATTTTGTTTACTTAATCACTGTCATATATCTGGCGACTGCGCTTTAAGATACGGCGATCCTAACCAAATATATGTAGACTGTAGATGGTGCGGAGTGCGGAGTGCGGAGACAACCGCGATTATACATTTTCTGTGTCACTATCCATCATGTCTCATGCCCTGCGACTCAAATGTTTTGGTTCCCTACTACATGAACAAACAGCATCAAGCAAGCAGAAGTTTTGAGTTGGAAACCAATTCTCTGGTACCGTTCTGTCCTAACTGAATGAACCGTATCGGTACCTCAAATATAATCAATAAATTAATCAAAAATAACTGGCATATTCATATTGCAAACATTTCAAATGGGAAAATTATTGTTTTAGATGTTAATATTGTCACTTCCCAAAGCAATGTCGATATTTAAGTCAAACTGTCTTATTTCAATTTCAGTCTATTTTTGGATAGACCTCCAATTAGTACCTATGGAATACGTCTTAATATAAATCAACAATTTTTTTAATATTATTCTTTAATCAGGTTCAGGCTATTCTGTTGTGGTTTGTGCTATTTTTTAACTCTTTTAAATTGGATGTATAGAAGGAATGACAGAATCAGAGTAATAAATTACATTCTAATAGTCAGAGAGTTCGAAACATTCTAATAGCCACAAAAGTCATATGAAGTATGGAGTTTTTAAGTGATAAAGCATAAAGGAAAGCTCAAAGCTGAGCTGACAATTCTCTAAATTTCATTTTTTTTTTTTAGGAATGTTGTTGTTTTCGGAACTATAATCACATCACAATCAGTAGAGCTGATAAAACATAATTTGAATGACCTTCCCAAATTACCTGACAATAAATTCCAATGAAATTTAATATAAATGTAACATAATATTTTAATATTAAATTTATGTAATTCCATCTAATTACGAATTTTCACTTTTTCTTCAATAACATTTTTAAGCTTTAGTTAATTAACTATTTAAAAAAGTTTCTCTAATATTTTGATAGTATAACAACTTATACATAATAATATTAAATTTAAATTTTGTACAATTAATTTCAATTCAAAGTTTTGTCAATATTATTATTATTTTATTATATATTCGTGTCTCATACTTAAGTAGAAGATTATCTAATCATGTGTAACCAATTTTATTTTTTATATTACATTTTATTATTATTATTCTTTTTATTATATTATAATTATTATTATTATTGTTATTAATTAAATATTGCATTTATATGACAACGATTAAGCTAAAAAAACAACAATTTCTGAAATTGAATTAAAAATTCCACATTTACGAATATCATAAAGGCTAATTTTAATTAGTTTTAGTATTGTCGAAAATAAAGAGGAAGATAGTTATATTTTTACTATGTAAAAGAAATAGATGGACTATATAAATGATATTTTCTATAATAGCGAATACTTTCACAGAAAATAGTATTGCCATCAATCTGATAAAAAAATCCTGGACTTTTATGGCCTACTTCACAGTGAGACCTTAAGCTCAAGGTTAAGGTCTATAGCTTGATTGTATAACTTGAGCCTGGAATTTAAACTTACAGTCTTAATATGAATTTATTTTCTATTTGTATACTAATAATAGAAGTTGTGAAAAGTAAAGATTAAGTTCAAGGTTAACGTCTATAATAGCTTCAAACTGAAATTTAAGCTCATCTTATAAGCTACCCATCTGTGGCTTAACTTAAACATCCCTTCAAAGAAAGGCTTATCTTTAATTTTGGACAGAGAAATTATAAAATAAGTTAAACCGAAGTTTAAGCTCCGGAAAAAGCAAAAGTTTAAGCTCTCACTGCAAAATCGTTTTCGAAAATCGACCTTAATTAATCCTTAGTCAGAATTTTAAACATTGGTTTAACATTTTTTATGGTTTCTCAGTAGAAGCTTTAACTTAAACCTTTTATTAAGCTTAGCTCAATTTTTGATTGAGAAAACCAAATGATCTTAAGTTGTTCGGCCTAAGCCACATAATCAATTTGGTTAAGCTTGAGCTTAAGCTCACTGGACAAACCGGAAATTACTCATTCAAAGTCAGGCTTAAGTATATTTAACTTTAACACTTTCTGTCTATGAATTATTTACTCCCGAATCGTTATGATAAATTTCAATTAACTGATCACGTCGAATATATTTTAGTTGTCCAACCGAGCAGCAAATCCGAATATTATAATAATATCTTAATTAAGTCTTAATAATCTGTGAACCTAAATTTTAATACTATCA
Organism: Rhamphomyia laevipes; assembly: GCA_963920725.1. NCBI lineage: Eukaryota > Metazoa > Arthropoda > Insecta > Diptera > Empididae > Rhamphomyia > Rhamphomyia laevipes. The sequence goes on from OY987255.1 coordinate 136,864,727, forward strand.
AAGAAAATGCAAAATTTCCTTTAATTATATTTTAATTAAAATTAACCTTAATAAAAATAACATAAATTTTATAACGTTTTACAATTATTATGATGAATATTAAATAAAATAAAAATACCCTAATAATTTATGTGGAATAATTAATAAATGATTACCTTAACGTTAATAAAATCTAAAACAAATTAAAGTCAGTCATATCATAAAAAAAAAATAAACATTAATTTTTTCGGTACCATTTTATTATTCATAGTTTTTATGGTAATTTTAAATAACAAATTTTTTATATATTTTTATTTTATAATTTCAAATTTATAGACCTATGGTCATTAGCTTGTATCTGGTCATCAAATTTAAAATTTCTTGATTAAAGTAACAAAAACAAATTTGTTATTTAATTTTTTTGTATTTATTATTGGAAATATTATAAATTAGTCCATGCAAAAAAAAAATCCGGTTATATTAAAAAATCCATTTTGCAATGAGGATATATTAACATATTCGAAATCGTTTAGTTAAAGTTTTGGTGTTCTAGACATATCATGAACATAGCTATACGCTATACCCTACCTAACAAAATACGACGTGCAAGATAAGTCTCTCTGGATGTTTATCTCTTTCAGGAATTAGATCGAAAGATTTCAGAAGATCAGCATAATTTAAAAGTTTACTAAACCTCTTCGATTTCCTTCTTCAGGCTTCACTCTAGGACAGACTATGACAATTACTATTTACTAGGCTGTGGCGATAGTACCAGATAATAATGATATAAAAGATTTGTTTTCATTGTCTCATATTTTTATTGCAATTCCTGAAATATTACTTCTCTTGAAGACACCTATACCGCAAGCAATCAAACATAGACACACCATTTTAAAAATACTAAAAATTCTTTGATTGCAAGTTCATTTTTAAATAATGGACCTACCATCTAAATTATTTGGGGTTTATTTTTCATGACTTTAACAGTGTTAATTTATACACACAGAAAATGTTATGTCAAAAAATCTCAAAATGTAAACCAACTCAAAAGTTGATGTAAGTTTTAGGAGAGAAAGCATACTTTTTTATGGGAACCATCTTGGTCCATAAAGATATTATATGTAGTCTTATTACCCCAAAAAAAGTGAATCTATTATAAAGGGTAGAATAATATTTTCTGCAGAAAATGAACTTTAAGGCACTGACTAAAGTTATTTTTATTTCCCATCATTAATTCAATGTTAGATTAAAACTTATATTTAATTAATTTGATAGCTCATTTAATTAATTAAAAAAGCAATGTAACTTTTTACAAAATTAATTCTTCACAAACATCTCATCTCAAACCTCTTTTAACGGAAAACCATAGCTGAAATTATTCGGTATGCAATATGCAACCTTTATAAACTTTCCATAATAAACAATCCATTAAAATTTGATCTAACTTCTTAAGACTAAGCAGTTGCGGTAGCTGATTCAATATTGATAAAAAATATTTTGGAAAACTTTAATATTGAATTTAGTCATAAATGAAAAAATGTAAAAATAACTCAGGAATAAAATTGAATTAATAAATTTTTTTGGTATTGGTTAATTTATTTTTTATAGCCAACAAGAAAGAATTAACTTTTTTACAAAACCGGAGAACCGCAGCTCTTCAAGATACTGGCAGTTTCCAAACAAATGATCAGGGTTTCTTTCTTAAGTGGTAACGGGAAGGTGGGCCTTGTTTCTGGGATTGAGGAGCTTCAGATTACTCCATTACTAGATTCAAAAATATAAGTAGGTAATCGTCGCAGTTTACTTTATTTTCCATTTGATTTGTATAAGAATTAGGTCTAAGACTATACTGAAAATCGAACAAGTGATCTGTTAATTAATATACACAATAAATAAACCCATTAAAATAATAACAGTAAAAATTCAAATTAATGTTATATCAAATTCAAATTCAATCTAAATGTAAAATGTACGGAATTTTTCAAGGCTAATTTGAATGCAGTACTGATTAAAAAACAAATTACCGCCATTTTTTATATTAATTTTACCTTCAATTTTTCACTTGATTAAATAAAAATTCTTTTTGAAAATTATATAATATAATTAAAAAAACAAAACATATTTTTTATTTACAAAATATTTATTTAATTAATAATTTTATTTACCTGGTTATTCTTCAATTAATTTCAAAAATTTCTTAAGGATAATTAAATTTTCAGTAAAATTTTCCTCTCGTTATATTTTTCTCAAACTAAATAGTACAAATTTCTTTAATATTTTTATCACTATTTCTCAACATGCCCGATTAAATCAAATTTTCATAAATTTGATTTTAATATAGGAATATTTTAAATATATTTTCAAATAATCACCAAATAAACAATAAATTCACATAAAACAAATTAAAAAAATTGAAAAACAATCACGATTTTAAAATTTTAATAATAATTTTTAAAAATCACAAAAAAAAACTATCGAATTAATTATTTTAGTGTTACAAATTTACAAAAACGTTTACAAAAAAAAAAAAATCTCAGTTATAAATTCAAGTTTTATTATTATAATTATTCTGTTACTATCGTCGAGACAATACTGAAACGATTTGAACGGAACAGTGGTTAAAGCGCATCTGAATATAAATTATATCCAACGACGATTGACCTTAAGTTTTATAATATTTTTAATTCGCGCAGTTTAAAAATCTCCCAGAGGTAAAATTTTTTAATAAAACGTTAATTATTTTTAATTATATTATGTAGAAAAATCAAAAGCTTTAAATTAATTATTAAAGTAAATTTGTAGTTAATGAAATTTAATTTGGGCTTTATTTTTTAAGCTTTTGCCGAAGCTTAAATTAATATATATTTTTGTTTAAATTTAATTTGTAGATAAAATTTAATCTGTGAATTGAATTTATAACGAAAATGTAAAATTATATTTCGTTTTTCTTCGCAACTAATAAGAATTTCGAAATTTTTAAATAAATATTCAATTTTTTTTCACTTATTTTCAATAATTTTTATAGTAAAATTTAAGAATTTATCAAAATATTTAATTTATCTAAGTTTTATTGTTGTCGATTTAATGGATCTGGCCTATTGGACAATTATTACATGAGCTACATAATATAAGTAAGGATTAGGTATATAGCAGTCAACTTTCTCAAACTCTAAATGAAGTCCTAGGTAAATATCAAATGGACTAGAATAATTATATGAAGTAACCGATTATTTATGAAATACAGTGAAATTTAATGTAAAATATGTAAAATTTATCATTTAATAAATAATTATTAGTTAATTCTTTTTGATTTGTCATAATCATAAATATAATTAATTATATATAAATAGGATTTGTAATCCAGTGAATAAAAATTCCTATCACGTTAATTACAATTTTCATTTTTTACACAATTTATTTGAACATTTGTGTAAAAATTTTACAAAGAGCGCATTTGAAATTTTAAATTAACTTGAATTTCTGTTGTATTTTCATTTTTGATGAAAACTCAATTTTTCTCAATCCAATTCCATTCAATTATAATAAATTTGAGTTGATGATATATATTTTCCGCTACTGTAATACTAAGTTAACCAAAAAACTCAGAAATATTTTATTTTTTAGCATTTATTTATATTTGATATTGTTTTGGAACAATTTGAAAAATAATAAACAGAAAAAAAAACTATTTCAATATCTATTTACACCATCTATCATCATATTATTAACTGATAAATTTGGTTTTCTCAGATGTAAACTTTGTACAATATTTGGTATTGTTGTGCAACCGACACATGTATGTAATGTATCATGTATAAAAACATCACAATCACAACAATAATATTGTTTACATGTATCACATTGATAAATGATTTTATCACCTGGTTCTTGAAATACTTTCTGACAACCATAACAAAATTCTGTTTGACTAGCTGCCACTATTGAAAATTGTATTTCATTGAAATTTTGTATTGGAAATAAATGATGATAACTTCTAGCTAAATGTGGTGCTGATACTAATGTTAAACCACATGATAAACATTCTACTGGCAGTTCACAATATTTACTAAAACATTGCGGACAATGATAACCACCTGAACTTAATTTACTTGGTTCTTCTGTATTTTCAATATGACACATACACATTGTTAATGGCGGATCTTTGCCTTCTTCAGTTTTAGCATGTGGAAAACCCATTTTAATTAATGAATTCTCTTGATTTAATGCAGCTGCTGGTGGATCAATATGTGCTAATAATTGATCACGAAAATGTGTATCATCTAAAACAGCACTATATGTACCATTTGTTTCTTGTGTTAAAAATTTACATATATGTATTTCGGCTGATAGCGATACAACCGAACATCTTATACCATCCATTTTTAATGCTTCAATTGTATAATTTAAATCAATTGGATCGCATGTTGTTAAACTAGCCATTATTATAAGTATTTCACGACTGGCATGTGATGGTACTACTTTTAATGTTTTCAATGCTAAATCAAGACCATTTTGTAATGATGGTTCACCAGATAAATTAATTTTTGATAAACTGCAATGTAAACAAAAAATTTAAATACAAAATATATAAATAAATATTAAATTGTTTTTACACTTGAATTGCTTGGATATGTTTCTTAGCACTACCAGTTAAATCAGTTAATTTTTCAGCACGTTTACTTTTCAATGCAATCACACCCAATTGACTAATAGGATTTTGATCAAAGAATTCTTCAATGAAAATTTCTAACAACTGATAAAAGATTATTATTTAATAACAAATTTAGAGTTTAAATAATAATTGTGTTACCTTAATTGTACACAATAATCTTGTTGGTTTTAAATCTTGTACAGACATTGCTTCCGATAAATCTAATATAACATATAAATGTCGCATCATACCCAAACGATTATGTGCAGATTTTTGGTCTTGTCGTTTACGTTTAGCTTTTTGAATAATATCAGCAATTGCATTATCAAGAAGACCATCTTCATCCTCTTTAATTGCTTCCCTATAATAATAATAATAATTATTATTTCGGTTAAATTTATATATACAAAAATTGATTAAATTATATTTACCATGTTTTTTCGTAACCAGTCTCCCAGCGATATTCTTTTTCATTATCTTCATCTGCCATTTTTGATATTTTGATATTACAATTGCAGTAAAACTCGTGGTATTTAAAAGGAACCTCAAATTACAAACGTTAATTAATGTATTATTTATTATTATATTATTATTTATTATTCTACTAAATATAAATAAATCTTCCCGGTTCCAATGTCAACAAAATTTCAATATCCCTACCTAAAATCTACAAATTTGAAATGTCACACAAAATTTTTAACAGCGCCATCTTACAACAATTTGCTAACAATAAACCAATGACGCCTCATGTGTTATTTATTGGTATTTTCCTCGCTAATATTTCCCCTTAATAATGTCATCCGTTCGTTTGTCACATAATTTTGCTTCACCGGCCATTTTGATTGGTTTACAATTTGCATTGTGTACTGAATTATAAGACGCCATTCGTTAAAAAGTGCTTCAATTTTCACTGCTTGTTAAAAACGAACGGAATGTGCGCCAGTTTTGTGGTGAAAAAAAAATTCTTTTACAAAAAATTCATTACAAATCTTTTCGCAGTTCAATTCAATATAAAATCGTCTTGAGTTTGATATTTTACACGATTTACCATTATAGAAAATTAAATTGGAACATTTTAAAGAAATTATAAATTAAAAACTATAAAACTTACTCTAATAATTATTTGTGTATATTAATAATTAATTCAAATAGTTTCAGTAGAAACTTAATTACAAGAAAAAAAAACAAGTAAATTAATAATTATTGGTAAGTTTATTAAATTATTCTTATTTGTTAATAAGATTTTCCCATTAATTTTATTTTTGTCAATAGAAATTTGTCTTGTCCAGTATTTATTTGACGTAATTTTTGTTATTTTTGTGGTACTATAATTTTTGTTTTGATTTATAAGAAATTTTAATTAGGATTCGATGATTGACACGGAAAATGTCAAAATTTTGGTGGCGGTGGCGGTACAATTTTTAATTCCACCGATATGAGGCCCACAAAAAACCAATCTTATCCATGTTATATATATTAACATTACAATCAAATTTTACTATATTTTTCATTATTTTATTAGAAAATCATTAAACTTGACTTCGAAATCTAAATGGATTTTTTTTTGGTTAGTTGTGTAGCTGAGCGCTGGTTGTCTTATTTGACACATAAGTTATTGAACGTCGTCAATGTGAAGAGTTGTCAAATTATTTTCCCAAAGGCTAATTTGTGATTTTTATTTAAAGGAAAACTAAATTTCTTACTAGTTAATTATGATACCAAATCCGAAAAATAATATATAAATATTTTATTATAAATTAGTATGAAATTACCTAAAATTAATTTTTTGAAACTTATCTTAACCGTTTTCATGACGTCACTTTACTATAACAAGAAGTGTTGTCATATAAAACAAAATATTTTGAACAGGAAACGATGTTATCACAAATAACTAAATTTAAACCGTTAATACTTTAATTTTTCTTTTTTTCTAGGGAAATATATTAGAAAGATAAAATAAAATGGTTGGCAAAGATATTGATCCTTCCGATATTGGGAAACATCCAAGATTAATTAAAGGTAAGATTAAAAAATTTCAAAACATTAATTGAAACAAAAAAACTTGTTTTATTTATTAAATAATAAATTTGGGAAACTTTATTATTTTTCAGCTGCACAACAAGATATGACACAAATGGATGTATTAGTATGTGGTAAATGTCATGCTGTATTTCATTTTATTGATTTATTTAAACAGCATAAAGAAGAGTTATGCGCTAAAGAATCAAATTTAAAAGAATCGCGGGAACAAAAACCAAAAGTATGGGCATTTTTATTATGGAAAGCAGCCCAATTAAATAATACAAATAATAAAGACTTAAGTGGTCATATAAATTCATGGAAATTATATCAAACATGGGTTAAAATGGATGAATCAGTTAGAGAAACATGGGTTGTAGCTGGTAAAACAATACAATCATTTGCTAGAATGGGTCAAGGAAATTTACAAGAAATGCCAGTTAAAATAACAAAAACTGTTGTTGATACAGCACCAAATAGTAAAAAAAAATTAATATTATTTATTTTTATTTAAATTTATTTTTTTAATTTATTATAGAAATAAATCCAACAAATCGTTTACTACCAAATCAATATAATAGAAATTTAATTAAAAAAGATGATATAACAACTGATGAAGAACCATCACCAAATAAATCTGAACCTAAAAAAATCATTCGTCCAACATTAACAACTACTGTAAATACACCAGCACAAATTAAACCAACGCCGCCTCCTCCTCTATTAACAACAAGTACACCAATTCCACGTTTAAATGCATTCAAGTAAATAAATATGTTTTTTTTTATTTAAGTAGATAATAACAAAATTTGACATTATATTTAGAAAATTTATTATTTTCTCTTAACTATTTTGGCACGGGACTAAAATTACAGTACAAGGCATTAAATTTGTCAATAATTTTTATATAATTTTACCTTTTCGAAAATATTTCACCGAATTCTGCATTATTTATCAGCATCACTTCAAAATAAAATCTGACAATTTTTATTTTGGGATTAGTTCTATTCTAAAAATTATGATTTGAAAATATATAGAATTTTTTACATCGTATTTGTTGACCGTCTGTCGTCAACAGTAATTAAATTTGAGATTAAGCAATGTTTAACGATGCCAACGGCTACTTTTATTTACATTAAATACAGTTTTCATACAAGCTGAACCATCGACTTTTAATTATAACTTTCTAATGCTGCTTCTAACTTCAATATAATATATTATCATTTGTTAATAACAATTTGAAAAGGACAACAAAACTGACAGACTGATAACATTTTCTAAAAGTCCTTTTAAATACCTCATTTTAGAATAATTATATTTGAGTTTACACACTTTTTTATATAATTTTTTTTTTAATCTTTAATTTTTAAACAGTCGTCGCGCTACCCGTACACTTCCTGGTAACGGTCAAGAAACTGAAATGGAAACTGTTGAAAAAATTGTAGCAAAACGTTTTAATCCGCGTCGCAAGATGCACGAATATTTAGTTAAATGGGAAGGTTTTACACATGATCAAAATACATGGGAACCACAAATCCATTTAGAATGTTGTTCACAATTATTAGAAACTTTTGAAAAACAATTAGCACGTCAAAAAGAACAACGTGCCCAAGCAGCAGCTGTAAAACAACAACAACAACAACAGCAGCAGCAGCAGCAACAACAACAAATTACTACACAAAATTCTTCTATAAAAAGTGATGATGAGAAACAACGTATTCAACAGCAAGGTATTGCAACAACATCAAGTGGTTTAGGTTCACCGCAACAATCACGTATATTACGTACAACAAAATCAAAAGTTATGGATCAAGTAAAACAATGGATTGAAAAAGATGATAAAATATCAACAAGCGGCGGTGGTTTAGATGGTTCAGAATCAAGTATTATTGGAAGTAGTATTGGTGGTATTAAAAGGAAATTAGATGAGAGTAGTGATTTTGATGGTGTTAATACAGCTGGTGAAGAAGAAGATTTTGAAGAAGATGCAATACCAGTACATGCTGTAAAACGTTTAAAAAATGGTACAACAGTAACAACAACAAAAGTTGATCCAAAATCTGAAATTGCAGCAAAGGTAAGAAAATTGTTTTTAATTTTTTTTATTTTTATTATTTTTTTAAATTATGAAATTATATAAATTGTCTAAAAATCTTTTGATTTTTAGTCTCCAACAATTATTAAAACTATTAATGTTAATGGTACAATAAAATCGGCAAATCAAACTAGTAGTAATGATAATTCAGCAGATGTTGTTATTACAAAGGATACAGCAAATACTGGAATTGTACGTAAAGTTGGTGTTTCGCCAAGTTCGGTAAGTTTTCTAACAAAAGAAAATAATCTGTTGGACACTTTTATTGAAGTAAGAAATTTAAAAAAAAAAAATTATTTATATGTTTAATTTCGACATTTCCATTTAATAATATAATTGAAATTTTCATTGAAATAATCAAAAATTTTATATGGAGAAAATATATAATGGCATTTACATTGACTGAAAAATATTCAGGAGACAGAATTATTTAAATACTTGGTACGATCAATTTGTAAGCACCAAATTAAATTCTTTACACTCTTCACAATTTCTATAATTTACAATAACTGATACGTAGAACTGATTAGCGGAACAAATGATGTACTAAGTTCTGTTGTTATTTCGATACATAACATTTGTAGCATACATTTTTTTCATGAATTTGTCTCTCCGATAAATAAGACTCAATGCTCCTAAGGAAAAATAATGCATGGGATGCCAAATGCCATAATAATATCGACTGGAAAATATAACCTCTCAATTTGTGGGATTTTTCACAATTTAAGTTATAATGTTTCATAAAATTTAAATTTTCAAATTTTTCTTTGCCTATAATTTTCAGTTACCTACCTAATTTCAATATTATTTTCAACAATATAAAATTTTCATGAAACATTTAATATTTTTTTAGGAAATTATTTACTATAATCTAAAATTTAAATTTAGATTCTAAATCATTCGTAATCGCTTTGCCAAAAATTGTCGGTTATTCTCCCCTTTCAATTATATCCGAATGTGTAATTTTACTATTGAATGCATAGTATAAATATATTTATTATTATTTTTTCATTATATAAATTAGAATAACCAAAAATCTGAGGCACAAGTACGGGTCATATCGAAAGGTGAGAATACTACAAGTGGAATTGTAAGAATAAATTCAACTACATCTTCAAACTCTTCAGGCACACCAAATGCAATACAAAAAACGATAACACCAACAACAACAACAACTGGTGGACAACAACGTATTACACAAATTGTTAATAAAACACCAATACGTTCAAATACAACACCACAAGTACATCGAATTACTGTTAATTCAAAAGAATCATCATTAGCGTCATCAACAGCACCAACAACTGTTAAATCATTAATGCAACAATCATCTACGCAACAACAAAAGACTGTAACACAACGTTTAACACCAACACAACAAGTACGACAAATACAAACTCAACCACGTCAAGCAACAATTATACAAAGAACATCATTATCACCAAATACATCAACATTAAATTCATCAACATCACCACAATCTGGTAAAATGATTATTAATCGTAATAAAAATAATACAACAACAAATAATAATAATAATATTACGACTCCTGAACAAAAAATTATGCAATTATCAAAAACTGGTGATATTAAAGTTACAAGAAAAACAATTACTACACAACAATCTCCGCAACATCAACAACAAGTTCAAACACAACCAAAAGTTTTACAAATGGGACAACGTCGTCAACAACAACAACAACAGCAGCAGCAACAAAAACAAGTTGTTACTGCAAGACCAAAATTACAGCATCAACAACAACAACAACAACAGCAGCAACAACATAGAGCTGAAAGTCCACCAAGTGGTGGTTTAACATTATGTCCAGTTACTGGTAAAATTTTAACTGAAACTGGTGAAGAAGTACAAGTTGAGAAAAGAGATGATAGCGGTGCATTACAAACTCAATTACATTTACAACAAGAACAACAAGCTGCACAAGAATTAGCTGAAGGTTTAGCGTTAGCAGCTGAAGGTCAACAAATTTTAGCAAATGAAGATGGTACACCATTATTGGTGACTGGTGAAGATGGTAATTAGAAAAATAATTTAATATTAAATTTAGAACTGTTCTTGATATTTTCGGTATAGATTTATATATTTCCGAGTTACCAGTACCGGTACCTCACTTCAAGTACTAAGTTTTCAGTAAAATAATTTCGACTTTATAGTTCGTATATATTTTTTCTCAAGTACATCATTTTCAGTGAAATTGATGTATTTTATAGTACGGGTACTAATTTAATTTCTGTATAAATTTATATATTTCCGAGTTACCAGTACTGGTACCTCACTTCAAGTACTAAATTTTCAGTAAAATAATTTCTTTATGGTTAGTAATCAGTTCGTATGTATTTTTTCTCAAGTACTTCATCTTCACTGAAATTAATGTACATATTTTGTAGTACGGGTGCTGGTTTAATTTTCAGAATTAGTACACTAATTCTTTAGTACCAAAAGGTTTTAACTTCTTTAGGTACAGTACTAAATTACTTATTATTTCTTCAACAACTAATTTTCAATTTAGTAATTTATAAATACCACTACAAAAAATTTCAATTAAAAAGTATTGAATTTTTCTTTCAGGTACAATTTATCAAGTAGCTGGTAAAAATGCAGAAGGTCAAACAATTTTAATAGCCCAGGGTGCTGATGGTGAACAACAATATGCATATGTTGCAGCTGCTGATGATGGTGATGAAAGTAATCATGCTACAGCTAGTAATAGTGGTGGTGTATTAACATTAGATAATGCTGTTGCTGAAGCTGTTGCACAAATGTTACCAGATCAAGGAGATCAATTAACTGGTCAAGGTGATATTGGACAATTTATAATTAAACAAGATGATGGAACTTTAGTTACAGCTACAACAGCTGGTGGTGGCGATGATATTGATGTTGATGACCAAGGTACAGTTGATCCAAGTCAAGCATTAACTATACAAACAGATGCTGGTGATTCACAAGATGCTAATATTCCAGCTGAAGTTGTACAAGCTGATTTACCATCACCAGGTAAAAAAAAAATATTTAAATTACTCCTATTTTTATGTAATTTTAATATATATCTTAATTTATTACAGGTGGAACAAGAAGAGTTATATTATTATTACAGGATGGTACATTTATGATGACTGAAATGCATGACGATGAGTATCAAGCTTTAAATATTACGTAATTGTGTGAAAATATTAAAATATTAAAAATATATATGAAATTCATGAAAACACGATTTTAAAGTAAGAAATTCTATCGCAAAAACAACAACAAAAAACTAATATTACTAATAATATTTAAGTTTTTCCATTTTTAAGAGCTAGATTTTTATTTTAGAATTATTAATATGAAAATATTTTGCGTGTATATCATCGTCATTCGCATCATTATTGTAATTTTTATAATGTGGATAATTTTTAATTTTTTTTTTTGTTCTGTTTGTGTTTAATGAAGATACACACACGCCGCAATTTAATATAAGAAAGAGATTATTATTTAGAATATAATTTTCTTATAAGACTAGCAATGTTCAATATTGTAATTATATGAATTTCGTTTTCATCCAGTTTCTTTTTTTTTTATTTTTTTTTTTTATTCACAAATCTCAATTTAATATCGCGTAATTATTAAATGAAAGGAAAAATAAGAATTTACTTTAATTAAAAGTAATTGATATTAAAAAATTTCAAAAGATAACTTTAGATATAAATAATTTTAAAATAATTAATACAAAAAAAAAAAAAAAAAAATTAAAATATGAATATTTTAAAATGTATAATTTAATTTATAAATATATATAATTAATAAATATATATTTACGTTTTAAATAAATTTAAAAAAAGATTATTGAATTTACTTTGTATATAATTGAGATCCGTAAAATATGGAAATCTTAATAACATTGAAGCTTCCATTTATCTTTAAGCTTTATGGACAGATAAGGACGAACTACAACACAAACTGGATTATTTGGATGGTATAAACTCAATTAAGTATATTTTCGTATAGAGTATGCTTATTCATAGCCATAGATAAGTGGTATCTCGGAACCCTTGGATGTTTAAATTTCATTTAGCAGCCAATGTGTGTCAAGCTTACAAAGCAAAGAAATTCATAAAATAAAGATGATCTAATTTAAATATAATTCATCATTTCATTCTGATCTTCAGTAACTGGTTAATATTATTGCTTCGATTAAAATATATTTAATCATATCAATAATACCAACGCGATGACTACCAATTTTTGTAAATATTCAGCAATAAGCTAGCCCCTGTGAATATTACAAGTTGTGAACCAGTTAAGGGCACATATGAGAACGTAATATATTGTTAATTTATATGAAATTATTTTTATTTCATTTAATAGCAGTTGCAGAGCCCTGCAATGCAGTATTGTCTTAAGCAATTGCATATTAAGAAGAGTTTTATAGAAATAAGAGTGTGCTAAACAATTTCTTCTATATATAAATATGCTATGGGTGTAAATATTATCCTATTTCAATTAAATTTGGTACATCAGCCAAATGTGTTGTGATCTAGTAAGTTAATGATCATCACAAAAATTTCTTATTGGTTTGACGAAACCCTATAAAAGTTGATTTCCAAATATTTAAAATACAATCTTGAATCCTGACCCTTTTTTTTTGTTGTATATAATTAAGGGGTAAATGAAGGGGTTAAAATCTATGAGCGTAACATCAACAACATAAGGTACGTTCATCATACTATGAGAACACATACATCAATGCTAAATACTCGATTAACAATTATAAAATCAGTAACTTTAAATACTTAGGTTACTTGCTAAATGAAGAGTTAAAACTAGAATTCTGGTTTTCGAAATTAAATCCAGAATTGAAAAGCCGCGCAATACTTTTTATAAATTTAAGAATTTTGTGTAAATACAATTTAAATCTTCGAAAAAAGCATCTCTACGAAGACTGCAGGCTTTCGAAATGTGGACGTACCGCCAAATCCTTCTATAAATCAAATCTTATGTTATTATTAAGTTATTTTTGCTATACACCCGGTTTTTAACTTTAACTACATTATATATAATATTATTGTAAATACAAGATGTTTTAGAAAGTTTTTCAATGTTCCAGATTATTTTTCTACTAGATTATCTTATTATTAATTTGTGCACTCCAATTTATATAAAACAATTTCTAATTCTGAATAAATGTAATAAATAATTTATAATTAACATAATTATTGGAAATAAAAGAATTAAGGTTTCTTAACAACATGCGGAGATGAAAGTGCGACAATTCAACATTTTTTGTGGCATTGTCTCTGTCTGATGTACCACATTAATTAAACATTTGTAAAATGGTGTTAATTAGAAATTAATGCCGGGATTGCAATTTTTGAATATTCACCAATTTTCTTTAAACAACATTTGTTTGGAGTTCCTAAAATATCTTCATAAGCTATACGAAGGCATATTGTATATTTTTCAAATCGCTATCATTTTACTAGAAGTCAAAAACTTTAATTTGCTATCGTTTTTGCACATTTTTCTAGAAACCAAAATATACACTTTTATTTTATCAAAAATGTATTCGTCATCATAATTTTGTAAACTAACAATTCGTAAGCAAGCGACGTTATGGTGATTGGATTGAAAATATCAAATAATAACTTCCTTGTTTCTAAAATTTCGGTTGGTAATTCTAATTCAAAATAAACTTAATTATTCACAAAATTAATTCATTTATGACAAGTTTTCTGTTTCCAAAAGCTTTAAATTTTATAACTATTGTCTAAGATATGATTTTAAGTACGACGATCACAATTAAATATATTTAAAGGATGTAGAGATAAACAAACCCGAGACGATTGAACACTTTCTGTGTCACTCTCTCATGCACAGTGCACAGACGGTACTACTTAAAACTGAAGCGAACTGCATGAAGCGGTACCGCTAATAGAATCAATCAATCAAAAAATTACAGTAGCTCCTTTTAAATGTATAATTACTTAATTAAAATATTATGTTTTGATAGTTTTTTGTTCTTATGGCGAAACCAAGACTCAAATATAAATACAATTGTATGCCTTATTCTCAGGTGAGTACCGTAAATAAAAGTGGGTATTCTATACCGCCAATCAAATAATTTTCGTCCAAGACCAATTTTCAAACAACCTTTAACCTCTTAAATCAAATTTAATTAATGTACTTACTTATTAATGGATAAATTAAAACCTATAAAACTTCATAAAAATATATTTATAATCTAAACGGTTAAACAAATTGCTAAATTCAATTTGTTAAATAAATAATTTTCCAATCAAAGATGGGTCGAATTTAAACAAATTATGTTTAAGAACAATTTTATATTCAATTTTTAATTCACGATTTCATTTTTTTTCCATCATTTTAAAATCATTTTTTATTTTAAGTTTTTTTTTAATATATATTTATTGTTATAAGTATAGTTGTTTTTTGTTTATATCTTTCTTATTTTCTTGTAAAAAATAAAAATAAAAGTAATAAGTGTAATTTTAAAACTAACTATTTGTTTTTTTTTTTTTTTAAGAAAAATTATACAAAAATTTGTTTTTTTTAAAATAATTTTCCTTAATTTTTTTTTTTGTATGTTTTGTGTTTTTTTTTTTATATAATTTTTTAAACTATAGTTATTTTTTTATGCAAAATAATAAAAATTTTAATTAATTTGAGAAAAGAACAAAAATAATTAACTTAAACTGAAAATTTATAAACACAAATTTCGTTTTTTTTCTTCTTATACGAATGACGATAACGATGAATTCATTTTATCGGGAACAGACAGAATTTAGATTGTTTATTTTGGATCTATTTTAATTGGAGGATCTAATAGAAGAATAAAAAAATGAATTGTGACATTATCTTATATATACATACTAGAATATTAAGTTGGACATTGTTAGCCGCTATGAGACCGAAGATGATGACAAAACAATTTCTTTGTATTTTGTAAACTTTTGTCATCATGTAAACTGATATAAAAATCGCTTCATTGAGACATACACTTTAACCAATTAGTGTGAAATTATTCGCATGTGTCACGATTGCTATTAAAATTTTATTTTCAAGACATGTGGCTAAAATGTGTCAAATCTTATGAAAAGCGACTGAAAAAGCAGAATTAAACTTTAATAGAAAGGCACCTAAGTGAGCCTATTATCGAATTTTACTAAAAATTTAAATAAAATTTAATTTGTAAAATTAATAAAGGAATTAAGCCCAAAAATGGATTTCATAAATACAGTAATTGTCTTCCCTTTCCCTAATTTATGCCTCTACGATCAAGAAAATTATTTATCTCAAGAGTAAAATTTTTTTAAATTCCTGAAAAATTCAATTTTTAATAATCACAAATTCGCTCTACTATCTTTTATCATGATTTCAAATTCACAATTACATCTAATTTATAATTGATCGCATGTAGATTTACCGTGTGTACAATTTCACAAGGTAAATTTACGAAATATAAGAATAACTGGCCGAAGGTACGTTTATCAGAAATAACGCATAAATTTATTTTCACGATTTATTTGTTCTTAATTTTTATCCATCGATCAATTTGGAATTCGATCAATTGTACATTAATATTAAGTCAATTTACTTTCGACCAATAATGTATATTCACAGTTGGTCAAATTATTTTCGGTTAATTGTTATGCCTTCGATCAAGCCGGACACAATTTCTTTGAGATTTTGAAAAATAATTTGAAATTTTTTTTGAAATTCTTAATTTTTTTTTTACGTTTTTGTAATTATTTTTATTTTATTTAAATAATTTTAATTAATTAATTATTATTATTTATTATTATCAATTATTTATATTATAAGTTTTGCTTATTCTGATTTTAAGTGCTCTTTGCTTAAAGTTTTTGTTAAATTAATGTAAAATTGTTTAAAAAAAAAAATAATTAAAAATAATTTCTTCGATTATAAAAAATGATGATAAAAATTTTTGGAAAATTGATTATATATTTTACTAATTAAATTTATTAGTTTTCAATACGAAATTTAGCTTTGTATATTTATAACTGCGCGTGTGTAATTAATTTTATGGTTAAATTTTAATTGGTTTTGTTTTGTTTTTTTGTTGAAATATTTTTAAATGAAAATTAAATTATTTTCTTTAATTTTATTTATCCTCATTAAATATTTTAATATATATATATATAAATTTTTTTTTTTTTTAATTAAAGTTGGATTTTTTTTTGTTTTAATTTATATTCATTTGTCTCTTGTTGGCATTTCAAGATGATTTTTGTTGTTATTAAGATATTTCGATTTTCTATTCTTAAATCTGCTGCTCTCTTTTTTTTTTATTACGGGGATGTTGATGAATTTGTTGGTTGTTTATTGTTGTATAGTTGATGTTGTTGTTTTTTTTTTGTATATTATATTTAAAAATTGGGTTTTTTGTTTCAGTTTATATTTATTTTTTTATAATAATTTACTTAGCGATTTGCATTTTTTAATTGATTGGACAACCAATCGAGACCTTCATATAAACCATCACCGCTTGTTGCACACGTCGCTTGTATATACCAATTACGATTTCTGAGTGAATGCAAACCTAACTTATCAGTTATTTCGGCTGCGTTCATAGCATTTGGCAGATCCTAAAATAAATAAAAAAAATATTGAATTAAAATAAAGTTGTTTTTAAAGTGACTTAGAATTTTGCATAAAAATAAATGGCGTAAGGTTTGCTGTTGGTGTGGTCTTATTAGCATAAAATTTTATAGATTTGTAGGAAATGATGAACGAGTTAAATAAATATTGCAAAAAATATATGTAGTTTAAAATTATCAATATGAACATAAAGAATACAAAATTTCAATTGCAATGCTGCTGACAGAACACAGTTTAATACTAGAATAGAAATAGCTAGATTTTCATTCAGAAGCAAGAGTAATCAGTTCTGTAAAGATGGCTTAATTCTAACCACGAAACTAAAAATGTTCATATTTGGGGTCAACTCTTTTATATGATGACGAATACATTTAAATGTGATCTACACAAAACTGAAGCTTTTGAATACTGAAGCTTTTGAATACACGAATACATTTAAATGTGATCTACACAAAACTGAAGCTTTTGAATACTGAACATATAGGAGAATTCTAAGATCAAATGGACGAACAGAATTTCGTCAAAAGTCAGAACAATTATAGAACTCAACTACTTTATACATATCATTAGAAACGAAAAGTTTTAAATTTGACAAGTAGAGTGATCCAAGATAAAATTGTAGGCACGAGAAGCAGAGGGGAAAAAAACAAGTTTCTAAGTTGTGCCAGTATGTCAAGTCACAATCTACTAAGACTAGTGATCTCGAAAAGAAAATATCAAATCATGAAGTTGGCCTTCCGTATTTGATAGGCTCCTACATAAGAAGAAATATTTTTAATAAATAAAAAATAATGGATAAGAATATTAACTTTTGAAATAAAGATAAACCATTTAGAAGATCATATTTTGTGTCTACCTAAACGACCTAACCAAAGAAATCGCATACAGAGCAAAGCTAAAAATTGTATTAAAAGTTTCGTTATTGCATCAGAAAATGTTTACAATTCAACTGATTAATTCACATTAAACAACTTAACCCCAATAATGTTTCAAAATAAAATTCATTTTAAAATGAATTAATAGTTCTGTTTAAAAGTAACCGAGAAGGTTTTTAGCCAAGTTTTGTTTTCGTTAAAAGTGTGTACAAATCGTGATTAAACAGAAAAAAATATACACACCTATATTTTAACGGAAATGTAGTAGAAAATTATTGGATTTATGGAGATTATTAACTTTATTAGTTGTATAATTTACGGTAATCTTTCAGTAGCATATAAATAGAAATACAATAATAGAGAAGGTACAGTCATATTCTTCAAGTACAAGCAAATATTATTAATTTAAAAAAAAAAAATAAACAATTGCGATTACATTAATCTTTACGGTTCAATTTCACCTGATTATATTTTTTTTATAAATTATTGGATGACTGAAATGAATAACAAATTAAACCAAATACGAAATGTAAATTAAAATAAGAAATTTTTCAATTTTTCAATATTATTTATAAAATCGTAATTTTTTAGCCAACTCTTATACGCAATTAATATTTTATCACTCTATGCGCAACATCAAAATTATGCGCAATTTTTTTTTAAAAAAAAAACGTCTATATTTTTTATAATTGGAATGTATATTTAATTTTAAAATAGTTACTATATATAATTCTATTCTAAACAGTTGGCCGTTTCTTATTCAAAAATCCAGAGAAACTTAAAGTTTGCTTTTTTCATTTACTCCTATCTACTCTTTTCTACTCTTATCTACTCCTCCGGACCGAAAGGAACGCAGCTATTATATATAAACTATTAAAAATTGAAATCAATTTCGTTACAATTTAGCAATATTAATTTGAAATAAATTCATAATGACTGATTTAAAACGAAAACAGTTTCCCTGTATGGAAAAATGATTCTAATTATTTGAAATGTATTTTCTCTTAAAAGATGAATTCCATAAAATTCTAAGCACTAACACAATTTTGTATATACACTTTTTTCAGCCTTTAATGTAAAAACAGGCTTCATCTATTAGCAATATTTATTAACGAATTAGTATTAGCTTTAGCAGCATTAGTTAATCAATTCAAAAATCAAGATTTAACTATTAAAAAAGCTGGTTTCACACCTTTAATAAATACTTCTTCATAAAAATACAATAATTTAAAGTTAAGATATAAAAAGTTCTAATTGGAATTTAATAAATATAATAAATTAAAATACAATTATAAATTTTAACAATTTCATTAAATATATTTGTTTAGGAATCGATATTCTTGATATAAATACTAGTACTCAGGGCTGGACACCAATTTGTATTTTGGCTTGGTTTGGTTTGTGGTTGCAATTCCGAAATTATGCTGGTTTTATTATTTTTGGGACTTTCTTAAGTTTTGGTTTTTATTGATTTCAGCATTTGGTTATGGTTTCGTTATTTTAAAACTATGGTTTTGATTATGGTTCGTTAATTTTTTGTAATTTTGGTTTTTAAAAAACGGTTTGCAGCCTTGCTAGTACTAATACAAAATTATTATTAATTCTTCGGATCTAGAAGGGCCATTTGGAAGCTTAACTATCACCATTCAAAAGCTAAAAGTGTAGTACACTCGTTCAGATTTATGTCTCCCATTTTCAAAATAAAATCCTCTTATTTAAAATATTTAAAATAAAAGAAGTACAAAAGTGTCCGAAATTAACTAAGTCAATCTAACCTAATTTTTTTCTAATATCTATTTATTAATGTAATCGTCGTGAAACCTGGAGGGGTGGGGGGCGTTAGTATTATATAAAAAATAATATTTTTACCTGTTTGTTGGCGAATATAAGTAATACAGCATCTCTTAGTTCATCTTCAGCTAACATTCTCATCAATTCTTCTCTGGCTTCACCAATACGTTCTCTGTCATTGCTGTCAACGACGAATATAAGACCCTGAAAAAAATTTATAATATTATATAAATAATTTTTTTTTAACTCGAATATGCTAAAAATTATCAATAACGTAAAAATATAAAAAAAAAAATCAGATCCGTCTTGAAACAAATTGTTCAAACCAACATGGTTAATTTATTTTCTGGAGAACAAATTTTTTATCATCATTCACAACAAAAAAAAAAAAAAAATGGAAAAAAAAAATTATAAAATCATAAAATTTGTACATCAAATAATTCAATATTAAAATAACAAAATAATTACTTAAAAACTTACTTGTGTATTTTGGAAATAATGCCTCCATAGCGGCCGGATTTTGTCTTGACCACCTACATCCCATACTGTAAAACTAATATTCTTGTATTCTACAGTTTCGACATTAAATCCTATTTAAATTTTAAAAAAAAAATTATTAAGTTTTTGTTCTGAAATTCTTACAATATATAAAAAAAATTAATTACCGATAGTTGGTATCGTTGTAACAATTTCACCTAATTTAAGTTTGTATAGAATTGTGGTTTTACCAGCGGCATCCAATCCTACCATTAATATTCTCATTTCTTTTTTACCAAAAAGTCCTTTAAATAAATTTGCAAAAACGTTACCCATTTTTGATTACGTTTTTTTTTTCTTGTTGGTTTTAAATTCTTGTATAATAAATTATTTCAATATTTATTAAGGTTTTTTCTATACTTCAGTTTCACAATTAAACAATAGAAAAATGTAATTGATGATTCTCTTCAATGATAAATCAGCCTCCAATGATCTAAAATAAGAAGAAAAGAAAAATTATTATAAATAAAGAAGTTATAAAATTTTAACATTTGGGTATTCTGGGAACAAAAAATTAAGTTAAAAGTTTCTTAGTAGATAAATATATTTTTGGATCAAACAGCAAAAAAAATTATCAATACACATATTTTAATATTATTGTGAAATTAATTGGTTTTTCCTGATCAATTGATTTTTTTCTTGTCATTAATACAAGAATAATTGTAATTATGGTTGATATTTTTGATATCGTAAGAAATTAATTGGATGATTCAAATCCACTTGTCGTTCATTGATTGTCTTTGGGGATTTATATTTATGGTGGCTTTTATTTGTCTATCTAGACCTAGAGAGTTTTGAATCAATGAAAAATCTAGCGATTCATGTAAACAATAAGTGACTTTAATATGCTTTTGTAAGGAATTGAGAAAAATTTCTAAAAAATTGAATCACTGGCTTAATCTGACAAAAACTAATCCACAGATCGACAGAAAATGGTCACAATTGTATTTTTAATAACATTCAAAAATTTGTTGATGATTCATTTATAGAAATTGATTTTGTGCATAACAAAAATTTTGTAACAGTTATAGTAACAATTTAATGATTTTTCTTTACAGGTTTTTGAACTCATCCGGCATTTCACCATCAATTCCAAAATTACTTTTGTAATTCACTTAAACGAATTTTTTTAAGAATTAGTAACTTTAATATATAAATTTATAACAAAAAATATCAAATTATATAAATATAATCAGTTAAACAAATTCGACCTGAATTCAAACTAAATAATACAATAAAAGATCAATTTCTACTGTATAAATATTTTTTGATAATTACTTTTTAATTCATTTTTTTGCATCAGATATAACATAAAAACCATAATAAATTTGTGATACATAAAAAATACAAAAAAAAAAAAAAAATATTAATATTTTTTTATCTCCAATAAAAAACCCCAAAACTAGAAATATAAAAAAAAAATACAGTTTTAATATCTACCAAAAATTATCAGGGCAGTGGGGCAAAAATCACGAAACAGTAATACAAAAAATCTAATATCTTTTGCAATTTCTTTTATATTGTATTTACTGCGAAATTTGCAATGACTCAGAGAAATATTAAAATAAATTAGCATAAATTTTGTATATTCATCATTCCGTGATAATTTTCATCATTCACAAATGAAATCAATTAACAAGATATTTTTTATTTTTTTTAAAAAAAAATCAAGATTTTTGTCTAAATACTAAATTTTTAATTAATTGACTAAATTGACAAAAAAATTATTTGCGACACCAATTTAATGGGATGTAAAACAGATAAGAAATATTATATGTAATTTAAATATTTTTCATTTTTAATCAATTTTCTTCCGTATGTTAACCTTTCCGGATATAACCTCACTTATATTAAAGATATAAAGAAAAAAAAGTTATCGAATTTGTACAAAACAAATATTAGATTTTTTTTAGTAGTATTCACACAACGCATGAAAATGAATATTCCCAAATAATAAATATAAAGTTTTCTCTACTGTAAAAGAAAAATTAGATAAGAAATTTTTTTTTTCCTGCTTCAATAGTGACATTACTATACCAAATACGATGATGCCATTTAATTACTCAAAAAATTTACTAATAAATAAAAATTTGAATTAATCAAAATGTGAGTCAGCGAGCAATGAAGGCTAAAATACACACAGAAAGTAGTGTTCACCATTAAAAGTTTGACACATCAGATTTTTCGAATTGCACAAATTTCAACATTTTTACAATGAAAATTTTATTGAAATGAAATTTGAATTTCTTTGAAATTATCATACAATAAATAATTAATAATTTATATATATATATTTTTTTAAATCAGCAGTAACAACTCAATTTAATCAAAAAGTTCATGTTTTCCTTAAATTTACTATGAACTTTACTAGGCGTAGTGGTGGTGGTGGTGATATGGTCGGCCCAAATACACTGATGAAAAAAGGGACGCGAAGTTTAATTTTACTTGTGTTCTTTCTTGTCTTTTCTGATTTTCATCAATTTATAAACACTTTTCTTGTTTATCATTTAATTTTTTTTAAAACTTACTTTTCTTTTTGCAAAAAAATGAATAAAAAAAAAATACTACATTAATTTTCACGTTCGAGAGATTTTTTTTTTTATGGAAACACGCACACAAAATGTCTTTACAATTTGTAGACTTTAAATTTTCTTTTTTGTTACTAAATAAATAACCAAATAAACTTAATATTTATTTTAATTAATAAGAAAAGTTTAATTTGCACTTTAAATTGTCTTTTATTTATATTTCTTTCTTCTTTTTTTTGGAATATTCTCCAAATTTTTCCGGGCCGTTCAGCAAATGCAGGAAAAAAAAGTACCTTCTTCCGATTATAACAAATTCTACTCTACTCTATAGAATTGTATGCGTGATATATACGTCAAAATTTTCATATGACGTTGAAATTGGAATTGGGAATTGATTTAAACGACGACGTTTCAAAATGGCTGACTTTTTTTTTAACCACACAAACAAAAAAATTATAAAATTTCACTTTTATTTAAATTTTCCATATTTCGATATTTTTCCAATTTTTAATTAATGTTTCCGAGAATACAAAAAAAACAATTACGAAATATTTAATTAAAGAATTAATATATTAAAAATAAATTTCTTTAAATGTTAATCCAACTGGTAAAGGGAAATTTTATTTATTAAAAAAAGGATATTTTTTACATTTGTGTGGGGGTTTGAAGAAACAAACACAAGAAAAATGAACCTGCCACGTCGTGAGAAACAACAAAAAATCGAACACAAGAAAGAAAAAAAAATTACAAAAAACTTCAAACGCCGGAAAATTAATGAATATCCCGGAATATTTACAATAACTTTATATAAATTAATTAATTTTAATACTTTACTATTAACACCAAGTCTATTATATGATTTGTAATTAAAGTTTTAACTTTATAAACATATTTTTTTAACTTGCACAAGAGTTGTTATAAAACTTTAATTCGCCATTTCTATTTGTCAAAAGAATGGTTGAGAAATTTCCTTTTTGACAGTAGGAGTAGATTCAGCACACACCCACAGCAACCAACCTAACCATATTGAAAATGAAAACCAAATATGGAGTAAAATAGAATTGCACAATGAAATTTACCAAATATATTGAAATTTTCTGAAATTGGAACACACCAAAAAAAGATAAAAAAAAAAATGTTCTATCCAAAATCACCTTTTCTAAAATGTACCGATATTGAATCACAATTATTTAAATGGAATGTAAGTTTTTTATTTATAATAATACATTTGTGTTTATATAAATTTCTTTATAATTAATCACTTTTAATTATAATTAAAGAAAATACTATACTTTCCCCGAATGAAAAATGTGTTTTTTGCCGAATTGACGTGTTGAATATTTCGTACTGTCGTGTGTGTCGTAAAATCTTAGAATTTGACAGACTTGTTATTTGACAGCAGATATATTTTTTTGTTCCACGTACGAAAAAATGGCGAGGGACATTTTTTAAGCGGTCATTTTTTTGAAAATCCAGATTTTTAAAATTCAATATTTTTCTATTTCAGGCTTTACAAAATCCAAATTATTTTGAATGGCTTTGTAAAACCCCAAAAACAACAACATATCGTATCAATTTATTGAAATCAAATGGTGAAATTGTGAAAAATGAAATATTAGAAAAATTAAAGGGGAAATATAAAAATATCCCTAAAATATTTAATATAAAAGATTTACCTGAAGTTGTATGTATTTCAAATAATGAAAATGATGGAAATATATCATTAGAATTTAATTGTAAATTAGGTGAAATAATTGTGGATATAAATTGTGGAGCAGCTGTGTTACGTGGAGCACATATTTATGCACCTGGTGTACTAGCAATGCCTACAGGTTTTAGTTAGAATTTTATTGTAAAATTACAGAATAATTTTTGAATTTTATGCCAGGTACAAAAATGAATGAACCTGTAAACATTTTCGCCGATTTAATTGGGAAATGTAAAAAAGGTACAAGTGGATTTTACGAATCTGAATCAAAAGTATGGATTGGTACTGGTATTGTTAAAATGCAACGTTATCAACTTTATGGGGAAAAACTTAATCCAAAGTATAAAAATTATTTTATTTTAAACCAATTTATATTAATTTTAATATTTTTTCTTCTTGTAGAGGAATTGCCATTGAAATAGATCAAACAATTTCTACAGTACCATCAATTGGTGATCTTTCTTCATCTTATGCATTACTACAAAATTTCCCATCTATAATTTGTTCCCGTGTATTAAATCCCCAACCAAATGAAATTGTTTTAGATATGTGTTCAGCTCCAGGTAATAAAACAACACATTTAGCTGAACTAATGCAGGACCGAGGAATTATTATAGCTTTAGATAAGACTGAATCAAAAATTGATTTAGTTAAAGAGAAAATTAGAATTTATGAATTAAAATCAATTTATCCTTTTGCATTTGATTCAACTAAATCATTAGATGCAGAAAAACAATTAGATTCTAATTGGAATATATTAAATGGACCACCATTTCCACCAGAAACATTTGATCGTATTTTATTAGATGCACCTTGTAGTGCATTAGGTAATCGACCAATACTGTCACATAATTTGACATCGAAAATGTTAAAATCATATCCAAATGTACAGAAACGATTATTTGTGAATGCAGTTGGTTTACTTAAAGTTGGAGGTATTTTAGTTTATAGTACTTGTACAATTACTGATACCGAAAATGAAAATATTGTGTTTTGGGCTAAGGATAAATTCCCAAACTTGAAATTAATTAGCGCTGAGCCAATTTTTGGTGGTGAGGGTTTAGAAGAAACTGGATTGAATGATGAAGAAAGGTAAAAAAATAATAGGTTTTTAAATTATTTTAATTTTTTTTTTTTTTACAGAAAATTAGTCCAAAGATTTGGTATGGAAAATCGAAGAATGGATATTGATAATATTGGATTTTTTATTGCTAAATTTAGGAAAATTTAATTTTATTAAAATTAAAACAAAGAACAACTATAAAGTGGAAAATTAATACTTGATTTCTATATATTAATTTTTTGTAATTAAATTAAGACTTATAGTTTTAAGCTAATTTTGTTAAGCAAACTTTAAAATAAATAAGGTTTTTTTTATAATATTTCTATCGTGCTTTCTTCTAATCAATGTTCCGATAAGGAGAATTTTTACTATGCCAAAAAAAGTACTTTCAGGAAATCCCTCTAAAATGCTTTATACTCTAAGCTAAGCTAAAACGACAATGAGCTATAAATCAAAGTTATAGCAAATTTAAATAAAACTTTAGCCAAATAAAAATTTAAATATTTTTTTTTATGTAATTTTAATTTTTCTTTTAAAAATTTCGAATTTCAACAATAAAAGTGGTTGTTAGGGTAGTAGATTCAAACATTCGGCGTAAAATTTCCGTAAGACTTACTAAAATCTTTTAGAAATGTTTGACTTTGTTAGTACGTATATATTTTTTGAATTAACTGGATTCAGCAGTAATTTACATATTCTATAAATGTAAATTTCATCAAATTGAAATAAATAATAAATATATTTTTATTAACTTAACTAAAAATCAATAACATTCAAATCGTCCAACATTTTATCTCTAATTTGTGGTCGAGGATCTTCCTTAATATCGGTAGGTATTGCACCGTATTTTCCCAATATATATTCAAATTCATCGAGCGTTAGTTTATCGCCACGCAATTCATTAGAACCAATTATTTGTTTACGCATTTCACCTTCATAATATATGAAAATACTCGGACAATTTTGTTCTGGGAAATTTGGTATACATGTAGTAGCAATTGATCTTATAAATTTCGTTTGCGGATAACGATTAGCAAGATCTTTCAGAAATTGATTGATTAAATTACATAATGGCATACCATTAGCATACAAGTGAAGAACAACCCATATATCCTGGCCAGCTTTATTAACTTCATCAACATAATCTTTTGCAGAAATTTCCATTACTGTACCAAATTTAGATTTATCCATTTTTGCACGAATTTCCGCTAATCGTTTACGTCGATAATCTTCCAGAACAGCTTCATCCTCTGAATCCTCTAATTCATCTAATTCATCCAAATCCATTTCACCAATCGGTTTTTTACCATCTTCTCTAGTTTTTTGTTCAATAGCATTTTCAATCATTGAAACAATTTGTTCTTCGGTTATTTCAGCTTCTTTTTGTTTAGGTGGTATAATTCCTTTCGAACGTAATACATCATTCCATTCAGTATCTTCTTCTTGGTTCTATTAAATTTATAAATAGTGTTTTAGTCTAAATATTAATCATGCCCATATATGGTTAAAAATTGTATTTTCAACATTATACTTACAAGCATTTTGCTGTTATTGTTTAATGTTTATTATAAGTATAAATATTCGTCTTATTTTATAGATAAAAAAATATATTTTTATGTAATTATATTAAATTTATTAATTTGAATATGAAACAAAGCAATGGTACATTCTTTGCAATTAAATTATTCCAAATATTCTGTGCTGTGATGACTGATGAGCAATGTGCTCCAATTTCAATCCGTCAAAATAAATGTTGCCATTCTCCCTAATATATAGTAGATTTTATAACATTGCACAAATGTGACCCAGTAAAAAAGAACATGAAGACCTCCTAATCAAAATATCAATCCTATAAAAGTGTGGTATACATATTTAAATCAGCTTTCATAAAACTAGTCGTAAGCAAAACTAATGCTGTAAAAACATTATGAAAAAAATCTTATGATGCATGCATACCGTCAAATTTTTCATAAAATATCTCATATGCAATTAGTTTATTTTACTTTAATGCTGTATGATTTTTCGTCACATAATTCAAAAAATGTTTTATGGAAAGCCTGATAATGTGACGAGGCGTTAATGCAATGCAATGCAAAATGTATTTCACTAATTCAGAACCGAGCGAAAACGAAACGGTAACGCACTTCATCTGCCAGGGCCAGATTCTGTTCGCTTGGTAGTCCCTTCCTCGATGACCTCAGCGATCTCGCCGTGAAGTGGCTCACGGAAATCGTCAAGTTTCTGAACGCTACGAGGTAGATTTAAAACTTCCCCATTGTTACGACATAAAATACCTTTGTCACGCGATTTAGTGGTATCAAAACGGCGCAAACGCGCTATTTGGGTCTCCACGTCAGCTGAATTGGGGTCCGACACTTGAACCAACCAACCAACCAATTCATTTAAAATTTATTTTGGGAGACGTATTTTGGTACTGGAACTGAATGCCAAATCATAAGTGGTAGCTTTCACTTTAAATTTCACCTAATATCGCACACTGGACCTCAAATTTGGTATATGTTGTCATATAACAAACTCTTATATGTCATGAACTACACAGCTCTTTAACGTATTCTTTTATGTATTCTGCGTTGATTCTGCTCGGACTATCAAGATCAAGTAGTAATAATGTAGAAGTAGTACAGTACCCACAATTTATTTTATAATGCACATTTTTTATGCAATAATTAATAACTAGATGGCGTTAAATATTTTAATTATCTAAATCTAAACTGTGGCATATATATTTTATTTTATCTTTTTGAACTGAATAATCAATTTTGACATTTCTATTCTTTAATAAAATTTGTGTTGTGTGACATTTCATTAAAAATTTTTATTTATTAAAAAATAAAAAAGCTAAAATAAAAATTTAATAATTATCTCGTATTAAAAGTGTGTTCTTCTTCAAAATGTCATTAAAATCGAATAATAAAAAATGTAAATGGTCAATAGATTTTAATACAAAGTAAGAAATTATAAATTTAAATTTATACCTTCACACTAAATAATAAATTAGGTTATAACTTCATCAAGTTTTATGTTTTTATTTAAAATTAACATTTCTTTAATTTGTTCAATTAAAATTTATTTGAATTTTTTTAGTAAAAATTCTGATATGCCTTCACCACCTGGCTGGAATCCATCAGTTGCACAAAGTCATACTGAAATTGTTCGGGACCATCATTTAATGATAAAAAGATCATGGGATTTGGCATTACAACCATTCAAACAAGTACAAAGTTTATTTTCATATTTTTATTGAATATATTTTTTTTTCTAACATGAAATTTATTTAATATCATTTGTAGTTACCAATGAATCTATTTATAATGTATATGTCTGGTAATTCAATATCAATTTTTCCAATAATGATGGTTGGTATGATGTTAATAAGACCAATAAAAGCAATGTTTTCAACACCAACATCAAATTTAGCTGAAGGATCACATGGTAGTGGACAAAAATTTATATATTTTTTGGGTAATTTAGCAAATATTGCATTGGCTTTATATAAATGTCAAAGTATGGGACTATTACCAACTCATGCATCAGATTGGTTAGCATTTGTTGAGCCGCAAAAACGTTTAGAATATTATGGTGGTGGTTTATCATTCATATAAGTTCATTCAAACTTTATTTTTCTTTTTTTCTATATTTAATTAAAATGGTGTTTTGAGTTGAAAATGTGACGATAAATTATTGCAAATAAAAAAAAATAATTTAAATAAAAAACTTGTGTTTTATATCCAACAAAAATACTCAATTTTTTATTACTAATTAATTTCAGATTTTGTTCTGCCCTATATAAAAAATTTGTCTAAATTATCAAAATATACATTATGGGAATTTTCTTGTTTTATAGTTTTTTAAATTAAATTTTGAACAATTTTTAAATTAAATTTTGTTAAATTGCAAATTTAAAACAATATTATAAAATAACCAGAACAAATAATATGAATTTCTTTTGAATTCAAAATTATGCATTTAGGTTATTTCACATTATTGAACTTATTATAAATTTAATTAATTCTATTTCTTTTTTGACTGTTCATCAGCAAATTCTTTAAGTTTTTCAACAAGCTGTGCAGGATTATCTACTTTTGGTACCTAAAAAAACAACAACCAATATTAAAATTTAAAAATGAATTTAAAGATTTTATGTATTAAAAATCAATTATTTATTTACATCATAGTTTTGACAGACATACATTCCAGTATAAACCCCTGCACCAAATGTAAACTAAAAATAGATTTAAACAAAATTATATAATTTTCAAATCAAATCAGAAACTAATGTAATAATTAATTATAATTGTATATTTAAATTAATTATTTAATTACCAGAAATTTGAACATATCGTAAAAAGAAAATATACTATCTGAACCTGAAGCCAGTTTGAAGGATAATCCGAAATTAATATGTAAATAAAAAAAGTAGATTTTGTATTGTTAAATACGATACGATAAATAACAGCTGGAGAATATTAACTTGTTAAATGTCAATAAAAAATAATGCAATTTGAAAAGATATTTGGGATGACAATATTCTGAACTCACTCTATTAATATTCGTGATTCTATTAGACTAACAACCACTAGATAGCACCACAATCGTAGAAAATTATCGAAAAGTATTCTCGAAAAAACATTAAACTGACAGTGGATTTCGCGCGTTTTTAAATAAGTTTTGTTTTTCACAGGTTAAAGTTATTTTTTAAAATTTATTATTATTGACAGGTAGTTTTTTAATTTATTTAATGAAAATCGTAGTCCGTTATAAACTAATTTTATATTGGTACATTAAAAAAATATTATATTTAGTTGAATATTAATAATATTAAATTATGGAGCTTCCTTATTCGTTTTTCTTATTAAAATATTTCCAATTTCGATATTTGAATAAGGTTTTTTTTTTAAAAAAAGTGTTTATTTATAAATAGTGTTTTGAATTATCAATATTTAATGAATATTCACGTCATTATCGCTACATAGAACTTCAATTTAGGTAAGTGAAATTTTTAATATAACTATATATTTTAAAAATAATTACTAAACGTCACTATTTCTCTACAAATTGAGCTCTGCTACTGCTAGTAGTAAATATTTAAAAAAAAATTCTTGTACGGATATTTCTTTGTATCAACGCCTTGTGCCAGCTTTTATTGTCCTTGTAAGTTGTAAGGTTTTGCAATAAGCAACAGTGTATACAATAAATCCTTTCGTTGCAGTGTGTGATTTCTAATGTCTATACATTGCAGCAAAATGACGGAATATTGAAAGATAAGTTATCCCTAACTGAGATGTCGTACATATAGTTGGAATGGGTAACTAATGTTGGTTCATGCCGGTTTATATTTTATGTGTTCTAATACTAGCTAAAAAAATAAATATGTCGACTACAAATTCAAAACAGCTTAAGTCTAAAATTATAGTTTTTCAGCAAATGCATTTTAAATGTTGAAACATTTCTGCAAAAAAAACCATTTAGTAAAGATATTGAAAATGATTTAAAACAAAAGTTTGGTATTAGATATAATTATACAATTTGGCGAATTTTTATTATAATTTTAATTTAAAACTAATTTCACGCTTAAGTCGACTGGTTTCGGATTTTTACACGAGATATAGCTATAGGAATAATTTTTCTCAAATTTTGGTATATACTTTGTTTTTATCATGAAACATGTGTAATATTTTTTCGTTGGTTTTCGTTGGTTCCTATTTAAATTATAAACTATATTAAATATAAAGCACTGTTTTATCCAAAAAAGAACTCCCTGTTAATTACAAATAACTGTTGGACATAATAGCTCCGAATTTCTGCTCTTTATATAGTTTACCAGCTATATCTTTAATGCGGTTCAATGCCGGAAAATGTTCGTAAATGAGCAATAAAACCAAAAATTTGTGTTGTATGATTTTCAGTAAAATGTTATTTTAAAAAAAAACTGCTAATAATAGGACATTTATATATGAGTTTCCTATATAGTTTGGGTATATTGTTAAGATATATAAATTTTATATAGTCCCTAAGAAATTGTCTTGACTTACTTTTTCTGAGGTAATTTGTAGCAATATACGTTTGGAAGGGTGATTGTAGATTCCAAAAAAATTAAAATAAAAAGGACATTTTTAAGTGCCGTGGTACGAGTACACGCAATACCTGTGCGCAGCAATAATTTTATAGTAGTTTTTATCATATTTGAATGAAACACAACTTATTGGTTGTTCCTAAATTATGTCCTTAATTTACCTCCCTCCCATTCTCACACTTTATATTAGTACTTTTTTTACATATTTTGCATATAGTTGTCAGATTTTTCAACCTCGCCCTTCCGTCTAATGTTTGTGGAATCATTTAAGTAAAACGAAATATTAGTTAGTTAACTAGTTGATACTGCTTCTAAAATTTGAGATGGTTTAGTGGGTTTATATGATGTAAAAATTTCAGAATTATATAAAATACATAGCTCTACAAATTTCAAAATACTTTACCGAAATAATTTGATTATGATAAATATAATGTTGACCTATATATATATGACTTTCTGAACTTTGTGATCAGTTCGAAACTAATTGTAAGTAAAAAATGATGATCCCGAGATACATAATATAAACTTTATATGTAGATGTAGTAGAGGGTGAATCTGAGACTATCTCAAAATTGTCTCAAGCACCAGCGTCATCATAAATGTTTGTGACTTAGTCAAGTCGGATGATAATATAAATGGTTTTTCAGAAGTACAATGAGCATAATTCTGATGTGATTGCAAGTAACCTTCACTGTAACTTTGTTTTCGAAGTAATTATGATGAAAATATCGTTGGAAAGTAAATGTCATTTCATTGCTTTTTCTCTCTAAGAGTGAATCGCGTTTTTAATTCTGATTTCGTTTCTTCGTTTAGTCGCCACATTCTTATCAAACATTAGAAAAATAGGCTAGGTTCTTGTACCCACAGGTAGAATATAACCTTCTGGATAATAACTATTTCAATGATAAATATGATAGATTTATGATATCGGTTATTCTTAAAACTCGAGGTGAATTATTAAACTTAAATTATGTGCCTCATAGAGCTTCGTCGAATTGCACTCTGTGCAATCTTAGATCCAGAGAAGATGTTCATCATTTTATATCAATGTGTCCAATTCTCAAGGAGCTGAGACTTATCTACTTTGGGAAAAGAAGTTTAAGTTTGACTGAAACTAAAGAAATTTTAAATGGAGCTAATTGGAACAATTTAGCTGGTTATTGCAAAGAAGCGCTACAGTATCGTAAAGATTACATCGAAAATTAATTATGTATATAGTTAAACGAAAACAACGTACAACAAACACTATAGAGAAAGACTCATCATTCATTCAGCAAACGGTTTTTTCTACCATTGCTTATATTCAATATTTATTTTCTTGTTTTCTTTTTATTTCTTGTAAACCATTGAATTTGATTATTATAAATAAATGAATTATTATTATTATTAGAAAAATGGTTTCAGTCAACTGGAAAATGCAGTCAACCAAAATTTCTTGTTATAGATTTTTCGAAATAAGTGCTTTAACTAGAATCACATATAGTTTTACGCTGGAGATACCACGCCGTTGACGCTGTACCACTAATTTCAATAGATTTGAAATTTTATACTCCATTCTGTATCAAACAAACTCCCAGTTTTGGGCTATAGCTAGGTTGATCCGGCAATTTTTGATAAATATAAAATGGTTTTTGGTTCCTAAGAAGAATATTTTAGTATGCCTACATTATAATCAATCCAAGATATTGATGTCCTTCCACCTTTTTCATCAATAACAACTACATAAATAAAAAACAACTTATAATAATTATATAAATTTATATTTTCAAACTTATATTCGTTAAAATTAAAAACTAAATAATACTCATTATTATATTTACAATAAATTTCATTTCACAGCATTTTGTCTTATAATGACGCAAAAAAATTTATATTCCCACCTTTTATTGGGAATAAAAAATTTAATTATTGAAATAATCTCGTCAGTCTATCCTCATTTAAACCAATCCATAACATAATTATACCACCAATTAATATACCAAAAATTTGTATTATAACATTCTTTAAAGCTTTACCATCATTCCGGCCCATTTCTGGTATTAATGTTGCCATTGCAATATATAAAAATGAACCAGCTGTACATGCATATATCCATTTAACCATATCGGTATGTAAATCAACAATTAATAAACCAATTGCCATACCCATAAAACTTAATACCGATGACACAATATTTAAATAAATTGCACGTTTTATACTCATACCAGTTTGTAATAATAATGCAAAATCACCTAATTCGTGTGGCAATTCATGACATAATACAGCAAATGCTGTTGCCATACCAGTTACAGGATCTGCTGCAAAACTAGCACCAATTGCTAAACCATCTGTTAAATTATGTAAACCATCACCAAGTACAACCATAAATGCAACTGGTGTCATTGGTTTTGATATTGTATTACCAGTTTTCAAATCTTTCATATTTTCATTCATCATTGTGTTAATTTCTTTAACATCTGGCGGTGATGATGGCAAATTATTAATTTGTAATTCAGATGATTGTATTTTTTGATTTATAATTTGTGGTGATGGTGGTCCACCACCGCCATGACTATGTCCATGTCCTGGTTCACGACCCAATAAAACTGGTAATAAATTTTCCAAAAAATACATAAAACAAATTGTTAAAAATGTACAAGCACATATTAGAACCGGTTCATTATGATTATGTCCAGATTTATCTGATACGGATGTATGGTCTGTACTTAAGGCATGTGGTAATAAATGCATTAAAGCATCACCAGCTAATGTACCAACAGCAACTGCTACTAAAAATCGTAAAATTTCTTTATATGCAATACTTTTCATTAATGGCACCATAGCAACACCAATTAAACCACATGCTGATAATATGAAAATTGCTACTGAAGCATAAATCCATGCTGTAAAATTAAAAAAAAATGTATTTAATAATTTAATTATAAAATTTTTATGATAATTTACCATAATATAAAGAATTTGGATTACGATTATAATCAGATTTAATTCTAACATCATCATGAATATCTGTACATGAATTTTGATCCATTTGTACTAATAATGCTGGACATAATTTCATAAAAATTTCTGGTGTTATTTTAATAATATTTAAAAAATCAATATATTCATCTTCACGATTATGATCACTATATTTATTTAATATTAAATCATCACGATTATTTTTAATTAATGGACTTAATGTTGATGTCAGGTCACGTTGTTTTCGATATATTTGATAATTATGGATATCATCATGATCTATAACTAATTTTAATGTAGCTTGTGGTGATAGACAATAATTTGGTATTTCATGTTTATCTGCAAAAAATAAATAAATAAGTAAATAAATAAAATAATTTTTTAACAATTTTGATTAGAAAGATTAAACTTAAATTTAGGAGGTGATTAATTTATGATGGAAAGAAAGAAATATTACTTTAAAAGTAAAATCATATATTTTTCATAATTTCAAAATTTCCATGGAAAATAAATATTTAATTTCGCTAGCCTAAACAGCACGAAATTTTAAACTATATCTTGACATTAAAATGGTAAATAATAAATAAAAATTTAAAATATACGCAGTAAAATTTTGTGATAAGAAAAGTTTTTTTCGGTGATAATTTCTTTAAACAATATTCAGATCACTTGGAAATGACCAATCACAAGTAAATTTTGTGGGTAACTCTAAGTTGTAGGGAAAGCTCTACTCATTTAAAGGATAACATTAACATCTAGAGACGAAGGTGATGAACTTCATTACCAGATCTAATTGTGTCGAGGAAAAGTTAAATTGACAGCTTTTAAATATAGGGAACTAACTGGATAAAGAAATATCTATATTATCATGGATTGTTTTACCTAACTGGAGAGTACCTGAAGAAGATAACCCTTCAGTGACAACGCTGATGGCTTGCATGGTATATGTGACGAATGATAGGACTTAATACGGTGGTCTCACGGTGGTACAGTACGCACTAGTCGTACATGAAGAGGTGGAACACTGTGGAATAAACACTACTGTTTGATTTACCATGCATGGAGTAACATCATCAAAACAATGATGAAGTTACGAATATGTCAACATTTCGTGGAAAGAAAGATGAAATATTGAAAGATTTTATTGTAATTATTATAGGAGTAGGCAGATGATATGAATTCAAGATGACAGATGGATTAAAAAAGTTATCGAATGGATACCGTTAGATTAAAGATGAAAATTGAATAATCTAACTTTAAACTTGCTAAGTTCATCACTTTAAACTTGCTAATTTTGACCAACAATTCTGCCCACAAAAGTAGAATACAGAATTAATTGGAAAATGATGTATAGCAAGTTTTTGTTCTATTCTAAATCTAAATTATAATTATAATTATAATTAATATGTTTTAGTAATAATAATTAATAATAATAATCTCGTTATTAATTAATTGATTAAATGTTTGAAATATTTAAATACCACAGACATAATTAACATTAGCTACAGTTAATTTTTTTTTTTTGATTTAGTAAATGTTTTATTTCGAATACTTATCCCAGAAAATATTTATGTAATTATTTAATTAAACTGCAACAAATTATGTAATAAAAAAATGTGTATTAATAAAACTATAGATTTAACTTAAACTATTTACTTTAGTTACCAATAGCCAACTATAATATTTATATATAAAGATATGACAGTTGGCAGCTACAAATATTAGATTAATTATGATAACAGTCAAAATGAATTAGAGCAATTTTGTGAGGTAGTGACGAAAAAACTCCCAAGTTAAATTAATTCTTAAATTATTCCAATTATTTATAGGCTATAATTTTATTAACTTATAAACGTGTAGTTTCTGATACTGATAATAAGATTTGAATCAATTACAATTCGAATTTGAAGGAGAGTTTTACTGGAATTTATAGGATAATTCAACATTCTTAATTGGCCGAAACTTGCGGCTGTAAATAGACTATAGTCAATAGACCTATATTCATGATGAATCAATAGAGATAGTCAAACCTATTTATTAAAAAAAAAACTATATACCGTACTTAGTCCAATGCCATTGTAGCGGAGGCAGTTATTGGAAATTACTAGAAATATGCTTAATATATGAAATGCTGTTGTGAATTTTATTAAAGTATTATTGTTATTTGATGTAACTTAGATTATTAGGTTGTGAAACCTTCTAAAGCTATACATGCTGACGGTCACCATTATCTTAATTAAAGGTATCAGTTATTATTCCTGCTTTCGGCCGTCATTAAATTAAAAGAAACAATAACTGAGTTATCCTAATTTGGAATTTCCGTCCCGAAGATCACATATTGACCACATATAATATCTTCTTACATTATTTTCAAACTTGATTTAGGTTCATAAATTTTACATTCCACTTAGTTATCTTATAATTTTATCTTTTATGACCTTTGCAAAAACTAAATGATCTCGTGGGTGGTACAATTGAAACATATTATTGAAGATTTAAAACTTTTTCTATTTATGTACAATTTTACGAATACTTTGAATAACTATGAGTATTGCAACGAGGTAAAAAAGGGTAAATTTCGGTAAACTGAGTTTCACTGAGTGCAGCGTCAAATTTCTGGATTATTTATTTTATGTTTTCTAGATTTTATTGTCACTTCAGAATTTAAGGTGAATATCAATTTTTGTCGTTGTTAATCAAATATCCAATTTTAGTTAAAAAAAATCGAGTTCTTTCGGTTGGCGTTGTTCAAATTAAACTATTTCATTCCGTTCAGAATAATTAAACTATTTATCATCTAATTTCGATGAGTTAAAAATTTGTGTGCTTAGGATGAAACAAGCCATCGAAGGCATTAATTTCAATTTCAGACCAGGCAACAAAATGGCCCACATTAACAGCAAAAAGGTCCAAAATTGTTTTTAAAAGAACTTTGTTTTTTTAAGCAAATCTTCCAAATCGTTTTTAAAATATGTATAAAAATAAATATTTAAATTCTTTAAACCTCCTCTTTATAGCTTCCTAAACTTAAATTGTTATTTACTCCGTTTCAGGTTTTTGTCGAATGAATCAGTTAAATACTGAGGTGACGATATAGTTATAGTATGTAATTGTTATCCCATTTTAATGAAATATATTTCTTAGTTACTGGCACTTTAAACAAACATGTTGCTGCAACATTTTTGTTATACATTTTACACTTTTTCTAATATGTTATGCAATTGCAATAAATGTTGCTAAAAAATTAATGTAACAAAATATGTGAAATTTTTAACAAAGATGTGCTTTTACACAGTACGAAGTTAGTGAGCTACAATTAATTACAAATGATTGTTGGACATAAATCACTATTAGACATAAATACATGTTTTCTGTTCCCCTAGGTTTAGTAATTTTTTTTCTTCTAAAGATACACAACAAAGAAAATTACGTTTTAAAAAAGTTTTTTTCTTTTTTTAGTTGATATTTTTGTATACACAATGTAAAATTTATAAAGGAAATTCAATTATTTATATGAGATAAAATTAATATACACTAAATGGATCAGCAACAATTTAATAATAGTATGGGCTCTAAGAAATGATTGATAGTTTCTTAAAAAATATAAAATTAAATTAAAAATTCAATTGAAATAAAAATATATTTAAGGTTAAATTGTTACTAATTTTATAAAGATAATTTTCAGGGTCAACAATTTATATAGAAAAATTTCAAGTTTATTTTCGGAAAATAAGATAATTTTAATTTATAAATACATAATTCAAAATGAAATTTACTATCCTAAAAGGAAAATAATTTTAATTGAAGAAATTATTTATAATTTTAAAAATAAAAAATATTAATTTTTTAAAGGTATAAACTTACCATGATCTTTTGGATGACGATGTTTTGGATCATGTAATTCTTTAAAACCATATTGTATATTATTTTCTTGACTATTTGGTTCACTTATAATTCGATTATTTGGATCATTTTGTTGAATTTGTAATTTATTTTGTATAATATCCTCAGAATTGATATCATCTTCTTCTGAATTAATAACTAAATCTGGTAGTTTATATCCATTTGGATGATGTTCTTCAATTGTATGGGTTGGATTAAATTCTAAACCACCAATACCTAAATTATACATCAAATGTTCTAGGCCCTGTGTAAATGAGAATTTTAAAAATTAGTTCATAAATGATTGATTAATTATATATAGTTTATAAATAAATAATTATGTATAATTACAAAGGCAAAATTACAGATTAATATCTTTGCCGGATTTAGATATAAGCGTCTCGGGTAAAATCAACCTACATTTGTGAATAGGATCAAATCGAGTCTTTAAATAGATGACAACTAAAGCTACATGCACTTTGTAAGTAAAACAACAGTAAAACATTCATAGATGTTATGTCACTGTGAAAGACTTATAAGAAATAGATTAACATGGTGTATAGAATGTAATGAATCTGTCGACAAGTGTTGACAGGGAAAAATTCTGAGATGTATATCGGATAAGTTCTTCATTTCGTCAGGCATATTGTTAAAAATAAAATTGAAGAAATAGCGAAGAGTTATAGAGTGGATTGTGGATGTAAGATATGTGACACAAGATTACGGGTCCTTATCAGGTTGCGAGAAAAACATTTTGGTCAATACTAAACATAGAAAATACGAGGATGTTATTAGGTATTAACATAGATAATTTAAGAGCAATTATCGATGGTCTGACGGAGCTTGCTATTGAGAAAGATAAAGATGTGTCTCATGAAAGATGCGACCAGTAAAGATGTGTCTCACGAAAGTGAATTTCAAATGTAGATGCCAAAAGAAGTAATAAAAGATGTAAGGAAGTAATAATAGATGTTATGTCACTGTGAAAGACTTATAAGAAATAGATTAACATTATAGGTTATACACAATTTGAAGAGGTTCCGAGTTATATCTACAATCCAAAGATTATTACTTCTTTGAATTTTGAATCAAATTCCAAATAAATATTAATATTATCATATTCGTTACCAGAATAATTAAGTGGCATTTCCGAAATCATTGTGGTAATATCAGGGCCCATCAAAATCTTAATACTACGGTGCAAATAAACGGCTAAAAATATAAAATTTTCATTAACCATTTATTTTATGATTAGAACTGAAATATTTACTCATATTTCATATTTTATAATTCTTTAAAAAAATGATTATTCTTTACAAAAATTCTTATTATTTATGTAAATAAATATGCTACTAAAAATTTGTTTATGACTTTCATCAGCATAGGTGATAAAAATGGGATTTTGTTGTGATAAAGAAAAGATGCGTTGTTGTACATTGTACATAATAATAATAATAATGAAATAGGGTCTGTTTATCTTTTCAATTTAGATTTAGATATATTTTTAAAGACCTTGTTACTACTAGCATAGAAATGTGTGTACTATTTGCAAATAAAATATTTAGAGATGTTAAATTGTTTGATGATATAAACAATTTAGATTCATTTGGTTGGACTCAATGTCAATAATATTTTTTAAAGCTTTTTTTTTAGAATTATAGAAATAAGTATATAGGTCAATAAATTAGCCTATATTATAATGGTATATAATTAATTCCAATGATCTTCTCGGTTGAATGCAAATATATAATGTATTTTATTTTAGGTTCAATCCTTGAAATAATAACTAAGAATTAACACAAATTTTTGTCAAATAATTTAATTATGTAGTTAGTTAGTCCAAAAATGACGTTTCTAGTTTTTGAATCTTTCATATCTTAATGCAGGGCAGAAGATGCTCTAGTGTTTCCTCATCTTCCTCGCATCTCTTACATATCGAGTTTTCTGTTAAATTTTATCTTTTTGAATGCTTCTTGAGTGGCTACCCTGGGATGTAATCGGGACGTTGGTTTATTCTTTCTGAACTTTTGGACGCTTTCGGTTATATAAATATAGTTATTCCTTTTTCGGCCTAACGGTTGCTAGTGGGATGGGAGTCAAACTTTCCAACCTTTGTACAGAAGTACAAAAGAACAAAATAATTTTGGGATTTATGAAAATTTCGTTATTATTAGAATCCGACACTAGCGAAAGTAAGAGATTCTTAGAGTAAATATATTTATTTTATTTACTATAAGAGGAGATTACGAAATTCGTGGAACTTATTCTTTACCAGTCATGAGGAGCTTTTGTAGTACAGTGCAGGTTCATTCCCGAGTAGCAGATTGTGAAATTCATGGAACTAATTGTTTACCAGTCTTGAAGAGTTTCTACATCTGAAAGAAAACTAAGAAAAATTCATGTGACGTCGCTAAGCTTTTGATGTTGGCTAGTGCACGGAAAAGAACGCCACACTAATTTAACCTAACATAACCTAAAATTCTAATTCTATAATTAAAACTGTGATTTTAATGTGAAAGTTTTTAAGAAATTATACAAAATACAATCATATCTCACATGATAATTTCATATACTAAGTATTAATTTTTTCTTAAATAATGTAAATTTGATAAAAGATTGTGAATGCAAGTACATTTTTGATAAGATAAAGTTATCATTTTGTTGCAATCAAAAACACTGATCAAATAATTATTAATCTGTTTGCTGTTTCAATATTTATGAAGAATATTATAATAAACCAAAACATCACAATTTCTATGACTTAAATTTTTGATATAAGTGTAATGTAAATAAATATTGCTATGAAGAAGTTACTGAAAAATCTACTTTATCTAAAATTAGATTTGTCTGTAAAACATTTTTAGAAATTCTTAATTGATGTTTTTCTTTTATTTCTATGAAAAGTGTATTTGTAATGTCAAATATTAATTAATTAATTCAAAAAATCAGTAATCTGTAATATACCATCTGAATGCATTTAGTTTCTTTTACGAATTTGAAAATAACCAATATTGAAATACAAACTATCGAACCGGTTATTTTTATAACCTAACAATCTTAATCTGTTTCTCAAGTCTTGCACAGTCCCACAACATTTGACATTTACAACCCCAACTTCTAGGCATCTACGACATTAATTCAGCCTTTTGATCATATTTCTTAATTAAGAAGCATCTTCAGAACACTGACAACATCAACATCAACAGCACTAATAACAAACATAATCGTATTTTGAATGTTTAGTTTTTATTAATATGATGTGTTTGCTACGAGCTAAGGATGACGTCAATCAGTAGATCGTCTGTCGTCATTCGTCAATCACTAGAAGAATCTAGAGACTGACTGTATATGACTAAGTTAATAAATTATGGCTAATTTATAAATCATTGCCACAAATTATCTATACGAAAAGTCAATTATGACAAGGTTTAATAGCTGGAAAATTAAACTTATTTTAAGTAATTCTTGTTGGGTATAAAATTTGTAAGGCTCGACATTTTTTAACGACGACCAAATAAGTACCAAAGTCTGAAGTAAACCTAAGATCATTATTACACTTCTCAACATAATATACAAAATACTACTCAGAAATTGACTATGAGAAGTAAATAAAACATGCTACCTATTTTTCCAAGTAATCTGCAGAGGTGCAGCCATTCTAGGTCGTCATAGAAAAACGCCTTCTGACTGAAAACCAAGTTCTAATGCTTATTTTTTTCGACAAAAATCATTGCATAAATGAGGCTATGTAGCTATAGTGTCACCCAAGCAACAATTTTGCAATGTTTTTTAAAATTCTTTTGTTGTTTTGTAAATATTTTTACATTTTTCGATTACTATACTTAGTATATAAGTAGGCTATAAATCTAGCTATAATACTAGCTTCACTTTGTAAA
Source organism: Rhamphomyia laevipes (assembly GCA_963920725.1). Lineage (NCBI taxonomy): Eukaryota > Metazoa > Arthropoda > Insecta > Diptera > Empididae > Rhamphomyia > Rhamphomyia laevipes. The sequence continues at coordinate 136,907,441 of OY987255.1, forward strand.
CACTTATCTTAATTCATGTAGTATTAATTAAATAAATAGATAATAATATATAGACAAGTATTTTGAAATTATCATGGAAAATGTAAATAAAAATTATATATTTTATAATTCTTATTAATAATTTAATTTAAATTAATAATATTTGTGTTAATTTTATTATGTTATTTTACAGGAATTTTACCGTGAAAATGAATTGACAAACATAAAAAAAAAATGTAGGGTTATGGAGAATCATGTAAATTATTATTATTTATTTAAACGTTAGTAAATATATATTTGCACGGAATCCAATGTGTACCTAACATTGGATTCCGTGTAAATATATTAAATTTAAAATAAATAACGAGAATTTACGGATTTCATAACCACACTTGTTTTGACAGTTTTCATAACCACACTTTTTGACGGTACAAATCCAATGTTTTTAATGGAAAATGGAACCGGACGACAAAAGTATTTTAAAAAGGTGCGAAATTATCACTGAAGTAGACGCCATATTTGAAATATATAATGTAATTAATTTACTTCACTACAGGTCGAATAAACGATAAATGCCTGACGAAAGGTGCACCATTTTTTTTTGTTAGAGCAAGGTACACAAACTTTTTGTATCGACCCTGGCCATGGACAGGAAATTGATATAGGTATATTAATATTATGACTATTCTAATTAAATTTTAATTATCTGGTTTTAATTATAATTTATTTAACAGTACCAAACAAAAAACATATTTTTTTTTATGTAAACTGATTTTAATGTTTTATTAAAATTACAATTATTTACTCAAGTGTTAAATATATCTAAAACTGATTGTGATTTATGGAACTTATTGTAAAAATGATTAAGTTTTCTTTACCGCATTATATTTCAATATTTACCATATTCATTACTGGAATTTTACGAGTATATAATTAGAATAACTAGGAGTGTTGTATTGGACTTAACCGTACAAAAAATGAATTTATGGTTTAAACTTTTTTTCTGGGCTTTTTCGAGGTCGGTGAATCCAAAAAAAGTACGCGTACGTAAAATTAAACTATGCGAAGCTACATTTACTAGAACCTAGAACTAGAACCGCTCTCAGATTTTAATGAAATTTAAGTTAGTACAGCAAGTTAATTGAAACTTTTTCTTGATTTTCAACAACGATTTGATATGTACTTTCAGTGAGTACTGAAATACTCACTTTCAGTGAGTACTGAGTACTAAATTTTTTTTCTTTATGTCAAGAGCCATGTTTTTGTAATCGATGCTTCTGAAATTTAGATTCGGTACAACTTCAGTGGGTTCATAATTTATGTTTTAAAGCATGTAATTATTAGCCGATTTAAATGAAATTTCGTACACAATTTGGGATCGTAATATAGTTCGTGTTTGTAAAATTTGGGACCGGCACTTTCAATGTATCCCTATCAAAATTTCAATTTATATATTGAATAGGCACTAATTTTAATTATCAATCTTTCTTTGACATAAATCACTGTTGAACCTAACTACGAGTTATCTGTTCCCCTAGTTAGCAGTTTTTGGTCGGAATTTTAAATATATGTAGCGTTAAATCTGAATTTTGGCCGGAATTTTAAATATAGCGTTAAATCTGCAATCGTTATAGTAGCGTGAAATATTTCAATAATTTTCCGTAATATATAAACAAAATTGTTACTTCCAACTTTTTATTGGTACAATGATGACTAATATTTTAAGACAATTTTTTTGTTTAAAATTCATAAAAAATGTTTTAAATTAAAGGAAATTGTTTCATTCACATTTTTTGTTGTTGTTATTATTATTGTCATCTAAAAACTTTTGAAATTATGAATAACGAATTCATTCAAAAGTACAAAAATGTCTCATAAAAAATTATTTGATTCAATTCATGTGATAAATTTTATACCTAATAATTTTAATATAATAATTTAGTTTTAGTTTAATTAAATTTTGTTATTTGTAACTATAATAATTGTACAAATTTTTGAGAATACCTTTTTTTATAATTTAATTACGGTATTTTACAGAGCTGAACTTGTACTCTTAAGCAATCGGTTGACTGATTATACTTGATATCGGTTGACTGGATTTATTTTTGTGTAATTTTTATGAAAAAATTGTATCACCTTTTCAGTAATCATTTTAAGAAATGATTAAATTCCTTTCACGAAAACTATTGTAACTATTTGAATTTATAATTTTATAGGATCTGATTCTGTTAGAAATCACAGCAGAACATGTGCTCTTTAAGTAAAAAGTAAAGTTGATGGAATACGAATACCTAACACGAATGAGCCGCGGATCTATAATGTTTTTCGCTGGGAATATTTTTGGAAATCATGGGGATACTTTGAATTTTACTATGGGGACACTTTGAATTTAATATCAATTTTTGATTGGATTAATTTCATTTGAATCCCGAGAATTGTTTAAAACACATTTTAATAATTTTTTTTTTAAATCCGAGTAGAAGGTTTTTGGCTTTTCGTTTCATAAAAGTTCCAGCTATAATCTGTTTTATTCGCATTTGCCTTTTTATATCCGATAAAACTGACAAAACCAACTGTCTGAATCAGAATTGTCGAAATTTACAGATTTCGGGTAATATGTTGAAATCTTTTTAATTAGACTTTTTATTGATTTTTAGGAGGTTTGGCACAATGAATCCGCCACAATGAAACTGGTTAAAATAAGGCTTTAGTTTCATATAATTTTACTAAGAATATACTAATAAATAAATAGATTAACTCCGAATTGATCATAATTCCATTCACAACACTGACAAAACAAATCGAACGAAGCTACATACTACGTAATTATGAATGAATATATTTTTAAGTAGTAACTGCTGATCTGTTGGCTAGACATGGTTCGGACAGTCCTTTCAACCAACGGATCCGTTTATGTGGTATTCCGAAAAATCAATTACTCTGTAAAATCAACCACGAACACAACCCAGGCTGTTTAATGTTAAAAAAAATCATCTCCACAATTTCTAACGAAAGAACGACGGACATCATCAATCTTAAAATCAACCAAATCCGTCTAATAACCGGCTTTCTAACATGATTATCATATAAGTAAGCTGGCCACCTCACACCAAACCATCTGTAGAATTTGCTGGGAACACAACGAAACCTACAAACGTATCCTATGTAATTTAGCGTATGGCTTTCTCGTAAAAGATTTCAACCGGATAGGACTTTTTCGTAACAAAGATATGGAGTTTTTTCCAACAGCGGTTCCTAGAAATACAACTTATCATATCTAGTTCTATTAATTCGAATCTCTGCTTTGTACCTTGATTTTGTATAAGAACTAAATACAACGTAATGCCACAATAGGTCAGCAATGGCCGCTTGACTTATGAGACTACTATGTCCATTTCTGTAATTCTTAATCTAATTTACGTACATAGTTTTATTAACTTAATTTAAGTTACAGATTTAACGTTAAGTTATTTTAGCCTTTATTTTCTAAATAATTTCATATATATAAAATTAATATTTACTGACACTTTTTAATTTCTAAAATTTCAAATCTGTTTAGATATTTATTATGTATAAACAATACTTTCACCAATCAAACAAAATTCCAATGGAAAAACTCTGGGCTTAATACACGTTTGTTAAGATTATATACAAAATCTTTATCAATTTTTTTTTATATTTTATATATATAATTTAATTTCCTATTTAGTTTTATTATTAAAATTTATCTTTTATTACTTTTCATTTTCTTTTTGATTTTTCAATTTTATTATTTATATTACCTCAAATGACATAGTTCCACCATTTCCGTATTTATTGAAAATGTGTGCCAAAAAACGATTATATTTTTTAGATGTTGCAGCTAAACTTTGATTAGAATTGTTATTACCTGTAGTTATAATTAAAACTACATAAATCATAAATACTTTATTTAATTTAATCATATTTTTTTTTTTTTTTGTAATTTAATTTGTACACTTTTTCAAATTTTCAACAATAAATTTTAAATTTTTATTTTTTTACCCGCGAGTTAAACAGTTTAATTTAAATATGTAAAAATGATTTAATTAAAATTTAAATTAATTTTTTTTCAATTACAATCAACTCTAATTTAAAGCTGGCGACAATAAATATTTTCGACTTAGCATTTCGAATTACATTTTCAAACTGACAAAATTTATGTTCAATTTATGCTGTTTTTTTTCGTTTTTTTTTTTTTTTTTTGGACAAGTGCGCAAGTTACTTTAAAAACAAGTGCGCGGGTGGATATGTAATTGTATGCACACTAGAATTAAAGCTTTTTTTAAAAGCTTTTTGGAATTGGAATTTTCATGTTGTGTAGTGTCGTGTGGTGTCGTTTATTTGTTAAATGTTTTTTGATGGGTTATGGCAGTGGTAGTCAAACTTTTACGGTCTTTTGGAACCCTTCTATCTGATTGGTTTTTGTGGAAATGTAGAAAACTCTAACGTATTTAAAGTGCGGACGGAAAAAGAACAATTCATGATTTGGATAAACGGAATTAAAACCTTTTGGGGGAGATGTATACGCTCCAAAGTCTAGAAACATGATTCTTATGAATAAACCAATTGTCCGATTATATACCGAGGTAGCCATTGGTGATATTCTACTCAGGAAGCATGCGATAAGATTAGATTTTACGGAAACTCAATAGGTAGAGAATTAATAGAAGAGGAAGGAACACTAGAACACCGCCTCACTCCTTAGTAAATGCCCTGCACTAAGATATTAAAGATTTAAACAAATGGAACGTCATTTCTTAAACCCATACGGAGGAGATGGGCAAGTTAAAACCGGTTAGACTAATTGCATGAGAGAGAAGAATTGGAATGATGTGTTCTTTATAGAATAAGCCATTATGCGGAGTGTACAACTGACCCTCGTGGTCTAGGTGTGTACTTTTCCCTTTTTTCAAACAAACCAACCAACCAACGCATATAAGTCGTACACTTCCAATACTTTGTTCAAATATGGAGGTACAATATTCAACAAAATGAATTTTGATGCATTTCTATATAAGTATTGAGAAAATTCTGACAGGATTTTTGAATAATTAGTTTCTATTAAGTTTCTATCTTGAATCAACGAACGACGACAACGCAATTAGTATTAACTAAAGCCGACAACGCGAGAAACGCAGAACCTTGAAAAGTTTTTATGGAACCGAATTTGAACCCAGATGGAAGAACACTGGCCTAATTGCGTTGTCGTCGTTAGTTGATTCAAGAAAAATTATATTATCAAAACCATTTTTTATTTGATATTATTCTGACAATAATTATATCAGTTTTTTTTTTTCTTCAAGAAAATTTAAAATTATTATTTATGGTAAATATTATTAAGATGATTTTTAAAATCCCGTTTGATTGATGTTATCATTTATTATATCAAAGTTTGTGTTTATTTAGGAGAGTGCATGAGAATAAAAAAAAATATACATATTTATAATATTTGTGTCAAGATGGAAATGATAAGCTTTTATGGGAAAGTGAAATTTTTATGATTTTTAAAAAGTAATTATAATATTTTTTTTTAGTTTTTTTTTTCATGTAAATATTATAATTTCTGAGTACGTAGATAGTACGTCATTAGTTAAATAAGCGCAATTAAGATTATAAAAATTGTTTATAAAGAATAGGCATTTAGCCGATAGATGGCAGTGAACTACACTTTTTTTTATGTAAGAGATGTCAATAAACTTAAACTTACTATTGCCATGTTGTGGATGGAATTTTTTATTTTCTTTAGTTTCTGTAGCTTGATATTCAACTACTTCATCACCTTTTTGTTTCAATTACAATTTTTCTCCAGTTACCATGTTCGGCGGGTCATTTGTGTAGTTTCGTACTTTCATTGTCCTTAAATTGTCGTGACACTCTTCTCCCACAAGTCTGGCCGTATACTCTGGTAGTTTGTTCATTCTTTGCACCTGAGGCTTAATAACACTATAAAATGTATAATAGACGACAATGAACTCCATTTTTTGTAACAAATATGGCAATGCATGAAATTTTCGTTTTGTCTAGTTTCTACATACTTATGTGACTGTGAATCTTGGCTTCAATTTTCTATGTAGTTATCATTGTGGTTCACGACTTTTCTCTAATTTCTTACTTCCAGTCTCCTCAAATCTCCTCAGTCTCCTCGAGTCTTTAAGAGCATCTAGTCATCTCTTCCTAGTTCGTCATGTCAATATTTTCTAACAACACTATTAACACTATTTTGTACGTTTAGTCCATTCTTTTTATATGAGCTCCCTATCTGATTATTTACGCCTGCTATATAATGGTTGAAATTATAGAAAATATTTTCAATATGGCTGAATTCTAGGATTTTTCTTAAAATGACTTCATTTTTCGTACGCCACTATCATGATGTCGGGGACTGCTATTATTATATTAGATTATTTTGTAAAAAAGTTATAAGTAATGTGTAGATCTTCAGCATCAGGACTTTTAAAAGAAGGAAAATCCTAGTTTAAAATTTCAGTTATAATCAATATGCGTTGAAATATTTCAATTAACTTCTTTCAATATGGTGGATTTAATAGAAATTATTTGTTAAAGATTTGCCAAATAAAAATAATATAAATATTTATGAATTTTCGAAATATGTTTTATTATCAGAATTAATTATTCCCAAAATGACAAAATTAATTATTCCCAAAATACTAGAATTATTATCCATATTGCGGATATTATGATTTAAAATAAAAGAAAAAAAAATCCTAAACATATTTTCAATATGGCGGAAATATATCTGTTATTTTCAATGTGGGTGGAAATAATTTGGAATTAATTAATATGGCTTATTTATTCAAACTTCTTTTGGTATTATTAAATTCCAAAACAATAAATAAATAACATCTTTCTTTGATATTCGAATGTAAATAAAATTATGGTAATATAATTATAGTTAGGGAAACTAAACTGTTTCGATTAATATTTATCTGTTTATATTAGTAAGGGCTTGATCAGTGACAGTGACTATTAATTAGAAGAGATATCACAATAAACGAAATGGCTGCAGATATTAGGACAGTCTGCACATTACTTTGGTCCACCATTATTTTTGTAATAATATCTTTTTTTGCTGCGGTTCGGTTTTGCTTCAAGATAATCTGAATGTTTTGGTTTTAGTTCGGTTTTCGGATGTTTTTATTGGTTCAAGATTTTATAAATAAATACTAATGTCAATTATATCAAATAATAATTATTTAATTAATTTCTTTGTAATTTTAAATTGTAATTATTAATTAAATAACAAAATAAAATAATAAATAAAATTCTGAAACAAAAACTATCAGTTTACAAATTCTGAATAGAAACTTGACAGTTTACGATTTTTTTGACAGTTTACTGTTAAAAACTGCACCAAAAACTTGACAGTTTACGGTTAAAAACAGAACCAAAAGAAAAATAATAATGGTTTGGTTCACTGATAATTTCAAATGAGATTTCTGTTGTGGTTTGTTTTTAGTTTACAAAAAATTGGTTCGGTTAGTGGAGTTCCGGTTCGGTTGTAAACCGGTTTGCATTTCTAGTTTATTGACATCGTTATCGAAGTACATAATTTAAAATATTATTTATTTATACTACAAAAATGCATAAACAAAAATTTTATTTATAAAAATATTGTTAACCATTAATAAAAATTCTACAGAAATTTGATATTGTAAAAATATTTCTTCATTTTTGGTATTAAATTGCTTAAATAAAATCAAATTACATTTTGAAAAATGAGTTTTCAGTCTGGGAAAAATCTTACTAATATTTTTAAATTATATAAACAATAATAAATAATTTTTTTTTTTCAATTTTTATTTCTCTCTTATGAAAATATTTATATTTATAATCGTATAAACAAATTAAACTTAAAATATTTTATTAATTATTATCCTTAAATTACTAATAATTATTTATGTTTTAAATATATTTTATTTTTAATTGGATCAGTTGGAATATTTGAATTTATACATTTTACAAAACAAAAATATTATTTTAATTAAATTTTATATTAATTGAAAGATCAGTGATATTTGAGCTTGAAAACAATTGAACAATTAGTGATCTTGAGCTTGAAAACGATGGAAATATAAGGGATCTTTGACCCTGAAAACGATTGAAAGATCAGTGACCTCGAGCATGAAAACTATTGAAAGGTTAGTGATCTTTCATGTTGAAAACAAATGAAAGATCCGTGATCTTGAGCTTGAAAACGATTGAAAGATCAGTGATTTTTGAGCTTGAAAACTATTGAAAGATCAGTGATCTTTGAACTTGAAAACGATTTAAACATCAGCGATCTTGAAAACGATTAAAAGATCAGTGATTTTTGAGCTTAAAAACTATTGAAAGATCAGTGATTTTCGAGCTTGAAAACTATTGAAAGATCAGTGAACTTTGAGGCTGAAAACAATTGAAAGATCAGTGATCTTTGAGGCTGAAAACGATTGAAAGATCAGTGATCCTTGAACTTGAAAACGATTTAAATATCAGTGATCTTGAAAACGATTAAAAGAGCAGTGATTTTTGAGCTTGAGAACTATTGAAAGGTCAGTGATCTTTGAGGCTGAAAATGATTGAAAGATCAGTGATCTTTGAACTTGAAAACGATTTAAAGATCAGTGATCTTTGAGCTTAACAAAAATTGAAATATCAGTGATATTTGAGATTGCAAACGATTGAAAGATCATAGAACTTTGAGATTCAACAAAAAAATAAAATATATGTGATCTTAGAGCTTGAAAACGATTTAAAGATCACTGATCATTAAACTTTTATAGCGAAGTTTTTAAAAAATAAAGAAAATTAATCAGCATTCAAAAATTCAGTACCTATTGCTGTCTCTATTAGGCAGTAGTTAGTATAGGTACTGTAATATTACTCAAAATGGATTATTAATAGTGTATAAAATGGAATAAAAGGCACGATCAAAATTTAATAATTTCTAACTAAGCATTGACATTTCAGTACCAATTACAATTTACCAAATTCATGTTCAATTTGGGGATCATATCATAACGTATATTGGAAGGAAATAATAACCATAAGTGATCAAGTAACATGATTACATCATCGGCTGATTTCAATAGATTTGACCAGTGATCTTGCTAATCAAATTTAGTATTAAGGCATATTTTTATTATCAAGATCAGTGTACGATCAGATCTGTTTTAATTAAATTGTTTATTCAATTGTATGAAAGATTCGTTAAGGAATTTATTAGATTTGATCAGTGATCTTCCATAGTCAAGTTGAATTTCACGATTTATTTATAATGCGAAAATCAAAAATATTTAATTAAATCTATTTTCTTTTTTAATTTTGATCAAAATAATGTTTCTTAAATTAAATCTATATTTTAATACAAAATAATTATTAATTCAACCATTTTAAACTTGATCAGTGATCTGTCATAATCAAGTTCACTTTTATGATTTATTTCTGATTACTGATCCATGATGGAATATTTGATAAAATTTTACTTAAATGGTTTTTTTTTTATATTTAAATGAATATGTTTCTATTAATTAATTTAATAATTAAAAATTCTTACTTAAAATCTATTTTAAAAAAAAACATATTTAAATTTTTTGTAATTATATAAAATATTAAATTTCATAATAAACTAATTAAATTTATTGTTTATTTCGTTAAAATTCTTTTTAAAATTATATAATTAATATTCTTATATAAAAATTCTGGCGTCTTTAAAATTATTTATAATTGTTTATAATATATTAGAGTTTTGTATTTATATAATTTTATTACTTTAATATTAAACTTAAAAAAAAAAAAATACAATTAAATTTATAAATTCAGCTTCTGTTTTTATTTAGTTTTGTCTTTTTTATTTTTATTTAATTATTTTTATATTTTAGGCTATTCAAATTTTTGTTGATTTGGCATACATATGAAAAATTTCGAACACCATAAATTAATACTTTGTGATATTGATGTTAAAAATGGTACTGGCTGATGTATTGTTGCATAATAAACTGGTATACCAGATATAATAATTGCTGTACCAATACCAACTTCAAGTAATGATATAAAACATGATGAAATCACTAAGAAACTACATGTTATTAAATAGATTATTGGTAGAGCTAAATTGACCTAAAAAAATAATAATAATAAAAATTAATTAATTAATTAAAAATATAAAATTAAAACTGTTATACTACAATTATTGTCAGTATGACAATTAATCTTATGTAATTAGTACAGTTACATATCAATTTAATAATTTTTCAATCTTATGTCGAAGTATAAAGCCTTTGGCTACATAGTTTCGATCAGTTCAGTTTCGATGCGTCCAGTTAAAGTTCAATTTTGACGTCTTCATATATTTTGTATGGGAAATCGATTGAGTGGACAAATAGGTGCGAATAGGAACGCATCGAATCGAATGGATTCGAAAGAGTTTGGAACGATTGTAATTTTGTGAATTCAAACTGAAGGAAATGTCAAGAGAAATGAAATTTGACATTTAAAAAAAAATGGTGTTAATACATGACTGATGAAAATTTTATAATAAACAAAATAAAAATTACAGGAACACCAGAAAAAAATATGATAGCCAAATTTTAAACTGACAAATTAATCGATTGCAATCGATAGCTAGGAGTTCAGTTTTTTTAACCAGTCGTATCGAAACGAATCGAATCGAATCTAAACTGAACTGATGGATACATTGTAGCCATTACTTAATAATTATTTCTGAAACTAACATTTATTTGAAACTAACATTTGTTTAAAAGGCGAGTCCTAGACAGACAGCCCAAAAAGCATCGTTTTGCTACTAAATGTATACCAGTTAATAAAATGTACAGTTTTTGTAGGCTGATTACTGGCTAGATCATTCAATTCGTTAAGTTGGTAGTTACCAAAAAAGCAATGTCTGACCCTGGATAGCATTTTCAACTTAATTGTTTCTTTTTAATTTGGATCCATACAGTTTCGACACGATTATTGTTTGTACAGGATACCGGCCAGTGACCCGTATACATAGCTGTAGTTTTAACTATGTCCCTATAGGAAATAATTTTATTAGGATTTCTGTTTTGTTTTTCGTCTATAGCGGCCACAATTCTCTTGGTATTTGAAAATATAAGATTATAGGATCCACGAAAATGTGTAGTAGCAAAATGGAGCTAAAGAGCCACTTGGACACCTGGACAGTTTTCCTAGTGCTCGCCACTCGAACCAACTACCGATAGTTTCAAATAAGTAATTTATTACAAATAGTATTATGGCACTTAATTGCAGTCTATTAATTTTTGTTGTATTTTGTACAACATATATTGATAATGCTGAGCAATATTACTTTGAAGCGACCCATACTACAAAACTGTTATACAACTGTGAACATTATAATAAGTAAGATATCTAAAAAAATTACCTTTATTGGCCTTTCAGTCTTTGGTTGTGTTCGTCTCAACCATAAAAGTCCAGAAATTGATATTAATGTAAATAATGCTTCAACAAAACTAACATAATTTATTAATGCATAAACATCACGAATGAACAACAGTGATAACGTCAGACAACACTAAAAAAAAAATTATAAAAATTATGTATATTAAAATAAAAATTTCTTAATTTATTTATACTAATTGTAAATTACCAAAAATATTAGCGATGGAATTGGTGTCAAACAATTAATATTTATTAATGATATCGCAGCTGGTAAATGTCCATTACGTGCACCAACAAAAAATAATCGTGATGATGCAAATATTGCACCATTCAATGAACCAAATGTTGAACATGCTACAAAAAATGGCATTAACCATGACCAAAAACCCAACAATTTATCACCAAATGTTACAGCAACAGCTTCGGATGATAAAATTTGATCAGTTGATAATACAGAAAAATATGCAATATTTGTAACAACATAAATAATTGTAACAAGTGGCATTGATATGCAAATTGCTCTTGGAAGATTTCTATTAAAAAATTATGATTTTATGAATTATAATATGATTTAATGAAGACACTGTCTTACTTGTATGGTTCTTTCAATTCCTCGGTAACAAAATTTAAATAATTCCATCCAGAATATGAAAACAGACCATTATAAAATGCTAATGCAATATTACCAGGTGTAAATATTGTTCCTTGCATTGGTGATGACCAATTTTCAGTATTACCAGCAGATATATACCAAATACCAGCAAATACAATTACTAATAATGCTAATATTTTCGTACCAGTAAAAATATCTGTAACACGAGTAACCCATTTAACATTGTAACAATTAATAAGAGTCAAAACACCTAAAATTAAATAAGAAAATTTTTCGTATTGGTGTCACATTATTGTCTTGAATAATAATTTATTTGATAACTTACATGTTAATACTGCTGCTAGTAATTGGACTGCTTCTACGGGTGCATCACATGATGCCCAAAATGGTTGTAGTAAATATTTGGCAAATGTTAGTGCTGTTATTGCATTACCAGTTGGTACTATAATTAAAAGAGCCACCCATAAATATAAAAATGCTAGCATTGGACCAAATGCTACACCAATATATGCATAATCACCACCAGACTTTGGTATCATTGTTCCTGTGAACGAATTAAACAGAAATTGTTTTTATTTATAAAGTTTAATAAATAATTAACTAAATTTTTAAAAATCTTAATTATACTACAATATTATCAATTTTTCGGGTGTTATTACAGTTTGGTAATATACGAATTGTACAACTTATATTTTTAAATTTTCTGTTTGGTAAAAAAGTGAAGAAAAATCAATTTAAATTTTGATATATTTCACTAGGTACCATTATTTTTATGGCCTTATTTCCACAAATAGGAAAATCTACTAAACACTAAATAGGAGAAAATTATGTTGCAACACTTTTTTAACCGAATTTCCTAAAAATTTAATATAAATAATTAACTAATTATAATTCTATTACTTGAGTGAATATTTTTTCGGGTATTATTTCCTATTATGTTATTTGCAAATTGTATTTGTTTTGCAAGTGTATTTATAATTTTCTAGTTAGTATCGTTATTTGAATAAATTTGTGAAAATAATTTAACATAATTTTATTATTATAAGCGATAATTTTGATTTTCTGATATTATTTCCAAAAATTTGATTTTCTTATTTATGTCATTATTTCTACTTTTCTAATCAGCATCGTATTTTAATCAAGTTTATAAAATTTACATTGATCACATTTATTCATTTTAAGATATTTTTGATTTTCGGGTGTTATTTCCAAAATTAGATTTTTAAAGAAATATCTAATAATAACAATTTAATTCATATTTTCTTGTAAATAATATTTAATATGTCAATAAATTTTTGAAATTTTTTATCATATTACATTTTAATATGAATTATGATAAGAAGCAAAACTTATTTTTGGGCTTTTGGTAGCATAAATTATCTGTTTAGGAGTTTAGGGTTTAAATTACAAATATTCATGCTATACGAAAACGTAAATAAACATTTTTTTTTTATGTAAAATATAAGAACTGATTTGAAATCAGAGAGACAACCATCATTTAAATAAATATATAATTTGATAATAATGATTGGCAATTTAAATCATTGTTTATATAGTAATATAGTTTATAAATTTTTTTGAACTTTTCATATGTAATAAAATATTATTTGTTGTTGTAATGATGGCGTTGCACTGCGCATAGTGTAAAAATTGGTGACACAAGTCTGACAATATAATTGGATCACTAACAACAATGTTGTTTGTTTTTATTTTCTGCTTTAGAGTACTTTTAGTTTAAAATTTTTTGAACCACTGTTTATAGAGGGGCAGAGCTACTATATAGATTTCAACCGATTGAAAGACGGGGTGATAGAACTATATATGGAATATTACATTTTAAATTATATATTATTAAATATATATAGTTATTTTCCATAAAGTTTATATATACTTTATTTAGTTATCGAAATTATTTATTCAAGTTCTCTTGAAGAATTAATTCTTAAATTGCATAATATTTTATATACACGTTTTTTTAAATTAGCTTATTATGCTATGTAGAAAAATTTCGTATTTTGAAAATTGTATTTACATTAACATTTTGTAAACAATGTGTTAAAATTGATCATGTTGCGTATCTATCATTTATGTTAGTTTTAAAAGTTAGCCTAGTTTTTTTATTTTTTAGATATGAATTTTCATGTAAGCTGGTATTGTTCACATTTTTTGTAATTTATCGTATATTTAAGGTGTGTGAAACAGTGGCGGTGCATATAGTCCATTCCATGTAATATTTAGTAATATTCTTACTTATATTGTAATTAATAAGTTGATAACATCAAATTTTAATAAATACAAAGCAAATTAATATATTTAACACATTACACATATTCAATGCGTGCTCCCTGTAAATTGATAAGTTGACACTGACAGCAGTAGATTTTAATAGATATAGGCAAATTATAGAACGGCCGTCTGCGTGTTTTAATGACTCATTGCACATATTTAAGGCACGACCCTTAATTGACAAGGTGAACTGACAGCAACAGATTTAAATTGACATTGTTAAATTTAGTAAAGAAGATACGGTTGTACGCGTGGACTAAAGACTCGTTCTATATATTTAAGGCGAATTCCCTATAAATTGAGAAGTTGACACTGACAGCAGCAGATGTTAATAGATATAGACAAATCCCCTGCATGTTGTAATGATCATTGCATACATTGAAGACGCATTCCCTGTAAATTGAGAAGTTGGCAAATACAGCAGCATACTTTAGTAGATATAGGTAAATTTAGTAAAGAAGATACGTTCTAAGTAGCTTTTTATGGCCTGCCACTGTGTGGTCTATACAATGTTAATACTAATACTGTTTAAATTGCCTAACTAATCATTTGAGAAACATTTGTCCAAATCAAGTGTTAATTATTTTCTATATTTTCTAAAATTTAATTATCTATAATTTTGGTTTGAAAAAGTTGTAATTTAGTATATAAAAAATTTGATTGATTGAAAGTTAAACCATAGTTGAACCATCTTTAATTAATGGGAGGCATTCGTAATAATCTTTGATTGATTGATTGAATTTTTAGAAAGTTACTATGTAATATCGCAAATTTCTAAGAATCTTTAAAATATAAAAGTTTCAATAAATGTAATATAAAATTTGAGATACAATGGATCATGCCTTGTCAAAATTGCTAACCAAAACACAATACAAATAATTTCTAACCCATCAAATGAATCTCTGCGAATTCACATTGAACCATTTTTTTTTTCATTAATTCTAATCTTTCGAATTGGGTTTTTGCTACAATCTATAAGGTTCAATGCTCTCAATAAATAGAAGATTAATAATTGTTTGGGTCATATTCAAAATTCAAACAAAATTTGTTGTTGTACAATATTCTGCTATCAAAGATTTTAGCTACGAAAGTTTCGCACAATTCTCATTAATAATTTAGTTATTTTTTTTTCACATTTACATTTACTATTAGTCTTTGTCAAAGCCGTCTTTATGTGAAATTCAACAACAACAAAAAATTAGCCTAAAATCAATATCAATAATTTGTGTACATATTTGTAAAAAAAAATCAGAAAAATTATAATTTCGAAATTCATTTATACAAAAAAAAAAAAATTGTATATAAATTAAAAAGGTAAACAGAGAAAAAATAAAGGGGAGAATATTTTTTATAAAAAAAAATTGATCAAATAATTTCTCCAATTTCGAAAATTCGTAAATAATTAAAATACACGCTTTTCAAGGTTAATTTCTGACCCATAATTTTTTGTCAAAATAACAAAAAAAGAAGAAAAAATTATTCTCAACATTTTCTTCATTATTTTTGGCTCATATTGAAATGCATTGAAAATTTCTAAAAACAAAGGTCTATAAATTTGAACCCTGCTGATTTTTTTATTCCTTTTCATACATAAACAACTAAAACATAATTTTAACATAATTTTTTTATGCTTTTTATTATATTATTGTTGCCGGCATCCATACATTACATACTTTACTAGCAACATGTGGTTTATGTTGCGTCATATAAATGAATTTTGTACATATTTATATGGTAATACATACTTCAATAATGAGAAATAAATGTGGGAAAAAATTATGAATTTAAATAGAAATGAAAGTTTTTTCACCACGTTTTCTTTTTGTTTTTACACAATAATTTTCAAAATTATAAAATTACAAATTTTAGACATTTAAGTTTAAAAAATGTTTCGCGCGTTTATTTCAACCACCCTATTTTTAAAACTGTATTTTAAGAGGGTAGACATTAAAAATTTAAGGTATTAATGTTAAGTATTTTTGAAGTTTTCTATATAAAATTCTTTCCGGTTTTTATTTCGCAGCATATTTCTTTCACAAAAACAAAACTATGCTAAGAAGCTATTGACCCTATTTAAATAAATTATTTCTGTATATTGTTCTAAAAGAGTTTGGTAAAAAATAAAATATAACAAAATTAATAATAAATTTTATATATTAATGAAATTATGATGTCCGGTTAATTGACCAAAAACAATTTACCGAATGCATAATTGACCGAATACACAATTGATCAAAGGTTAATTTACCAATTTCACTTGTGACTAACTGAGCGAAATATCATAGTAAAATTATGGTTATCGGTTAATTGGATTAAAGCTTTGAATTCACAATTGACGGAATTGACTATGTTTGAAGTTACACTAGATCGAAATCAATTCACTACAAGCACAATTGAGCAAAGGTACATTTACCGACTTTAGTGGTGGCTGATCGAAATAGATCTTAGTAAAATTATGGTATTCGGTTATAATTAAATTGAAGAAATTTTTCCAATGCAAAATTGACCCATGGTATAATTTTACTGATTTCATACTAAACCGAAGATAAATTGATAAATCCGTAATTATGCATTCGGTAAACTCTAATTCCGTCTAAATGTACATAACTTCAGTTTTGCATTCGGTCAATTGTAAATTCGGTAAATACTTGGTCTATTTATATTCAGCAAATTCACATAAGTTCACGACGAAATTGACATAAGTTCAGTTGTATTCGGTCAATTGTGAATTCAGTAAATTTACATTCGGTCAATTGTCTATATTTGATCTAATGTGATGCAATCCGTAATTATGCATTCGACAAACTTATATTCCGATTCCGACTAAATTTACATAAGTTCAGTTTTGCATTCGGTCAATTGTGAATACTTGGTCTATTTATATTCAGCAAATTCACATAAGTTCACGACGAAATTGACATATAAGTTCAGTTGCATTCGGTCAATTGTGAATTCAATCAATACTTCGTCAATTTATATTCAGTAAATTTACCTTCGGTCAATTGTCAATTCGATCAATCGGTCAATTCAATTAATACTTCGTCAATTCGGTGAAATGTTTGATCGAATGTGATGCAATCCATAAATTATGCATTCATTTTGGTATTCAGTCAATTGTGAATTCTGTGAATTGCTATCAATTATTTTCGTTCAATAAACCGCAACTTAATTTCTTTATTTACTAAATTATATGAAAATTAATCAGATAGCAATAAAAATATTTTAATAAGCGTGGCGGTTTTGTAATATACAAATTGATTTCGCCTTTATTGGTAATTAAGAAATCGTGGTTATTATGTTAACTACCTTTACAGATGTTAATCGGTAACATAATTTCATTATGTTAAACAATCTATAAATTAATTATAAACGGTATATTTATATAAAATAAATATCATTTTTTATACCTAAATTAGAAAAAAAAAACTAATGGTTTTGTTTACTATATTTGATAATTTATTCATCGATTTAATTTTACCTATTGATTGTTTATTTAACAGAAAAAACCATTTATTTTATGATTATTTTTATTACATATAAAAATGTAATAATCGAATTAAAATTATAATTACATATTCTGAATAAATAAAAAAATTTCCTATGAAGATGTTTTTAGGTTTCTTTCCGTACCACATGTCCATATATAAATGTCAGATGAATATAAACAATTTAATCCTCTTTGAATATTAAATGTTTTAAAAATTATTTTCAAAATTCAATAAATATTATATTTAATAGTAAAGTTATTAAAAATAGCCGGTAAACCTGATAATTTTTTTATGAAATATATTAATTTTAAAAATATGAAAGAATTTAATATTTAATCACGACATCTATTGAAAAATTGTTTTAATTATTTCATAAAACGATCATAAACTCATTAATTTGTTGATTCCTTGAATGGGGAATTGTTTTAATTTAGAATTATTTCTTAAAAGTCGAATAATTTCAAATCGTCGGTGAAGATATGAAAAGTCGTATGTAACAATTTAATCAACTATTTTTTTGGTGTACTATTCAATCTAAAATTTAGACCGAAGACATCGTTTAATATAATTCGAAGCTATTATAATATAATTTTTAACGTTTTTAAAAGTTTTATGTTTTTTATATTTAAAATCACATCAATTACAATTACATTTACTTGAAGAAATAATTAATGCTGTTTAATATGAATTTGCAAATTACTTAAAGTAATGTGAATCACCTACAACAACGCCATCTATTGCAAGACACTGCATGAAACCGAAGTAGAAGGATTCCCATCATTAAATGATAAACATTTAGGTTAGAATTTTAAATATAGCATGAAATTTTTTTTAAAATATGTTGAAATTGATTGTTTCCTAAACATGGGAAATGATTATAACTACGAATCCTGGAAATCTCAAAACTTATATTTGTATTATATAACCAAGTAAAATATTAATAACACCTAACTTGACCATAACCTCTAAATGTATAAAATTTTGAAAAATTAAAACAAACATTTCCATTGTTAATTATATTTAAACACAGTTTATTTTATTGTATTTAAATTTAAAAAAAATAATTAAATAAATAAATAAAATTATTATTAATTTAATAATTTAAAAGCTTACCTAATTCAGCATAACATAACGCTCCAACCATACTTAATACACCCGATAATGACCATACTATTAATGATTGTCCAATTGAACCAGAATACAGTAAAACACCTTTAGGACTAACAAATATACCAGCACCAATAATAACACCTACAATAATTGCAACACCATCTAATAATGATATTTCTTTTTTTAATTTAACACCACCACTTTGACTACTACTACTACCACGACGACCACCATCTTCATCACTACCATTTATACCACTATCTTTACCAAAACTTTTTATTGAAATTTTATCATCACTATTATTCGGTTCGGTTGATTGAAATACTGATTTTGGTACTAAATTATCAGCAATACTAACACGAGCCATATTTAAATATTAAATCACTTCTTTTTTTTTTTCTTCTAATTTTAAGATTATTTTATTTTTTTGTTTTACTTAAATTTTGTTTTTAATTTAATTAATTTTTTGTTAATTTTAAATTGCAATTTATTCGTTTAAATAATTTTCACTTTTAATTCGTCCAAATTAATTTGCACATTTTTTTATTTTAAATATACAATTAATTTTATTTTAATTTTAATTAAGCATTTTATTATTTTTATAATATTTCCGAATTTATTATATTTTATTTTAAATTTTATTGAACGCGTGGCTTTTATTTCGATAAAAACGCGTTTCGTGCTTTACACTTCACTGTCTAGACTGTTTGAATGTTCAATAGTGACTAAATAAAATATAAAAAAAAATAATTGAAATATTCCAAAAAAAAAAAAAAAAATTTTAGCTTTTGAATGTTCAATAAACTCTGAATAAAATGACAGACCGCGTGTTGATTTTCGAATTTTGGAATATATTTAAATCGTGTTATTTGTAAAAACAAACGTAAATTATATAAAAATTTGTGATAAATAAAAACAAGATAAATAAAAACCATAACAAAATAAAAAAAAAATATTGTATTTATGATAAATAAATAAAAAATTTAACAAGTTAATGATAAAAAAGTTGACTCAATAAGAGAAATATTTCAAATTAAATTTCCCCTCGTTTTCGAATACCACAGGTAAGAAAGTGAAAAAAATTGATTAGAGACATTCTTATTCGAATTCAATCAATATTTTGTTTCTAATGCCCGATTACACAGTAAGAGCTTTACCAAAACGATTTTATGGCTTAAGCCTGTAAGTTTTGTGGCTTAAGTTTTGGTTTTTCAATCAAAATTTACGCTAAGCTCAGCTAAAACAGAAAATTTGAATTTTGAATGAAAATGAAACATAAAAATTGTTTTGACATTGGAATTTGACATTTGTAATTTGACATTTGTGTGTTTTATATATAAATTAATAATATGGAGGAAAACAAGAGCAATAGTTTATATAAGCTTTTTTCTAATAAACTTGTAAAATGCAGTCGTGGCCAGACTTCTCTTGATGAATATCGACTTAACCTGAAAATTATAATACAAAATCGACTAAATAATTATCTTTCGATGTTGACGTATGATATTGTGTGGTTGTCTGGTCAAACGATGGTACGTAACTAATCACTGGTTAGTTTTGACACATTTTTAATTATGTTCGGCTGTCAGTGTGCTGCGATATTACGATTTCATTTTTTCATATGAGAAAATTCCGATTGACTAAATTAGGTGGAGCGGAAGTATGTCAATTACAAAGCAATAGCTCTTAAAAAGGGAGAGATATAAATATTTCCACCAGCTCCTGTTTTGGTCGTGTTTTATAGAATTCAGCGCTATAATTTCATTTTCTATTTTGGAAAAATCAAAATCAAAAAGTAGCTAAAACGTTTAGGTAGCTATCTACCTACCTAATTTAAGCTGTACCGATCTGCGGCTTTAGTTAAACTTTACCTTAAAGAATACCTTTAACCTTACACTGAGAAACTAGAAAATTAGTTCAACTCGAAGTTTACGATCACGCAAAGGTTTAAGATCTGACTGTGTTATCGGCCATTAATGATTTGTAGAAAATATGGTAAATTTTATGATGTAATATTGATATATAAATTGAATCATCTTTCATATTGCCAGTAAGTTCAAATTCGAATTTAAATTCGAAAATTGTTGACGTTTTATTTAAATTTTTAAATCAAATTAATTGAATAGTTGATTTTATCTATTTTAGTGTTGCAATTCTTATCTTTGACAACGCGGATGTTAAATCGCGTGTTTGGTATCAGTTTAAGACTTTTACTTTTCATAAATCTTAATTATTTGCTGTTTCTTTATATTTATACAAAAATTTTGCTTAACAATTTTCTTTACACTTTTTTTTATAAAAAAGATTTTTGAGCAATTTATTTAATACGAAGCTGCGTGGAACTGAGTAATTTATTGTAGTAGTAATTAAATTTCATTTTTGTTTGATATGCAAAGCTGATTTGATGGAATAATAATTGTTTTAATAATCAGTTACAAGTTAATTTTCTGATATAAAACTGTTTTGTTAAATAATTAAATATTTAAAATACTTCATAGTAAAATTAATCTTTTTCACATTTTATAACTCGGGATGTTGGCTCTATCATTAATGATAATTTAAATGACTTAGCCTCATTTATTCAGATTGTGAACTTTAAAGATCTTTATTTTATGTAATTATGTATAGCGAAGTTTAACTTTAGAATGAAATAATTTGTTATGCTTGTCAAAAGCAAATTATTCATAATTAGTTTACAATTAATTAATTAGTAAGGGTCGATTTGCTGGTAGGGTCAAATAAGGAAATATCGACCACCCAACAAATTATGAGCTCGAATTGTGAGCTCGAAATGACCATTTAACAAATTATGAACTCGAATTGTTGGTTTTCAAGCAATAGTTTCTCTCTGTTTCTCCATTGCTGACGCAATAGTTGGCAAAAAATAATAATCAACTATAATCAAATTTCATTCCAGATGATGTCCAATAATTAGATTGGTTGAATTACAAGGAATTGGTTACAAAATTTGTTATTATATCGATGGATTAATCTGTAAATCAAGCAATTTTGTATAATTCTTTTAAAGTATTTTATTCTGGAAATTCTCTAGAGCTGTTCACCCCAAACTTTTGTCAACAAATCATTGATAATTTTGATAATTTATCCCGAATAAGATGATAAGATGATCCCGAATTTTTGGGGTATATCTTAAAAATTATCAATTTTTCGTAAACAAAAATTTTAGGTAATCAACTTTAGGGAATCAATTTTCGAATTACGTTTTGTCTATCCTTTCTAACTCGGAGACATTCTGATAAAATCGTTCAGTTCGATAATGAAACCTTCACGAAATTGTATAAATACGAAGTTAATTCTAAAAACTCGAAATAATATTGCGGTATCGATTTGAGTATTTGAATATTTTTTAAATATTTGTTAAGTTTTTTTTTAAATTATAATATTTGCCTGTCCATGATTATTTCATAAAAATTATGTTTAAAAAATTTCCATGTGTTTTACATAAAATAATAAGTTTTGAACTTAAACTTATGAATATTTTTTTTTTTTATAAATAATACTATATCAATAAAATATGACAGTAAATATTTAAACAAATGTCAGTCTCTGAAACATATTTTAAAAAAACATAGGAAGAAATTTGAATATAAAACTTTGTTGTAGTTTTTATTTACGTAATCAATAACTAAATATTTGATATTTGATGGGGTCACCGATAAATCAAAATTGAGTAAAATTTTGATTTATATAAGTTTGTATATAGGTGGCGTATTGGTAATAATAATGCTGCTTAATACATTAGGTCATCGGTTTTAATTTTAGACGATATTGATCTAAGGTTAGGTTAGGTTATAGGGCGGCCGAGCCTCGCATAGACCACACTGGGTCCATAGCGGTACCACTTTTATGGTTAGCTAACTTTGAGTAAGTGCTGAGGGGTTTTATCTATAGTAATTCGAATGATTAGATATTGATCTAAGTTAACTCATCTTTAAAAGTAGAATATTTACAAGTAATAAAATTTAGGCTCTATTCTTTCAAGTGCCATTTAACAAGGAAAAAACTTAAATATTATATTTAATAAATGAATTTGACATTTTGATGTTATGCACATAATTTTTCGATAACTTTAAATATTTTTCAATATTTTCAATAAATTTTTGTAATTTTGGGTAATTTCAAATAAAATATTTGTAATTTAATAGTTGGAGCGAGAGCTATAGCAACAGATTTACTTTGTTTATATAAGCAGTCATGAAAATAAGCATGAAAAACTCTTATGAACTCCTGATATAGAAAGTTTGGCAACACTGCTTTTAGTAATTGAATTTTTTTTAACATTTTGTTAGAAATGTAGTCTTTAATCTACGAAATATCGCACTTGTTGCCACATTTTTAGTTCTATATTTAGAGAGTTCATATAGATAGATATAGTCGGTTGCTTTAGTACCGATATTCCGTCTTCACAGTAGTCACGGTGGGCTTATTGTGATATAGAGACTTCATAAGAGTTTGAATACTAATTGTCATGACTTCTAAAAGCAATAACAAAAGTAAATCAGTTAATAGCTCTTAGTCTATAAGGAAATATTTGATTAATTTTATGTTTTTATTTTGGAACCTCATATTTTTTTGGGGTTTTTTTTTTGTTTAATTATATTTGGATAATTTTGCCATTGATAAGCTCTCACAACCAACATTTCAATTTGACTGAAACCTTTGTATATATAGAAACATTCTTTATACAAAGCTGAAACTTTTAATTGTATGATTATGAATAATTGGCCCTTAAGCTAATATTTTAATAGATTTAAATAAAAAATTTAAGCTAATATCGGAATTCTTTATAAATTTTGTGGAATTTTGATATAATTCTGGTTAAATTTACATTAATAACTAAATTATTTGAATAAATGGATTGAAATTAACAGGGGAAACTATACTTAAAGAAGATTTAAATTTTATTAAACTTTAAAAACTTTGTAAGGTTCACAAATATTTAATTGAGCAAAACTTTCATCGTACACTAGAACTACAAAATTATGGAATCAATTACCACCTCATGTGTGCCTTTTGAATTATAATTTGAACGAATTTAAGAGGAATGTAAACTTTTCCATGTAAGGCACTTTAATATAATTCCTTCTCAATTCTAAAATACCATTCCTTTCCATATCCAAATCTTGTGTTCACAGTTGTGCTCTGTAATCTAATTTAATCATATTTTTTTTTTTAAATTAATTTAATCATAAATTATCTTTATTCAAGAAATCATTTTGAAGCCCAAAATTACATTAAATTTTTCCCTTGACCATAAAACTTTTGATTAATCATTTTACTTTAGGTACTTATAACAAAAAAAAAAAACTTTTTTGCTATTTTATATTAATTTATAATAAATTCTTAATTAAATTTAATAAATTCTTTAGAAACCGCTTAATAAATTATGTATTTTAATTCAAAATTTAATTTAAACTAAATTTTTACTAGAATTTTTGTAGTATTTATGAATTGAAATCTGTTTTTAACCAAAATAATTTTTATTCATATTCAAAATTCTTTTATATTTATTATGAGAATCTCAATAAATTTTATGTTTTGTATATAAAATCATGAATCCTCATTCAGAAAGCCATAGGCGCCCGTAAGATTTTTTCCAGATGAGGTCAAAATGATACATAGTTTCAAGTTTTGGGTTGTCAACTGACTGTTAACAACCTGAAATTATTCTGAGAAAATAAATTACAATCTTCTTTTGTCTAATGCAAAACGCTTAAGAATATTTATACAATAATTTTCTTGGAAAAAATTGGACGATGGGCACTCGATTGTTAGTTTTAACTCCGTGTAAACTAGTTTTAACCGCTAGGGACTAGGGTAGAGAGTACTAAATAACACATTATTCTACAAATCGTTGCTGGAAGTATTAGTGCAAGAATAATTTCCAAAAAAACATAAGGATAAAATATATATGAATTCTGTTTTTAATCGTAGATTTTTTTCCATTTTTAATGATTTTTAAAGAATTAAACAAGTGAAAAATGATTTTTCAGACAAAGTAGTATTATAAAGTGGTTCATTAATCATCCGAATGCCATGGCTGACGTTTTTTTCAAATTAAATATTTTGTTAATGTTTTTCTAATTAATTTTTTTTTAAAAACCAAGGGGGAGGCAAGAGATCCATTTTACCCATATTTATTGGCGCCTATGCGCAGAAATTACTCTTATAATATAAATACATAAGAGCACCGGAAACTATTACTAAATTTATATAGTTCGTATATAAATAATATTATTATACTTATTAAAATCATTTTGGCACATTATTATTAAATATATACAATAATAGAAAAAAACACTAAAAAAATATGAATAATTGAAGCAAAATCATTTTTTTTTCATAACTTTTCATAAATGGAATCATAATTTTGGATTATTTCATTGAAATTCAAAAAAAAAAAATTGTCTTTTTATAAATTTTAACTAGTATACGCAAAAATTTGAAAATTTATATTTTTTATGTATAAATGGCGAATTAAACGAATTATTATTAATAATTTCCGGTATTAAAATATAAAAAAAATTATGTTTTTTAAGGGTTTTTTAGTCAAAGAATGAACAAATTCTATGAATGTATCCTTAATTCGAATAAATAATAAATTTCGCAGCAAGAACGTATCCAATAAAAAATCTTTGGTATGGATCGACCTCATTAATCCGGTCCGGTCTGTGTTATTATTCTGGCGGGAAATATTAAATGAAAGATTAATATAATGTCAAAAATATTTTGGAATTACTCAGATCACCTGAATATAGCATCACTTATCATCAGTACTCACAACATATAACATCTTATGTCAAAATTACCAGTTTTTGAGTATATTAAAATAAAGATGTATTTTTTTTGTAAGTATTTTCGGAACTAAACATTAAACCTACCCAAAATTAGGGTAACCGTAGGGCATTTTGAAAATATATACAGATTTTTAATTTATTTATAACCAAAATTCAGGATTATATGCCTAATATAATAAATATATCAGTTTTCATGTTACATAAGATATTTTTGTGTTTTACCAATTTTGATGATTATGTGCACATAAGTTGTTTTCAAAATACAATTTAAGAAACATAATTATCGTTAAATTTATATACAAATAGAACATTTTAAATAGAGATAATATGCTGGCATGTTTTGGTTACTTCTCTACACCAAAATTACTTAAAATAATTTTTCCAAATATTTAGGTTAGGTTAAGAAGAAGGGTGTGTGAATATACAAGGTTCAATAACTAAGCACAAATCCTATTAAAAATTCGATTTACTTTTATGAAGAGAATAATTTTCTACAAAGGCAGTGTTGAAAGGGGCAACCAAACGAGCAGTACGTCATGGCACGACGAAACTTAAGATAATAATATTTTCTCGTGAATTAAATACAATACTATAATTTGTAGATTCACTTGTCGAACAAAATCGATTTTTAATAATTTGAACATTATATTTTTTCTAAATAAATCATCATAATTATTTTTGTTAATATGAAGAACAAAATGTCCCCTTTTATTTCAGCTAAAACTAATTGGTCAATAGAGCCTTTCAATCATAATCATATCAGATATCAGGAACTACATAAATGTAATTTTGATATATTTCTATCTTAATTCTTCTCTGAATAAATTGTAATTTTAGCATAATATTTTATTTCCATTTTAATTATTTGGAGGGTGTCGTGAACCTTCTAACCCTTCCATTTGGGTACGTGTCTGACTATTTCTGGTAAATCAAATCTTACAAAAATTAATTATTTAAAATAAAGAAAACAATCCAAACTTCAATAGTCCATAAATTAATTGAAATATTAATAATTAATCCATTAATTTTATTTGATTTTGTTATGGTCTATTATATTTTACAGCCAGAGTTCATCAAATAATTCACAAAAATTAAAAAAATTCACCATAAAAAATAATTATTTTTAAAACAAAATTCACAATTAATAAAAACGTTTTAAATTCACCATAATCACGGAAATGATTTAAAAGTAGATTAACCAAAAACAAAAAAAAAACAACCCTCAATTTTATATTAACCGAAACTTTTTTAGTTGTTACAAAATTTAATTTTTACACACTTTTTTTTGATTGTTTTTAGAGGGTGCTAAAAATTAATTTTATTATATTATTTTTGAACTATAACGTGTTCAAACTAGTCTCACAAAACCGTACATAGCTGCCAAGCTTACGAATATCAACTAAATCCGATAACATTAGACACACTATCAACAACAACACAAAACTGAGATTTTTTAGAACAGTTTTTTTTTTGGTGAGTTGGCTTTTAGTTGGGGTTATTTTAGCTTTGTCTTTGGTATCTGAATGTGGTTAGCTATTATTTATTCAGACTTGCTCAAAAAATGAATTCACATTTTACAGTATGTGGCAAATTTTTGCATATAATTAATGCTCATAAATTCGCTCTTTACTTTTGATTACACATTTCGATAAGCTTTAATGATGGAAACAGTTGGGAAATGTGTAATGGGTCAAATATTAGCCCAACACTAATGATAAAGACACATTTGGCAAATTATTATGTATTTTACAATCAGGGCTATTCAATTGAATCAGAAATTGAATAATGCATAAATTTCTTATAATTACCGACATATTTCCCTTTTAGTCATATCATAAATTTGGAAAATTCGAAATTAAAAATGCTATGGAAAATCTTTGTAGTGTTCATGGTGTTCGTGTTCAGAATAATATTTAACTATAAATCATGACTAAGTATGGAAAAATTGTAATTTAGGTCATAAAAAAATGCAATTTTACAATTTTAATTGATGTAAAATAAAATGTTTTTGTCTTCAGGTGGTAATACTTTAAATATGGGAATCAAATTGACAATTCAACATTTTTTTTTTTTTTTTTTTAATGAAATTTTATTTACATTTTAAGAGTTCAATTTTCAGATTTGCATAAATTTTTAGTATAGCTAAATTAATTATTTATAATGAATAAAATAAAAATTCTTTTGTAAAGAGTTCGTTAGCATTTATATAAAAATTTAGCATTAAATTATAATTTTGCTTAATATGAAATATTTTTGAAGGTTTTGAAAGACGAAGCGGGAGAATTAAAAACATAAAAAAAAATGAAAAAGTTTATTGGACCATATGCTTGTAAAATATTGACCTACCCTACCGCTTAAAATTAATCGTGTCACTTTCACTTATACTTAACTTTATTATCAAATTAATGCTGACAAGTCGCAAATTCAGTTAAAAAATGTTATTCTTTAATATCAGGGTCATATTCAGTAAATATTTCAAGGTGGCCTTCTCAATTTTGCATTTTGATACATATGAGATATGAGTAAAATTTGCTAATTGAAATATGCTGAGTATATAATCTTCTCAACGATGATTTAAATTTAAAGTAACTTTTAATAAGACGTGACACGTTGAGTTATAGTTTTAGAAAATATAATTTATTGTAAATTCCGTGATTCGTTAATTCGGCGGACAGTGACCTAAACATCTGACTATATAGTCGCAACACAGCAGAGACAGATATCATTTCTAGTTTTTTGATTGGTTGGTAGTAACCTTTCTATTGATTCCGTTTCGTTTTATTAGCGTTTTAGACTAAGATGAAAACCTTCTTTTCCATTGAGTCTAAGCCTTGCAATTTCCGATAAATAGTATGACCTCAATAATTTGGTTTGAACTTGATATATTTATAGAACATCACTGCCCAATCTTTTGATACTCGAAAAAGTCGTTATTTTTTCCTTATCAAAATTTCAAAAATTAGTTAAATTACAATTTCCGAAAAACTTCGAAATTTCGAAAATTACTTAAATTATAATTTTCGACAAAACTTGAAATTTAAAAATTGTTATTCTTTTTTTATATTTAAATATGTTTTACATTGACAAACCAAACCGCATAAAATTGTCCCGTGACGTAACAGGTTTCGCACAACTGGTTATTAAAATTATATTTTTTCGGAAATTTCTTTGTGATTACAAATAATATTTTGGTTTTTACACAATTATCGATAAATAATTCATATAATTTCCATTGCGGTATTTAATTTTCAACCAAATCTGACCTTCTAACAAAAAAATAAAATAAAATAACTAAAACCAAAAAATCCCAAAAACCACAATAAATTTAATATTTTTTTTTTTCACAAATTCAACAATTCCTTGTTTTTCGTTTTTATTTAACATAAAAAAAATTTCTTTTCAATTTTTATTTATACTTAAATACAGTATTTTTTTTTTTAAAAAAAAAAAAAAATTTATTACAAAACAAAAATAATTATTTCTCCTTTATCAAAAAGGATAATTATTTTAATTAGATAATTTTTTATTTTTTTTGTTATGGATACCTAAATATTTTTGCTGTATGATCTTCGGATGCTGTTAATAAAATTCCATCATCTTTTTTATAAACAATATCATATATTTCCGCAGCATGTCCAGATAAATTATATTTTCGTTGACCAGTTCTAGAATCATAACCATAAATATTACCTTGTATTGTACCAACAAGTAAGGTATAATCAGGAAGCCATTGTAATCTAAAAAAAACACAATATTTTATATTGTTAAATTTAAATTAAATTTACAAAAAAATAATAATACTAACGCTGTAATTCCATCATCAGGTTCAGGATGTTCACATATTGTTCGAAGTGAATGTTTTGAATAATCCCATATAGCAATTTGTCCATGTAACGTACCACTAGCAATTACTCTTAAATCTGGATATGGTGAAAATGATACAAGTTCAACGGGACCTTCTGCTTCACAAATACCAACTGGACCATTATTACTCATGAATAGTATTTTACCTATAATTGTTAAATATATTAAAAATTTATCATTTTGGTTGGTTTGAATTTGAAAGGAGTGAAGTGGATGTGTAACCAACCCATCGCAATAAGGCGAGATTATTAAAATTATAAAAATTTACATTAAATTGAGATTAATATTTACAATACATTGAAATTCTTACAGAAATATTGTTTTTTTAGAATGGAAAATTCTATGTACAATATTAATTTTATTTAATAAATTAAATTTTCATTCGATTGGCCAGTTTTTCTTTTATATTTAGTGTCGGTAGTGTCGGTACATGATATTTAATTTAATCTTTCATTATTTAATTTAATCTTCTTTTAGTCTTTTCCCATCCCGAGCATGGAAAAAACTGTTGTTTCTAATAAGAATATGAGTTTTGTTTGGTTTTAAATAAATTTTTTCGATTGATCTACTCAATTTCGGTAATAAAATTGTACGTTACTTTATGTTTTATATATATTTCTTTTTATGAAATTATTATTTCATTTTACGATCAGATTTAAAATGATTTGGAAGGAAATAAATATAGAAAATACAAATTTTCAACTTTTCCAAGTTTTGTAAAATTATTTGACTATTTCAAAGAATAATTATTTAAATTAATTTATGATTATAATTTGATATTGCAACCACTAACCAAAATATGAATCGATAAGTGAGCGAAAAACCACAAAAATACACTGAGAAAAAAAAGTATGTTGAAAAAATATAAACACGACAATTTCTAGTACGCTGTGTCGTAAGTCTCTCAAGATTTCATTAGTTCGCGTAAAATATAATCAGTTCAAAATGTAGTAACATTTGATTCTTAATATTTCAGCCTTATTGGATGGAGATTCGTTTTTAAATCAGTTCCACCAATTTTGTATAAATTAATTTTTATATATATATTTTAATTTTCAATAATTTTTAACTTACCATCTTCACCACCAGACGCATACAATGGATTATCAATATCACATGATACACCAGCAACACCTTCTTTATGACCCATCGGACTATCTGTACTACATTCAACTATACATGTACAATTTTTAATATCCCATAATTTTACAGTACCATTACCATAACCAGCAAATAATTTTTTACCATCACCAGTTAATTCAGCTGTTTCACATTTTTCACCATTTGCTGGTAATATTTTACAATTACCATTTGGTATACGCCAAATATATATTTCACCATTATCACTACCAGCTAATAATATATTTGCATTTTTATGCCATTTCATCCAACACATATCGCCCATTGAAAATTCCCATATTTTAATTAATTCAATATCATTTAATTTAAATACTTGTATTTCACCAGACATATCACCAGTAGCTAAATAATTACCATCCATATTAAATGTTGTACTAATAACAGTATCTTTATGATTTGTAATTTCATGTATAATATTTGCTGTATTAATATCCCATATATATGCTTTATCATCTTCACCACCCGTAACAGCTAAATTACGTGTTGGATGTAATGAACAACAAAAAACTGGTGCTGTATGTTTTGTAAATGTTATTACAGATTTATCATCTTCTGGTATACGCATTTGTGGTAAATCAGCATCACCGCCAAGTGCTAAAATACTATCTAAATCAGCTGAAATGGATAAAAATAAACAAAATTTTAATTTTATAGTTTTGACAATATGAAAAATAATCAATTCTGTCTGATCCTAAACACTGCCTTACATTCATCAATTTCTTCAAATTCTTCTTCGGGTGCTTCATCATCAAAAAATATAAATTCACCATCTTCATCTTCGTCGGAAATATCATGGGTACGTGGTGGTGTATTTTCACGCATTTTTATTTATTTATTTTCTTTCAAATTATATTTTTATATGATATTTATGTTTTTTTTTGTGATTATATCAATAAAAAAATTTTTTGAAACGTGATTATACAAATGTTTTTTGTTCAGTTTTTTCTTTTTCGTCAATTTCAAATTTAATAAAACAATTAATTTTGTGGGTTTTTTTTAGAGAGTAGTAGAACTTGAGAACAAAAATAACTCTTAATTTGAAAAAAGAAATTTTGAAAGTACACGCGACAAAAACAAAAGCAAAAAAAAAAACAAAAAGATAATATAAAAAAATTTATTTTATATGGTCCGGAAATTTAAATGTCAAAAATTTCACGTGCAAAACATATGATTTGTCAGCTGATGTGATATAAGCGCTTGAAGTGGTGAGTGTTTGCATTAATTGAAGTTTATTATTTGTAGAGTAGTGCCATCTAGTTTATATTTTCTGTAAGATAAAACCGGACGTGATGTAATCATATATATAAAATTCGTTATTTGATTTTTGTTTAAATTTATATTATATTGTAAAAATGTAAAGATTAATAAAAATATTTTGTTGGTTATGAAGGTTATAAAAATATATTATTAAACAGCGTGGCCTATGCAAAAAGAAATAAAGTTGAAAACTCTTTGGAAAAATTAGTCTGGAACGCGATGAATACCAAATGCAAATGGACAAAATTGGACGTGTACATCAAATTATGTTACAGAAGACTGTAGACATAGACGAATAGTATAGATAGAACGATTATAATTAGCTAAATATATACTAAATGTCTAATTTTTCTTTTTTTGCAATGGCGTTACAGCCCAAATAGTCGTAAATAAATGTTAAGAAGACGTAAAGAAAGTAAAGTTCTGTAATCAACTGTAAGCAACTGTAAAGAACTGCAAACAACTATTGGTGTATGTTTTATCTTCTGAATTGAGTGATTGTTAAAAGAATAAAGAGGTGATAGTTATGGTGTTGGTGGAAAACCAATTAAAAATAAATATTATGAAAATGGTTTCGCATTAATGACTTGTGCAAAAAGCAAATTGAACAAATTCGAAAACTATTATCGAAAGGAATTTAATTGAAACACGTGTTATTACTTCTGAAGAAATAAACGATATTTTGAATATGTTTTGGTATAGAAAATGACAAATCGATGTCTTTATTTTGATAATTTTAAAAATTTGAAAGTAATACATTAACCATTAAGAAACTAATTATCTTTCGAGAAATCAAAAAACTTTATGTAAGTATTTATATCACTTGCGATTGGAAGTTAATTATTAACTTAAAATCAAAATATATTTTATGTAATATTTATTACTTTAAATATTTTTCTTAACGCTCGTAAACAATGACGAAAACTATTTACTTTACTAACACTGAATGGAGTTTTGGCCTCCTCAACGAAGTTTCGTTACATTTTATTGTTTACAATAATCAAAGGAACTAAAGTTATTTGAATGATCAGGTGGAATTTATTAATTAATAGGCTATTTTAGATTTAGGAAGAAGTAATTTATATTCAACAAGAACTTTTATATTTTTCAGAAAATTTTATATTGTTATTTGTAATCAATTACAAAATTTTCTCTTTAAAATATTTTGTAATAATTTTGAAATAGAAAATTCTTTAATTTAATTTTCTTTTTTATAAATAATTAATTACTTAAAACTACAGTTTTTATATTTAACGATTTTATTAAATAGTTCTTAACAATTACAAAGTAATTTGTAAAAATTTATTATATATTTCTTTTAGTTTCCCAACGAAATTTTCTCATTTCTTCATCTTCGCACTTCAATTTGACATACTTTTTAAATAATTATTATTTTATTTTGCTTATAATATTTAATAGAATTTATTTAAAAATACTTTAATATAAAATTATAAATAAAACTTTAATATTTTTAATATTTGTCACATTATTTCCTTTTACTATACTTTTCGAATACATAATTCATTCTTGTCCTAAATTCCACTTTATTCATAATTAATTCTAAGTGGAAAAGAATCAAAGATTCATTTTTTTGTTGTTGTAAATTGTATGATTTTTTATATGGCATCAGTAGATCTTCATTATTTGTTCTAAATATAAAGATTTGTTGTTTCTGTCTGGTATAATGATGATAATAATAATTGTAAAAATTTGATGTATATTTTGCTACTAGCAATGTTGCCGCCGGTTATTATATGTTGTTAGAGCAATTATTATATTGTTATATTGGCGTTTATAGATTCTACCTGTGGGTATACCATAAATATTAAAGTACACATCATCAAACAAAATGTTTTTCATTTGTAAATTTTATATAAATGATTACCAACGATGACAAGTAAAAAAAAATCTTATGTACGATATAATTTTTGGATGGCAGCTATAATAGAAAATCAACTTTACTCTTATAGTCTGGCGAATTTTTAGAATGAACCAGAGTCCGGAAAACGAACGTTAAACAAAAAAAAAAAAAAAAAAACTAAATAAATAAAAATCTTGTTTTTTATGGTCTTTCTTGATTGGTAATGAAAAAGGTAAACCGTTAGTCGTTAATATGTCCGTATAGTAGAAAATAAATATATATATATATAGAAGATACATAAAAATAAAGAAGTAAACTGAAATGATTAAAAAGAACTTTTATCATGAAGGTACAAAAATAATAGAGTGAAACATATTTCAAAAATGTTTAAAAGTTTTTGTTATAGGGAGAGTACAAAATTTTGGCTTAACAGACGATTTTCATTATACTAAAAGGATTACGTGCGACACGTAATATTTCATGGAAGGTTACGTGTAATTAAAACCTCCAAAACCAAGTGATTTATACCAGGCCATGTCACGTTTTTTGTACGAATATCAATGATATAATTTCGTGAGCTGTAATCTCTAATGAATGTTTTTGACGTGACATAATTTTATGACATTAAATGTCAATTTATTTTTGTCATAAAAACTTGCAACAAGTGGAAAGTAACGAAAATTTTATAGGGATTTCCGAGCGAAGTAGACACTAATAAATATTTACAAAATAGTTTTATATCTCGCGACCGCGCTCTCAATACTAAAAGATCATTATTTTAAAATACGGCAATTCGAGGTGGAGGGAATACGCTGACGAAAGTGACACAAGTCCATAATTTTTGTATAATTGTCATGAATTATGCACGGCAACGGAAATGCTGTCGTTCTTTCTACATGAATGAACTGCATGAAGTAGGCATTTTTAGTTGTAAAACCAATTGTGAAATTCAGTCGAATGTGATGAATCCGGCGGTTCCCTTCTGCAATCTAATCCAGTTATAACCCATAAATATTTTGTTAGATTCTTGTTTATATTCCAGTAATATTGCAGATTTATCCACAACAATTTTCCACAACCACAACAATTTTCAGATATTACGGCCATATAATTATAAATATAAACTTTTAGTACCTGACCTCGTGCATTTGCACAATTTCATTACTTAACTGCCACAAAATATTTATAATTTTATTAATTTATTTAGACATTATAAATTTAAATTAATATTTCCAATTTTTCAAATTCAAATTTCGCGCCCATATATAAAATGTCAATTTACGCATCAATTTTTTTTTACATTCAATTAGTCACGCCTTCTTTTTCTTAGTTAGAATTTAGTTGCCGGTGTGTTAATCTTGTGTTAATACGTTTTGTTATTTAGTAGTGACGAAATCTTAATTAAAATTGTGAAAAATTACATTTAACTTCTCTAAACTTTAATAAAACTATAAAATAAATGTTTTTAAATAAATTTTAATTAAAAAAATAATAAAAATTCTTAAATTTTCGGTGTTTTACGAGTATTTAAAATCATTCTAAAAATGTCCAATGAAATTGAAAATTTGCAAATGGTTTTTTGTGTGTGTTGAATTGAGAAATTAATTTAATGAAAATATAATTTAAAAAATTATGAAATTATATTGTTAATTATAGAAAAAATATATATTTATTAAATGAAACTGAAAATTAATAGTTCGCCGGTTGTGAAAATTAATATCAAGACATTTTTTTATTATTATGTTCAGTTCAGCCATTTTGAAAATTTTTTTTTTTTGTCATATCAGGTAAATTACATTAAATATTTTAAATTTTTTAAATATTTTTTTTACGTTTTATTTAAGATTTCTAAATTTATTTTTATATTGTTCTTCAGTTTTTCTAATATTTTTAAAAGGTTTGTAATCTTAAAGCAAAATTTTTGACTTCATCTCATTTTCAATCTAATTAACTAACTTTCATGCAGATATTCATACAAGTCTTTCGGATTGTTTCACTCAGAACCTTATTCAGACTAAAAAGCGTCCATATAAACTTTAGGTTCAACTGGGGAGGCTTTATTTTTTAATAGCCTCGTGCGCGAGTTCAAGTACAAAGCCAATTTTTACCGAATCCCAAGCAAAACTTAAATTCTACAGCAACGAAAAACCTTTTACAAGAAACATTATGAAACCATATAAACAAAAATAAAAATTGATTTTCCTTATGATTTCTATATTTGGTTAAATGGAATCCATTTAACAAATTCATAATTATTTCATTAATTCACAACAAAAAATAAAAATAATTATATAAATAATTTTAATTATTTTTTTATGTCATTTGGCACAAGTCATTTAACATCAATTAAATTTCTCATTGGGAAATAGTGTTTCCTTTTACTTAAACTCAGAAAAGTTCAATCTGAAATGTTGACATTTGCATTGCAAAGCAATCACAATTTAAATTTAGTTCAAAATTTAAATTCGCATTGAAAAACTGGCCTTTTATTGAACTTAAAGTTTGATGAATTTATTTTTAATTAACTTCTAAAAAAAATGCTTTTAAAGATTACAGGTTAATTTTTCTATTAAAAATAAGGATAGGTGACAGTTAGTAGAATCATATTTGACAGTTAGAATTAGTAACAATTTCCTAAAACTCATGAGGAGACTTAGATTAGATTAGAGTTATAGAACTGGGCACAGTGTTCACATATGTCACTGCGGCCATTATTGACAAACATATTGTGATGTTCTGTTGTCTTATAGATCTTTAACAATGTTCAGGTTGTAGATGAACCTGAGGGTGTGTTTTATAGGGCTTGATATAATTTCTTGTGGGTTTAGGAACCCCTTTTGTTTAACTGTTGGAGTCTGTTCCCAGAAATCCCTAGGCAATCACATAATATGTGTTTTGAAGGTTTCGTAGTGCTCACAGCAAGATTCTGCAGAGGGTTGGATGTGATCTGTCCAGCTGACAGTGGCCTGTTAAAAAGCCAGTAATTGGACGGATTTAGTTGGTTTATAAGCTTCCACGTTCTTTTCCTAGAGATCTTTTCCAATTATTTTCAAGTAGTTCCAAAAAACCGGAATTCAAAATATTTTTACATCATATTTTGTAATTCTCTCTTGCACTCCATTAACTTGAACCCTCTATGTTTATATATTTAGTTTTTTTTTTACTTTATTAAACATTGCTTTATTATATTTATAAATAGTTGTTCAGGTGCTGGTGAATTCCAAAAAGAAAAAAAGATGAATGATGATGAGTAGTAATTTTACTAAACAAAAAATATAAATAAAATTGAGAAATTCTTTTTTATTATTTTATTTTTTGTTTCGATCTTTCAAATTATATTAATAATTTTTCATTTCTTTATGGTAAAATTCTTAAATTCCATTTGATTAAGATATATAAATAATAAAATGTTATTTCTTTTTGAATTTATAGTTTATCGCGGTTCTGGTGCTGTTTATTTTTATGTTAAACATTGTTTTTTTTTATGTATACTTTTAACATTGTATTTTATAATGTTACCGATTGACCTACTAAAGAATTCAACTTTTTATTATTGTTATATATTTTTGGTATCATATCAGAAGTTAACATTAATTCTGATTATATAAAATATTAAATTTATAATTATTTTATATCGAATTTATTATAAAATTTATATAAAATTAATAATTTTAATTATAATATTTTTAAATATAACTACAATTTAAATGTAGAATTATTTTGGTTACTTAAAGGACGGTTATTGACCCGATTTTTATTATATTACAACATTTTTATTGTACATATTACATAAAAATTTAAATTTCATGGTCTCATTTTAAATATTTTATACGAGGGTGGTTTGAAAAGTTTTGAAACACCAAACGAATATTTCAACGATAAGAATATAAAATAAATTCAATTTAAAATCGTCATATAATTTGTTGTTGACCTGTTCTTTAAAGTTGATTAATTTGTTGTTGACCTGTTCATTAAAGTTACTTTTTAAAATATCGTTTAGTGATAAAAGGTTCTTTGTTTTTTGGAAGGTTTATTAAGAACAAAAATTTATGTAAAGATGGTAAAGTATTAAAGAAATCGGTTTCTTCATTTCGAACTGTTCACAGGTGGAGTTTAAAGTTTAAACGTAGCTTGAAAACGTCTTAAGACTACAATAAGATCAGAAATTGTTCAATATGGAGTTTAGAGATGATCAACAATTGAATGTGCGTTAAATAGCTGAAGGAAAATCATTTTTCATCAGGTCATGGTTGGTTGGTTAAAGAGGCGAACTACTGTATCCAGTGCCGGGCACTTGCAAATGAAGTGTGTTACCGTTTCTTTTTCACTTGGATCTTTGCAGCTGCGACATCATTTCATAATAGTATTTTTTGAACATGGTAAAAATCAACGAATTGAAATACGAATTACTTGACCATTCACCGTATTCACCAGATATGGCTTCTTCGCACTACCACCTATTCACAAACCTGAAAAAAATTATTGCTCGAAAACGTTTTACATCAAATCAAGCAGAAATTGTTGCTGTGTAGATGGTTATTTTACTAATCATGATAAATATTTGTTCGAAAAACGTTGGACTAACTGTGTTGAGCTTAAAGGAGACAACACCGAGAAAAATTAATTAATTCTTAACTTAAATAATTAGTTCTTTAGTTTTCGCTTTTAAAAACTTTCAAAAAGCCTTCGTTTTTATGTTTACAAGAAATAAAAAAAACGATTTCATATAAAAATTTATAAAAAACTGAATAATTTTTTTTTTAAATATATAAATTAATGATTAAAATTTTTGTAAGGAAAAAAATAATTTCTTCCAAAAACGTAAGATTTTTTATTTATATATTAATCGTATGGTTATAAGAAATTAGCGATTCAAATTAATCTATTAGTTTTGTTTAAAATTATATGTTTATATTTTTGGGATTTATTGCTAAAAAAAAAAAAACAGGTCCATAAAAAAGTCGTTGAGAAATTTATATTTTTTTAATGGCTTTGACAAGGGAAATGAAATGCGTATTAATCATGCGAAAAATACTAAAGAATCTAATTTTATTGTAATCAAATTTATCAAAAATTAGTCAAACACTAGAAAGAGAATTCGAAATTATAAAATTTATATAATTTTTTTTATAGTTCTTACCAAGCTCTTTAGAAAGATGGGATTTCTTGTATTAGAAATGGAAGCAAGAGAGTGACTGTGACTAAAATTGATCTATTGAACGTTTGTTGCCCTTTTCCTAATTTAACTTAATAGAATAGAATTAAATATGTCCAGGATGATTCAGATAATGTTTGAAGTGGGTCGCGACAAAGCTAATCTTTTATTTCCGTGTAACTCGTAGTAGCAGAGAAAGTGTTCTGTCGTTTGTTTTACGTGGAATGGCTCTGTGCTCAATGAGTTTTGTACTTATGTAAGATTTTGCATGGCGGTTAGCTTCAATTTTTCAAAAATTAGTTAAAGAGAAGAAATATAACTTAAAATTATAAAAGTAATTTATATAAAATTGTAAATTTACTAATTTTTTCATAATATTTTCGTAGATGAAATTTTCTATAATTTTTCAGGTTGAACTATCAAAATAAAATGCATATTTAAGATTTATTCATTTATTATTCTGTAATAATTAATTATTCACTAAAACTTAATTCAATTTCCACCAATTCATCATAATATCAAAAAAAAAAAAAAAAACCAAGTTTCTGGCTTAACACTTTTGTATTTTGCTCTTCTAAACAAAATTACTTTTTCAATTGAAAGTATTTTTTTATTTTCTTTATTACAATTACATAAATTAAATTTTTCTGACATGTCAAAAATTCACTTTTATTATAATTTTGTGACATACATGATAATTTTACAAAAAAACAATTTTTATAAATTATTTAAAACATGTTTTAGATAATTTCTTTGTATAAGTACAAATTTAATTAAAAATTCTGATCACAATCTTGAAATTATTATGTAATATAAAATGAAATGAAATATTTAATATAGAATTATAAAACAGCTGAAAATATTACAAACATTTTTTTATTTTTGTGTTTACCAAAAATGGTAATAAAATATCTTTGACAAGCGACCGCGACTATAAAAAAATAATGTTTCAAGAAAAATTAATGATTTTTACCATAATAAGAAATAATTTCAGGTAAAGTGTCATTTAGATATTTAGAGAGAATTTTTTTTTCATCTTAGATTAGTTAAAAGTTTTACAATTTTCATTAAAATATTAATTACAAATTTTGGAGTTCCTAACTCAAGATGGCTCATGAATACAAAGATGACTGCAAAACCATTGGAGCTGGTGTATATGGTAAACAATCCAAAGTGAGCATCTCTGTCAGCCTCACTAAAGACTATAGTGTTTTTCAAGCTGAAGTTCATGCCATGCATCCATGAAAATCTCAGATTGGGCTACTTAAACTGCAAGATTTTCATTCTCTCGGATAGCAAAGATGCCATCTTGCACTCATACCAATTTAAATCTAAAGTGGTTAGGGATTGTCTACAAGTTCTATAAGAACTAGCCAACCGTAATGTTGTTATGCTAGTCTGGGTTCCGGGACACACTGGTATTCCGGGCAATGAATCAGCTGACCTTCTCGCCAGAGAAGGCTATGAAGCCAAATTCACACAAACAATACCTTTCTGTGGCATCCCGCTCAGTACGGCTAAATTAGCCATAAATGAATGGCTATTAATCAAATTCTGGCAATTAATCATAAATTTTTTATCCCGTCTTCTTTTAGGAAAAGAGCTATTGAGCTTCTATCTTTTAATAGAAATCAGGTACGTGTCCTGACAAACTTCCTCACAGGACACTGTCACCTGAACTATCATCTTAGTAAATTTGACAGGTCCTTATAATCCACTTGCAGAATTTGCAACGATGGTGAGGAGACAGCATCACACTTCCTTTGCGAATGTGCAAGACTGTCTTCTAAGAGATTTCAATCTCTTGGTCACTGGTTTCCCACACCTTTGGATATCTCATCCAGCCCACTTAAAAACATTCTCAAATTTGAGCTTTTCTGGTGAGGTAGAACAATTTGAGCTTTTCCTAGTGATTGTAAGGGTACTACAATAGGCCTATCATTGGTCGCAGTGGTATTTGGGTCTATTTGCCCAACCCTTACACGCTTCTAATTCTAATTTTACAATTTTCATAAAAAATATTATAATTAAATATTTAATAAATTTATTAAATGAAAATTAAATAAATTAATTTTTTATGGGATGCGTGTTAAAAATGTGATGTACATTTCAAAATTTAAGTGCGTACATTAAAAATATTTAGTTAAAAGTACAAAATTTTGTGGAATGCCACAAAAAACAAAAAAACAAGTTTTTTTTTTTCTTAAAAAAAAATGAAGAAGCTAAGAAGAAAATTGTCAAGATTTGTAAAAATTTTTGACCTAATTTTTTTTTTAGTTAGTTTTGTATTGGGTAATGGGAAGACAGGTTTGCTAAACTAGCAATTTTTTTTTCATGTTGTATAAGAGTTCAATTTTAATTTCATCATTTTTGTGGACTTCCATTTTGTATTTTAAAATGTATTTGCAGTCTTAACAGAATTTTAAAAAGTAATTATTGTTATTGAAATAATTGAGAAATATAGGACCAGTTTTAGAGGGACCTTAATTGATTTACATTAGTAAAGGGAAACTTTTTAAACTTATTTTTGTTACAGATAATTAACAATTTTAGCTAAAACTTTATAAGGAATTTTTATGTTATCTAATAATTAAAATATTTCTTTATTAAAATTGGGAAATATTTAATTAAAATGAAAAAAATATTTGACATATTAAAAGCAAGTTTCTATATTTAGATAAACACTTTCAATTAAAAGTTTGAATTTTTTTTATATTATGGTAAACTATTAAACGACTTGTCAATTTAGCGATTTTTGTAAGAATTTTTGGAGTTTTACGAAATTTATTAGTTAGTAATTAAAATATGTTAAAAATTCCATAATTTTTTTTTAGGAAATAATTTATATTTTATGAAATAAACTTTTGTTAAAACCTTGAATTTGAATGCATTACAAATTCAATTAAATTTTATAAACCATAAATTGAAATTATACTTGCAAACAATTTAAAGTAGCATTTTACACAATTAAATTATGGTCTTTGGTATCATAAAATGATCTTCGAAAATTAATATATGGTCAATAAAGTTAAATACCTGAAGGCCATACAAATTACTATGTTTTGTTTTGAGGATGTAACTTCCTTGTTGTATTTTAAAATAGAATAAAATTTGGTTTAAGTTAATAAATGTAATAATTTTAGAAATAAAATTCTAATTTATTATAAATAATTGTAGTTTAAATTGGTCCTTAAGATGGAAAATGATTTTCTTTAATATAGTAAATATAATTATACAATTTTTAAGCTATAAACTATTCTGAATTATAAAGTATTTTCTTTAAATTACTATACTCATGCAAATGTGAAATTACAGTAAATTTTTTGTAGGACATTATGATTACTATCTTTATCATATATATAAAAAAAAAGAAATTTTATGAAAAATTTATGAAAAAGTTTTTATTATACAGTAGTGGCAAATTAAATGTTACTATCTGTAAATTATTGGAAATTTTTAAAAAAGTAAATGATTTTAATTCATTTCTCTTTGACTTTCAATATCATATAGATTTAGATTGTAAAAGTGTTGTTACACTGGCTTAATCGATTTCTTGAGATGATATCTCAATAAGACAGAAGTTACTGGCTTGATCAAATGTATAAGTATTACAAAATTTCAAATAGTTTGTTACTAAACTAATTAATTTTCAATTTAACGTAGCGTGTAGTGGTTGTGTTCATACAATAGTGTGAAGATTCTAGACGGAAGTTTAGATTTCACTTTAAGTTGATTAAGTTTTAAATGAATACGCTTTAAATGTAATAATTACATTTATTATGTCATTTTGGAATATTGAAAAATATTAACTGTGTAGAGATTATGCTGACAATGATTTTCAAGATCATAGATTTTCTGTTGCAATGGAGCATTACTCAATAAAAAGCAAATTATGATTTAGTTAGTCGAAATTGGAGTGTTGCCATCTGCCTGAGTGAATCATTAGGCTAATATGTGACTCATAGGTATGCTTTTAATTTGAACAAAATTAATTTTAATTGATCCGTCCAGTCTCCTTAACAAATCTAAATTTTCCATTATTGGAATTTCTACCAAATTATGATACATTTTCTTCTACTTTTATTTACTCGCTACTTTCTACTTTTATATGGTAACTTTTAGTTGCTCGCTACTGTATATAGGTTAGCTAAAAAGATAATATAAATTTTAACTAAGAGAAAACATTTATTAAGCTATGGCCACAATAAATGGCGCCACTTGATCATTGGTGGATCGGTTATCTTCCAAATTTCGTAAAAATTGTTTATAAACTCTGTAATAAATGCAGAAATAATGGAATTTCTATTTAGTTGTTTTAGAGTTCCAGAATATTTCCCGGTGGATTTTTTTTTTATTAAATTGATATTAATTTATTATGGCTTCATTTTGTTTAAGTATTTCTTTCAAGACAGTTTTTTTTTTCTATGACTATGATATAAAATTTATTTATATGATAAATTCATAATTATTATTTGATTATTTCTTTTAAAGAATCAGAGCATTACATAACTTATAAGGTTAACCTTTAA
This sequence comes from Rhamphomyia laevipes, assembly GCA_963920725.1. Classification (NCBI taxonomy): domain Eukaryota; kingdom Metazoa; phylum Arthropoda; class Insecta; order Diptera; family Empididae; genus Rhamphomyia; species Rhamphomyia laevipes. Next base: position 136,950,983 of record OY987255.1, read on the forward strand.
CATTTTTTTTTTCTTCAAAACAATCATTATTATATGCTGCCAAGTCTCCGATATATTGAATTCTTTAACTATTTTTCGCCCCCTTTTAAATAAAGGTTTGATATTATATTGACAGGTCAAAACTCTAATCCGGACACTTTTATATTTCATTCAAATACGCGCATAATATTTGGAAAATGAAAAGTTTATGAGGTACTAAGAATCGGTGGCTTTAAGATTTTTGGTACCAAACTGTAGGTTATCAACTAAAAGTTTTAGTTGATAGCTTTCCAATGCTGTTAGATTGAAATTTGGAACTCTTCAATAGATCCGGAGAATAAGCGATTCTAGATAAGCGATTCTAATAGATGAACAAAGTGAAACCTTATAGCTTTCGATTGTCATTGGTTTGAAGTTTCTAAACCGTCAAGCGATTCTGGATGGATATAACGACAGACGAATAAAGTGAAACCTGAAAGATTTTAATTGCCATTGGTTTAAGATATGTAAAACCCCCTTCAATAGATTCGAAGAATAAGCGGTACTAGACAAACGATAGAAAGACAAACGAACAAATTGAAAACTAAAAGCATGTTGTACTTATGATAAAATTGCATAGAAAAAATATATGTATTTATTTTTGAAATGAAATTTTAATGCTTTACAAAATCTTTTTATATTGAGTTATTTTATTTTTAAGGAGAGTCAACGAAAACTATGTAATTTTTGCTCATAAGAAATTGATTGTAAATTTTTGAAACAATTTTTATTAATAAAAATAATAAAAAAAATCTTTCTTAGATAAATTTAACTATATAAATTTTTCACCAAAGAGAACTTGTTATAAACTAATATTTTTAGCCAAAAGGCAATTTATTTTATATGTGCGGTTAAAAACTACACATTGCAATAATGGTGGTTATGTTTTCTATAATTTTTTTTTTAAAAAAGACTTGCAAAACTATGTTGAATAAAAGTTATGTATATTAGTTTGTTGCTAACAGTAACATAATAAAAATTGGTATAAAATATATGAAAATTTTGTATATGAATTGGGAAAATTGATGGAAAGAAAATATAAATTTTGATTGAACTATAAAATTTAAACCATTTTTTTTATATATTTAGTATTACATCTACTAAAATTAATGACAGATAATTGATCTTCTTGTATATGTATTAAGGTCATCAATCAATGAATTCATCTTGCCAGATTGTGAAAAGTAGATTATAAATTACCTAAAATTTAAATGATTTCTAAAAAATACTATTTATCCCATTTACGTTTTTCATTAAAAACTCATCAATGACAATCAATTTTACAAATTACGTAATAAAACTATTCAAATCAATTTTATCAATGAAAAACGAACACGTAAAACAACCTAAAAAACATGATCAGAATTATAATTTTCATTCATTTTGGATAAGGCATTAAATAAATCAAAGTTAGAAATAATTTTTTTTTTTGTTAATAAGAAGTAGAGCTATTTTGAGAGAGAGTCTTCTGCCGGCCGAAGTTACATTGTAATAATTGTATTTATTTTTTTAAAAATTGTATACATATACAAAAATGATAGTTATTTTTATGGTTTTTATAAATTTGTTTTTCTATGAAAATGTCAAATTCATGTAGGGTGAAATTGTAAAAGATGGTCTATTCAGTTGTAAGATTTTGTAATCATTTAGAACTTCAGTCAATTTGTTTTATTTACTTGGTTGAATGAAAAAAAAAAAAAAAACTGAAAGGAATCCATTTGTCATTTAAGAACTTACATGTTTCTTTTAACTGAAAATTTCTTTACATCACCATAATGACGAGCAAGTCGGTTATGATGGCTCATATTTTTGTGCAATTTGATTGAAAAATTGGTGGAGTTTGGTTAAGCTATAAGAGGTGAAATTTACATTATATACTTAGTTACATACTGGTCAAATCATTAGGACCCTCAATAGTAATGGATAACGGCTTTAATATGGCTTTTAATAATGTCTGCAGCTTCTCACAAGCGAACAAGAATCATTGAGGTTCCTATTGTGATATCGCGAAATATTTTTATCAATTTTCATACTGATAACAGCCTGGTTATGAAATAGCCGGTCAATCAGTAAAACCAGTAAAACCATTTGAGTGATGGTATGCCAAGTATATTTAAAAAAAAATTAGATAAATGAATTGAAAACAGTCTCCAATTTGTTTTTACGAAGGACTTAATGTAAGTTATTTACTTATATATGACAAATGTACAGATTGTAGCGAAACTATTATTAATTAAACACTTGAAATCATATGTGCAGTTCCCATCTGTACCAGTGCATTACAATTTACCCTATAAGTTTTTATAAATGTTTACTATGTTGAAGTTTTAGAAAGACAACAAAAACTATAAATAAAACGAAAGACTTCGAAATTCTTCATACAATACGAATACGACCATAACAAATAAGCGAGTAACTTAAAGAATTTCTAATACTTTATAAATTTTGTGATTTTATTTAAAGTTATGTACAATATAAAAATTAAAAGCTTATGACTAAGATAAAAAGTTTACTTCGTATTACATTATTAAATAAGTCAGTGGGTATCTAGATAGATTTGAAAATGTGTATAAAACTCAGTTTAGTTAAGTTAACATTTTCGCCAATATTTTTGTACAACATGAGCTAACATTAATTGACATAAAAGATAATTACAAAAAATCACAAATATAACTAAGAGAGAGAAATTGAAAAAAACGATTACAAAACGAATTTTATATTTCCAATTTTATTTTTTTATTAATATCCTAATTTTGAATAGCTTTCTAGATTGTAACTATGCTTAAGATTTTATGTCTTTTTAGAGACTATAGTTTTTCTGAACGCTACTGACTGTGCCCCTAATAAACTATTAAATTCTAATTCCACGATTTCTAATATGTTTCTATTAAAAAAATGACTGGCTAGTCCAAAAGTTATTACCAGCATTTAATGATAATCTGAAAAACTTGGCCAATGAACAAAAGTCATTAAATTTGCTGTGTTGAATTTGATTTCGTACATTGGGAGCACGAGCTTAGGTGAATTTTTATTCATTTCAATTGAATATGTAATTTGACGTTTTAGTGTTAAAGATGACAGCTGGAAGACATGTCAATACATGGAAATTCTAATTTTTAACTAAATGATAATATGGTCCTAACTCAACCCAAATAATATAAAGAAAAGACCGGGCTAATATGATTGCTCTGAGCTAAACTGAATTTACATATTAGAATTCGTTTATCTGATTCTTACATACTGGCGTATTTTATAAGTAGGAGTAGCAAATAATTCGTAGTTGTGTTCAATTACAACAGTGATTTAGATCCAACAATGTTTTGCAATTATCCAGTACCTTTGTAACAAGCAGTGCTTTATTAAAAAAAATTGATACGGACCCACTAAAACAGTCGTACTTACAGAATTAATATGTGTAGTAAATTTTATTGGAATCAGATAATAAGTACTATGTGCTCTCGAAATATTAATCGGAAATTTAGCATGGACTTACCTAAAGCTACTGACTTCTAAATGCTGTAGGCTTGTGCATAATAAAATTTGTGATATATTTTTTTTTATAATATTTCCATAGAACAAAAAAAAAAACGTCTCTCCACATAAACGGGAATTTTTAACTACTTTCCCACTGAAAGTACCGATCTCATCTTGTACGTGATGCATCAGAAAGAAGTCCTCATGCACCTGTGCCAAATTTTATAAAAATCTGACGTCTCTCCACATAAACGGGAATTTTTAACTACTTTCCCACTGAAAGTACCGATCTCAACTTGTACGTGATGCATCAGAAAGAAGTCCTCATGCACCTGTGCCAAATTTTATAAAAATCTGACAATCGGTTGTAGGAAATGTTGCCGAGCGTACGTGTTTCCGATTACTCGGACTCTCCGACCCCCGACCTCGAAAACGCTCCAAAAATTTTTTTTTCATCCAAAACCATCAATTCCAATTTCTAATTATTCAACTAATCGTAATAAACTCTTCGTAATCTAAATTAAATTTCAAATTACTATACACATTTTTATCCTCCCTTGTTCCCATCACCACCGACCGATTTTTCTTACCGGTACAAAACCGAAAATTACAAAATAAACTACAACTATTTTTTTGTTGTTGTTGTAGTCAGATTTCTTCTTTTCTGTTTTGCTCCCCTTTAACATTTTTTTTTCTTTGCTTCAAAAAACTTCAACTTATTTTCTTCTACAATAACAACAGCAACAACAATTTTTTTACATTCACCTAAACGTAAATATTACAATTTTTTGTTTTTATTCAATGGATCCCAAGGAGACGACTTGCTTGCTGTAATTGTATACAAAAACAGAAAAAAAAAAAAATACCGGTCTTCACTTGATGCCCAGCAGTGATAGTTTAATGTAGCCAACAACAAAATATATAAAACAACATTTCTCGAAAACGACTTCTTTTACTGGTCGCTTTACTCTGTTCATAAACAACACGATTTGTATTTTTATTGAAACCTCGCTAAACTAGCTTGTACTGTTGAAACAGCGAACCAGTCATCTTAGTGATACTTTCGCGTACAGAATGAAAAAAATAATATTAATAACAATTTTAAAACGTCGCGGTTTCTAATACAGAAATTTTTTTTTTATATGAATTTAGCACGATCAATTTTTTTGTGAAGTGTTATTTAATGTGATCGTGTCAACATTAAATTTTGTTATTATTTATTTATTTTGATTGGAATTTATTTATAAATATTTTTGTTAATAGAGAGAAAATGTAAGTTTTTTTTTCGTTCTAGAAGATGTGATCATCAAAATGATGATCGCATTGATCGTAGTGTGAATGATTCAAACACAATTTACGATCAGTGATCTTGTTGTGATTAAAATCTTATATAATTAAAATTTGAAGTGTTAAAAATAAATAATTAAAATCAAATTTTACGCATTGTTTAAGCATTGCAATTTTTTTTTTTGAAGTGATCTTGTATATAAAGTGATCGTGTATCGTTAATTTTGAAATTTGGTTTGGTTTGGAAGCCAAAAGTAAAATTCTTTAATTTCGACGGATAAACAGAAAAAAAAGTGTCAGTTTTATTTTTGGATTCGCCAGAATTTTAAATTGGATTTTTCTTTTTTGTTTTGATTTTTCAGTTTCCAATTCGATTTTGAATCAGAATTTTTTATGTTTTGTTGGATAAACGATTTGGCGACAATCAAAAGGAAAGCAACTTTTAAAGATTGCGGATATAAAATCTTTAGTGGTTTTTATTTTTTTATATAAGAATTTAAGAATTATTTTTTGTTTGTGTTTTTGATGCAATATAATCAAATTGTGATCGTTGTCGTCATTGATCTTCATTTTAATATAAAATGAAGATTTTTGGTGATCGTATATAGAAATTATATGAATAAAAAAATGATATAAAAAGTTAATTTCTTGATTTTGGTGACCTTTTTATTGTGTTAAAAAAAAAAAAAAAATATTTTAATAAATATAAAATTCCGGTTTTTTTAATTTTATAGTTTTTATTATTATTATAATTTATATGTTTTGATGAAAAGTGAATATAAAAATTGTTTTTTTTTTTTTGTTTTTTTAGTTCGGTTGTGATTCATGGACATTTTTTTTATATAATTAATAATTTTAACATTTTTTTTATAATATTGAGATTTAGAGAAATGTGGAAAAGTTCAATAATCAATGGTTAAATTTTGGTATTCAGAGGGTTAAAGTTCTATACACAAAATTTTAAAGCTAAGTTCAGAAGGGGGAAAAGTTGGGTGGTTAATTAGTTTGAGTTTAGTATTTAATGGTTTAATTGTTGAGTGATCAAAGGGTTAATATTACAAACCAAAGATTCGATAAATTATGTTTGAGTAAAATTTTGTGGTACATTCTTCAATTCCAAACAGTAATTAAAGAAATGGTTAATTTTAACCTGCCATTTAAAATACTGTGCTCCTTTTCATGAGATTTTAATTAAACTCTTTCATGCCGGGTTGAGAATGGGACAAATATGTTCTAATAATCAAAAGTGCTCTATTTCTTCGAGCTATATCTGATAACGAGCAAATTTTTCAGATGTACAAGGATTTTTGGGTTTGATTCATTTTTGAGTTGGTTTAAGTTTACTCCAACCTTGAAATAATTTAACCTTTTTATGATTTTAATGCGGTGTTAATTGCTAATGATATAGCAATTCAGACCCTTTAAAATCTTGTCTGGAATAAAAACTATTTTGCTGACAAATCATAATTTGATGATTTTATTTGAACTGCAATCATCTCCTGTTTCATGGCATACAAAACTGACTAAACTAACTAATTAAAATTTGACATTATCGACGTGAAATGTCTAAATTGATTTATTGTCACAGAATTGCTACAATGGTTGAGTTTTGAGACCATTTATCAAAAACAAATTCTTCACTATTGAAGTTATCGGCTTTTTTGGAACTTTCTTAACTATTATTCCGAATTTATATAAAGTTCCTAGGTCTAACTTGCAATACAATTTCTTGAATTTTTTATCAGTAGCATCACAAGGTCAAGACACCCATTATGATGCCATTATCTCGAAATTTATTTAAATACTTTTAATCTGCATTAACACCTTTATACTAAAAATTTCCAAATCTTAATCATTTCTGTTTTTTTTTGAAAGTAAATGTTTTCAAAGTTTTATTAATTTTTTCCATATTTTATAAACAGATTGAAAAATTTACGTCTTTCAAAAAACAAATGCCGTAAAATTGATTTTAAATTAGGAAAATTTGTGTGCAGTTAATTATTTCACATTTGTAAAATTATATAATTATACTTTTTACTAAAATCAATAAATAATTTTATTTTGTTATTGCAAACTTTGAAAGTGTGTCATTGTAATTTATTAAATTTTTAATTAGTATTTATAATTGACTAAAAATTAAGCCATAATTTGACTTAACCTAGACGTGTAGCATGTAAAAGTTAAATTTGAACAATTTGTTAATATTAAATTTTTAAATTATTATATTGGTTAATTTTTCGTTAAACTTCTTTATTTATCATTCAATTTCTTTGATTATTATCGAATAATTTACGTTAATTTTTTAAGTTTTATAAGTCCTAGACTATGTCAAATTTTGTCCAATTTTATGGCTCTTCTCTATTTTTGTCCAATTTTCCCTGTTTGGGTCCAAATGACCTGTTAAAATTATTTTAAACATTTATATATTAAATCGCCACATATTTTAACTATGATTTTTTGTACTGATTAATCTTCAAGATGAAAAATTCAATTATTATGAAAATTTATTTTCGTTTGGTCAATTTTTGGGTCAATAATCAAATTCAAATTTCTTTATTTATCAGGGCGTAAAAATAATATACGTAATAAAAATGATTCCAAAAATTATTCTAATCACATAGTTCTGATTTTGTGATTTTTTTCATCTTCAAAGAGAAAAAATCAACTTTTAACCAAATCTTCATGGTTTATTTTTGGTCTGTTTTATATTGGGTCAAAAATCAAAGTCAAATTTATTTATTTATCTGTACTAATAAATATGAATTCAAATTATTGTACTTTTTCCTTCATCACGAAGGAAAAATTTAATTATTTCTGGGTAAATTTATATTGGGCAAATATAAGTTTTGGGTCTAAATTTCACGGTTTATCTATTTCTGGCCAAATTTTATTTAGATTTGATTCAAATTTAATTTTTTCTGTTCATTAATTTCTTGCCAAATTATTAATATTTGCGTCAAGTTTAATTTTTGGGTCTAAATTTTTTTGTTTATCAATTTCTGGGCAAATTATTAATATTAGGGTCAAATTTAAGTTTTGGGTCTAAACTTTTCCGTTTATCAATTTCTGGACAAATTATTAATATTTAGGTTAAATTAAGTTCTGGGTCAATTTTATCTGTCTATCAATTTCTGGGCAAATAATTAATATGTGGGTCAAAATTTTTTGTTTATCGAGAAATTAAACAATAAAGTTAATTCAAATTATTAAGTTATTAAAGTTAATAATTATTTTAAAGCATCACATTCTAATTATATTATTTTTTCGTTCCTTCATCTTTAGGGTGATTAAATTAGATACAGAAAATTACTATTTATTAATTAATTATTACTTTTATGACCATTATATAACAATTTTTATAATCTTAAATTATAAATATTTTGGAAGTGTATTAACATTTTTATAATCGTAATCTTTTATGTAATATTTATTTGAAAATTAATTCAATTCCAAATATAAACACAACATAAAAAATTATTTTTAAAAAATGTTTTTTTTTCTATTTTTTACTAGTTTGGTTTTTGATGACTGCTCACATAAAAAATTTCTCAATTTCTATAAAACAATTTTTTGCTATTTTATTATTTACAAATTACAATTTTATTTTAACATTTATATGGTGAAGAGAATTATTTTAAAATAATAAAATCTGATTACGTTTTGTATTATCATATCTTTTTATATACAAAACTTAATTAATATTTAAAAGTTACATGTAAACAATGTAATCATAAAGCATAACAGAGCATATTTAGTGGTACTAAGTGTTTTGGCGTGAAAATAAAAATTATATCATAATATAAAAAAAAAAAACAGATTTTATTACCCAAGTCAATTTAATAATGAAAGTAAAAGAATTTTTATTTGATATATAAAAATTAAAATGTAAAATAATATTCTAATTTTTATCTGATGGGAAAATCGTGAAAAGGGAATTTTCTGAATTAATTTAAAAAAGGGATCTTAAATAGGGAATCTTTAAAAGAACTTTAAATCTATTTAAAATAAGAAGTTTTTCGCCATGATATATTTTTCTTATAATTTTCATTTTTTTGTTTTAAACATTTCGTCAGCCCAATTCTTAAGTACACACTTGCCATTTTTTTTTCAACAAATTGTGTTTTTATATGGAATTCTTTAGTAATTTCAGAATTAATATTATAATTATTGAACTTTAAGGGAAAATTTTTGTATGAAATCCAATTTTCTCTTTTACAATTTACAATGATAATTTTAAATATATGTATATAGAAAATGTTAAAATAATTAATTTAATATTGAATTTTCAATTTGCAGAGTTGACTATAAATACAATATTCTAATATTAAAAAAAGTGTAAAATTTTGATAATTTTTGTAATTTAAAAAAATATTAAAATTGTGCAATATACAAAATTTTCTAGTCTAATTTAAAAATAATTTCATTTTTTTTTTTGTGAACCCAGCTTCATTTTTCATTTGTGGAATATTTTGGACATAACGATTTGGCAACAAAAATTTCATATCAAAATATTGAAGTTTATTTTGGAGTTATAAACTAATTTGAAAAAGGTAAGTTTTTCGTTTGGTTTTTATTATTTACTTTTGATTTCTTTTATTATATAGATTATTATTAAATTTTAATCAATTTTTGGTTTTTTGTTGTGTCACGAATTTTCGATTATTTCATAAAAAAAAACTTCCTGGTATTTCGAATTAAACTTAAAAGATTAGCCTCATGCAAATATTTGTATAATTTTATAAATATAGTTTGATATTTCGAATTATGTTATAACAATAAATTGAAAACTTCGGTGTCTTTCGGTGTGATTTGTATTAAAAATCAAATTAATTTAGTTAATTCGAATTATTATTTAGGATTATTCACTAAATACTTTTCGACTTTAATAAGAACACTTAAATAATTTATGACCAATGACCTTCTGAGTATTGTTTTCTAATCATAAGCAGTGCTGACTATATCCTGTTAAATTTTTCATAAAGTTTATAGAAAATTCAATAATATTGAAATAAATTATATTAAGAATGACGTTAATTAATTTAATTAGAACTTGTCCAATCTATCATTAATTAGAACTTGTCCACTTGTCCAATTTCAATCTTAATATTTTTATGATATTAAGTAAAAAGTTTGATCAAAATTAAACAATACGAAAATTGAAAATTAATAAAAGTTTTAACTTAATTTAAATTCAATTAATTGAAATTATTACGAACAGTCAATTTGACAAATTTAAGCTTGACTAAAAATTTAATTTTGGACTGAAAAGTTCATGAAAAGAATATTAATTCTAACAAAATTGATATAAGAAAATTATTTAATTATTTGATTTTTTGTTGAAGTAATCAGTTTTGTATCTAAATTAATTTAATCAGAAATAATTCACAAACCTTTGGTAACTTATAAATATTTTACCCAAATTTTTCAATGTTATTAACATTGAAAATTTACTAGAATGGTAAAATTTTGGTTTCAAATTACAAAATTATTTTACTTTTGTGCAATGATGTAATTACATTTTTTACTAAATTCAATAAGTAATTAATTTGTTATTGCAGACCAAAACTTTGAAAGTGTGTCATTGTAATTTATTAAAATTTTAATTAGTATTTATAATTGACTAAATTTTGGCCATAATTTGACTTAACCTAGACAAATTAGCTTTTTATCATGATAATTTCCCCGATTATAGTTAGAAAATTTGAACGAATTATTTAATTTAAATTTTTAGGTTCTATAAATCATAGGTTAAGCTAAATTTTGTTGTCGGAATTCCCCTGTTTGGATCAAGATTACCTGTTAAAATTGCCGATTTTAGTTAAATTCATATTTAATGTTGCAATTATTAAGTTCTCCAATTTTGTAAGTACTCCAATTGTTGTCAATCCTGTCCAGTTTCTTATGTTTCTGACTAAGATCTCTTATTTGATTTTTCATTGGACAATTAGTTGGAGCAGCCCGTACTTAGGAACTTTCATTACATGGCCGATTTAAGCAGTTTTTCGATGTGTCCAATATAGAAATTTTGTCAATTTTGGCCAAATAACTATATAAGATTTAATCAATTATGACCAACTATGTAATTAGCTCCAATGAATTTGTAATTGATCAAAATGTGATCATTTACATCTATTACAGATTCCTCGTCATTGTACCTTGGCTTCTTTGATTATTTTACTTCATATATATACGTCCGTCCAATTTCAACTATTTATAGTTCCTAATTCGTAACTCTTAAATGATATCGTTGAGTTATTGTTGATCCTATTCTAGGTATTCCAACAAGACGTTTCCCATCTAGTTTTTTTTTATATATTTTAAAGAGTTTTCTTGATTCATCCATTCATACCAACTAACCAAGCCATCTCATCTTTTACAATTTAACGTACACACATTAAAAGGAATATCGTGAAATCCATTGCTATATTCATTATTCGTTCTGATCATCATATAAGCTCACTGGGACAAGAACTCTTCTTAGAATCTTCCTAAAATTCCAAATTATATAAACAGTATTTAAAATTTAATTCATTTTCAAATTTTAATTCTTTAAATTATTATTTTCTATTTCTTTTAAAATTAAATAAAAAAATAAAAAAAATATTTTGGAATTAAAAAATTTAAAATCGTTTTAATAATTAATAATCTCTCGCCACATGCTGTCTTCATTTCCTTCCTAAATAGAACCAACAAGAAAATTTTATAATTCATGGTATTTTATAATACAAAAAAAAAAAACGAAATAGAATTAATGTTAATATAAACTTTGTTATTAGGCTATAAGCTAAAGAAACCATGAAAAAAAACGTAATGTTTCCGACCACAAAATAAAAATACAGGTCAATAGGGATTTACGGTTATAATAATATTCTTAAAATGCTCGGTAATCAGAAACATTATCATCATTTCTTATACACACAACCTTTAACTTTTATGATTTTGATATGATGATGATAATCAACATGATTCTTAAAATATCATGCAGTGTTTTATCGCGCTTCTACTCCGTTTTTTTTGTATAAAGAATTTCATTGAGTATAGTTTTACTCAAAAGATACCATAAATTTTAATTGGGTTACAATTTAAGAATCAAAAAATTCGGAAAATTTTTCTTTGCAGGGCATTTTCATATCATTGAATTGTTTTTCTTATATGAATATTCAAATGAATCTTAATTATTGTCCCCCCTTTTTTAACTATAAATAATATAAATTAATCATATTTTTCTAGATACTTAAACTTTTTAGGTCATCTCTATATATAAAAATGAAGATTATTCGTTCAAATGTTAATATGTTGAATGGCTGCTGGCATTATTCAGCATCAATTTTGTATTAAAAAAAAAATATGAAGTTTAATTTTCTCGAGAAAAGAAATTTTTATAAAACAAATTTAAAAAAATTTTTTATAAAGTATTAGAAATTTTTAAAAGAATTTTCTTTATACCATTCAGAATTTTGAACCTTTCTATTATTTATGTTTAAATTAAATATTTATTTTAATTTTAGTATATACAGAGTGATTGAGAGGTTTGGGAAGTTACCTACAAATAATCCTGATCACTAATTTTGAATTTCCGACTCAATTTCAAATCTAATATTTCTTTAAACCGCCCAAATAACCATCCCCATCTAACCATTAACATAGTAATTACCGCCAGAGTTTAGGTTTTATTTAAAAACAAAATTAATGAAATTGTGGGCAGAGTTATCATTCACGTATCTACAGTTGATACTGTTGTAATGTTGTCTAAAACTTACTCACGACTTCTTGCGGCCTGTGCAAATCCTCCAATTGTTGTCAGTCTTGTCCAGTTTCTTATGTTTCTCAACTCAACTAAGATAGTTACGTGAAGCTATATAATTTGTGTCTTTATTTAAGCCTACATCTTTATATCTTTTTCTATATGAAGTACGTATAACATACAGTTTCTTCGCCAAATCAACTATTAACATTGAGTTCAAGCTGGTAAAACCTTGGAGATTTATGGTTTTTAAATCCTACGGTGCTCCAATTTTCTAGTTATGATTTAGAGTAATTCTCTAGTCACGTAAATAAAGCAATTTGTTAGAAAACAAATGCCTCGGTGTTTGGAGGAATGGAGTGTTTGGAGGAAGTCAAGGTTCACACTGGACTCTAGAGTTGAAGAATAAGTATAAGAATTATTTTTCCACTCTAATCACGAAGCTAACTTACTTACAATTACAATTACCCGTTGATCATTATCAGGAAACTCTCTCAGGAAGTGGAACTTATTTATAAACACTTATCCACGGTGCAAGCGAAATTATTTATAAATCAAAATTCTAAATTTAAAATTTTCAACAAATTTATTTGAATCACTCTGTCCTTTTAGTTCATGAATTTCTGAATCATGTTTTTACTTTAGATTTTTTTTTTTGTTATTGTATCTAAACAAAAATTTTAACATATCATCGATTATGTATACGCGAATTATTTATGGTTTATTTATGAGTTTTATATATCGTTAAGGTATTAAAAAGTCTGGTTTTTTTTTGCTCAAAATTTAAATATATGCAGAAGAAACTTGTTCTTTTTTTTCATGATTTTCATGAATAAAAATTTTAAGGTTTTTTTTTTAAATAAAATTTATTTAACATTATTAGAAAGTTTATTATAGAGTAGAAATTATTTTTGATAGTCCCGGTTTCAATTACATAGTCTCGATTACAATTCCTAACCGAATTAGGTCCCGGTTTAAATTCCAGACTGAGTCATTAATGTTGGTCTGAGTTGACTCTTCTTTAAATAGGTGCCAGTAATAAGAAGTTATGTAACACTGATTAATGCAAATGCTAAACGATTGGGACCATTTCTGACAACAAATATCTCAGTATTAAAAGTCATTGTTTTCTTGCAATAATACAGTTTCTTCAATATAAAGAAATATTCGTCACGTCCTGTCCTGTAGTTGCAGTACCGTGCGGAAAAGTTGAAACATATAAGAGTATAGTTAAACTCGCCGCTTGGCGCTTTCGCGTCGTTCTGCGGAAAAGTTTGGTTCAACTTCTCCGTTCTGGCGCTATGAAATGTCAAATAATTTTATAAACAATTTTTATTTCTTATTGATATTTCTATGTTGCAACCATTTTTTTTACATTTCAATGCAGCGCGACGAGAGTATCGATATAAAAAATTGTAGGTCCAATAAAATGTCATGAAAACTATTTTCATTATTTTCAATCGAATTGACACAATATTGTTGGTATTGTTGCAAGTAATTTAATCAATCGATTTTGACAAGGTGCTTCTAAAGCTACTTATTCAATGATTAAAATCTAAATTTATTTATATATAATAAAAAAATAATTATTTTTCTAATTCCTGAATCATAACAGAAAATTAATTGTAATAAGTTTTGTAAAATAATGTTTACAGCTTGTTAACAATTTATAGTTTTAATATTTATTAGATTAAAATAATAATTTTATGTATATAATTCTATGACATTGAGTTTATTTCTTTAAAAAAGTGATTAAATTTTGTTGTGAATGCTTTTTATTTAATCGCTAAAAGAAATAATGATTTATCTTTATTTTATATTGACTGGAGGTCTTTTTCTTTATTTTAAAATCATGCAATGGAATTCCTTCAACTATACATCATAAATTCCGCAGTTTTGTTTTTAAATAGAATTATCTTTAAGATTTATTATTTAGCTTGAAAAGTACAGCTTTTGTTTTACAATATAATATTCTTAAAAATTAAATTTTAATTATTGAATAACAACAAGTTTTCATTAGAATGAATTAGTGAACTAATTTACAATTATAATAGAATTTTTACGTACCACAATTTTTAATTGTAAATGTATACTACAGTAAGTTCTAATAAGAGAATACTAAATAGGAACAATTTCAATATCAGGTTTATGGAATTAAGAAACTAAGGTCAACAAATCTTGATTTTAAGAACTACATTTTGACAAAAATTTTGTCTGCAAATTCTAGTTACAAAAAGTTTAATTTTGACCCCAAAATTCAATGAAAAGTATAGTATAAATACACTAATACAGTCCAAAATTGAAGTTGTATAAAAACGTCTATTTTGAACCATACTTTAGGTCAAAAATATATTTTCTTGTGATTATAGGGTTCACTGAAAAGAAATTCCAAAAAAATATTCAATACGAATTCAAAAGAATTTGGCCAGTTCAGGTCAAAATTATTATATATTTAGGTCAAAAATATTATATTAGCCTCTGATTACTAGAGTTACTAATTTCACCTATTAGAATTACTAATAGAAAAAAATGTTTGTTTATACGAATTCATAACAACTTACTTGGGTTCAAAGAGGGTCAAAGCGTTTCAGGTCGAAATTATTTATAGATATAAAAACATTATGTAGACCTATATTCTAGCGTAAAAATATATATTTATTAGCCTCAGATAGGAGGATAAGTGAAAAATAATGAATATTTATGTATGAATTTAGCCAATTAATTCAGGTCAAAATAAATTCAGGTCCAAATAATTAATTCAGAATTTTGTATTTTTATATGTAAAAATGTTTCTAGATATAAAATCTAATTTGGAATTGAAAAGCAGAATTATTGTTCAGTTTTTAAAGATTTCTCCAAAATAATTTTATCGAATTTAGAATTATGAACTGGTTCGTACTTAACATGAATTTTGACATGAGTCTAGAATTGTTTAAGGAATTTAACGTAAATTTTGGAACAAAATATATTTCAGCAGTTTTAAAATTGAATTAAGTTAATGACTTAATGATTTCATGATAAAATCATTAAAGTCCAAATTATTTATAGTACCCTGTAATATTTTTTTTTTTTGAATCAAACGCAAATTTTGTAATTATTTATTCAGGAACCTATTATAAAAATAAAAATGTTTTTATTTCATAAACAGAAGTGTGCATTTCAAAAAGAAAACTAGTATATAAAATTAATTTACTTCTTCTCACAGACTTTAATGCCCTGGCAGTAGCATAGCTATATAAAATTATGCAGAATAATATTTTCATGTTTTCTGTATGTTCATTATTTTAATTATGATAAAAGGTTCTGTAATAATGAGAAAAATATTAAAATGGCATTTGTGTATATATAAATGGAGGAAATGGTTTAAAAGAAAAATTTAAAGAAAATTATATAAGAATATTTTTGTATATACAAATTGTATTACAACCCAAAGATTTTAATTATTATATACTATTTTATATTAATTAGGAATATTTTTCATTTAGTTGTGGGAAAATATTATTAAATAATTAAAATAATTACAATATTAAAAGTTCTATAAAGGAAATTCATAAAATATGACTTAAAAATGACTTGGAATATTTAACAATTAATTTATATTTTTGACCTTAATGGGGCAAATTATATTTTCTTATTTAAAATTGTTTCTGCAGAATTATTATTTAATGCCTTTAGGTATCGACTTGCTTCAGCTTAATTTTTTTAAATATATTTATTTAAATTGGTTTGTGGTTCTTAGTAAATAGTCTGCCGGTCAATTTTTTTAAATGGACCGTAACTATTTCTATACTAATATTATTGTCCTTTAGAATATAACGTTAAAATTTATCAATACAATTAAGTAAAGGACAACAATGAAGGTATATAGATAACATGGTAAAAGAAAAGTTTTCTTTAGGTGGATAATTTATTGATAGGTATGAAATATATAATTTCATGTTACGTAATTTCAGGTCAGAATCGTAAAAGTTTATTATTTTTAAAAACAGAATATTCAATCAAGAAATAAAAACAGTGTAAGAAAACATATATTCCGAGTAACTTGGAATTTTTGGCCATTCAGTAGCTAGTCTTAAAAAGTAACCAGCAGTGCTCACTTTAATTTGAATTTATTTAATCTCTATTCTATTATTTTAATTCAAAAAGTTATTAAGGAATACAAATCATCCCCTGAACAGCAGTGACCACGCCCTGTTAGTTTTTACCACTTTTTAGTTACTTTCTCGATTTACAAATCAGTTTGATAATTACCCAAAATTTTAATTATTAAAATACATAATTATATTTTAGATTAAAATAGAATTTAAATAAAATTTTCTATAATTTCAAATATAGTTAATGATAATATTATGACCTTAATTACCCAGTACTGCTAACTATATACAAATTCATATTATTTAAAGAAAATTATTTTTTGAAATGATATTTTAAAGGGCGAAAAATATCTTCTGCTGACCTTAATTCACATAAATTAAATAATTATATAGATTTACAATGTAACAAATCTTTGTGCAAAATTTATAAATTATTGTAATTTTGTTTGTACCGTACACGCCAACATATTTTAATGAATTTTTGTATTATATTTATATTTTATTTGAAATGAAATTTGTATAACTTTGATATTTCCATGAACTTGAAATAAGTTTAAGCGCCACTTTGTAATAATTTTGTAGAATTGGGGGAAGGAGATACGCCTAAACTAAATATTTTTTGAATAGAATTTCCATAATTATTTTTTTTATTTAATTTTAAATATATAATAGTCAAATTGTATACATGAGAATTTAATATTCATACATTTCTTTTATGCTATTTTGAGATAGAAGCCATACCTTACGAGTACGCTACCCTATTTCGTCTTTATTTGAAATTTTTATGTCTTTATGTTTCTCTGTTTGTCTGGCCCTTCATTGTAACATTTTCAATGGCTTATATTTGAAATGAAAATGTCCAACTACATTTTCGGTAGATCAATTGTTTTAAAATGTCAACAATTCGGCATCATACGAAACGATGGTAACATTAGTTCAAAGATCATACGCTAGGTGGCTTATAACAAACGTTCAATAAAATAGTTTTGATTGAAACATTTAGTTTACTAAAATTAAGTAAATATTTATTTTAATAAAATTGATTTTAGACTTTGTGTTAAAAAGCTAAATAAGTGTAAGATAAAACTGCAAACTCAGTAGTTTAATATCCTGCCACCAGGGCAAACCGTTTCGTATAGTATTAAAATATACTGAACTTTGAAATGAAATTATTGTAAATTTGATATTAAACATCACATTTTAAATATTATGTAAAGCAAATTATAGTGATAATATCTGTTTTTCCCGTAAGATGGTGCTGCATACTAAAATGTATTACCATAATATTTAGCATCATCAATTACAATATCTCGCATTGAATAAGTAATAAAGTATACTTCGAAAATGGTGGAGTCTTTAGCATTATTTTGCGTTTCGTCCACTGGATGGCGCTGTAAATCTTTTAAAAGTTTTGTTTTACAATATTTTTGAAAGTATACATTTATACAAGTCGATGTACGTTCAAAACAGCTCATTTATATAAACTACTCTGCACAGTTACATCTGCAGCGCGGCTTTTATGATATTAGTTTTACCAGATTTTACATGAATAAACCTACGCCAAACATTTCCCATATAAAGAAAAATTTATATGGAAAATGTTAATAAACTTTTATTAATTTTGATATTTAATTGTTTATTAGCTAAAAAACAATTTTTTTTTAAAACATTATTTCAATTTTTAATTTGATTAATTTTTTATTTATACATAAAAATTCAAATTACTACAAATTACAATATAATT
The DNA here is from genome assembly GCA_963920725.1 of Rhamphomyia laevipes. Taxonomy (NCBI): domain Eukaryota; kingdom Metazoa; phylum Arthropoda; class Insecta; order Diptera; family Empididae; genus Rhamphomyia; species Rhamphomyia laevipes. The sequence goes on from OY987255.1 coordinate 136,969,344, forward strand.
TTTTAGCTATATTTAAATTTATCAAATTATCGTTACGTACTTTACATGCTAATTTTAAAACTAATTTTAAATTTTTAATGAATTTTTGTATGAATTTTATAATGATAATTTCTGGGAAAATAATAATGAACTAGATAAAAAGTTTAGAGTCTGTTTTCGGTGGAAATTCTGTATGTAAAATGCATAATTTTTTGGCTATAATATTACAAAATTTTGATAATTGCATATTCAAATTTGTTAATTTCGAAAATTGTAAAAGATTAAATTTTTTTTTCTAATATCATTAAAGTTAAATTGGTTTTTAAATGCGATTAAAAGCGAAGTAAGAAGTAAAATTTTTGAATATTCGCAAGTTCTAGATTTTCTTTGTATATTAGCAGATTGAGGTCATAATTTTACGATTGATCATAATTAACCTAAAAAAAAATTTGAATATTATAGTAAAGAAAACTATTTGGCTTTGGCATGTGAAAGAACTGAATTCTTAGTTCAGGTTTTTTTCTTTATTAAAAACATAAATTATAATTTATGTTTTTAATAAATTTGGTTTTAGATTGAATTTTACTAACTTCCTAAACTTGAAATTGGCAAACTTGAAGTAAAATGGATTAGTGGATTTCGTTAACTGAAGCTTAAATATAGAAAACAAAATTGTGACCTATATTAATGAATATTGTGAATCGATCTGGTTTATATGCGCCCGTGTTAGGTGTTGGTGTTGGTGTTGGCTAATATTGTTGTACCTTTTATATTATTCTTTGGATTATGCTTTAAACACTTTTCTTATATAATTTTATGAGTGTTTTTTAAGCCTTTAGTCAGAATTTTAAGGTTTATGATATTTTTAATGTCATATTTACGTAATCAAATCGTTTTGTTCTGTCTATGTTAGGAATACTTTTAGTTTTGACATGATCTAAATTGCGCTCTTCCAGTTGTTTAAATTGAGAAAGATATGTTTTAAAAGTACCAATTTGATTTGAAAAGTCAAATTTGACGTAGCATGATAATTCCATTTTAAACTAATTAATTTAAAATGCAACTCTTCTTTTAATTTGTATATTTAGAGCAGCCCATTAAATTACAAATAAAATTCAGCATTAAATCTACATCTTTACATGGGCAAAGTTCAATTACCTCGGTTCTCAATGTGGATAGGGATATCAGATTCCAGTGTTTGCAGATTCTGTGAATTTGAGGAGGAAACGGCAGAATACATAATCTGCCAGTGTGATGCCTTAATGTCGAAACGCATAAGGTACCTTGGCGGGTATGTGATATCTCCCTCAGAAACATAAACATTATCACTCAATCAGCTGTACAGCTTTATATGCAGACCAGGACTGATAGAGATGTGATACAAACTGAAAGGGGCGTCACAATAAGCCATTAGGCTGCAGAACCTTGGGCGGCTAGTCGTCCGCCCGAACATCTAAATCTAAATCTAATTTACTGCCTTAATTTTCAGAATAAACTTTAGTGTATTAGTAATTAACTGATTTAAGAATGATGCTACTATGTGAAGGTTGAATCGCCGGGATCAATTCCAGACCGAAGCATCGAGGATGTTCTAAGATCTATTTAAACTCAATTTTATGCTTGCGGTTGAGACCATTTGCTGACAACAAATACCTCACTATTAAAAGCCATTGGCTTCTTGCAATTAAAAAAGTTTCTTAGTAGGTCCAAATTACAAAGATGTGTCATAAAACCTCTACCACTGCGGTTGATGCTTTGAGTGTGAACAAGGAAAAAGAATTTCAAAAATATCTTTAACCTAATTTTTTGTAATTCCTGTCAAATATTCAAAATAATGAAAAATTGACATCATTAATTTAAATTATACAAGGCTCAATAATTCACTTAAATTACACTTTCTACTCAATTCACATTTTTTTTATGAAATTTTTTGGACCATCAATAATAAATATAGTATTATAATATTGATTGATTAATCAAGTTTTACTTATCATTTTAATGTCAGGTAGCAACAAAAAAAAAAAAAAACACAAATTTTCAATTTTACAAACAAACAAAATCAATCAGGGCCAATTAATTAATGATGTTATTCTCACCCAGAAATAATCTGAGCAAATTAATCAATAAAAAATTTTTATAAAATTAAATAATGAAAAACTGATTTATCAAAATGTTTAAAAAATACTTTTCATTTAAAATAAATGAGAATAGGCTGGAAATCAACATTAAAGATTGATAGAAAAATAACGAGGCTGTTGATATGACAGAACAATTTTTAAATATAAAAATGAAGTTAAATTTCATTTTAATTATTTTTTTTATAAAATGGGGAAAACAAATAATTAAAAAATTATAATTAAAAATAGGCTCTTAAAATTTAAGATTCAATTTTTATTGGCTTTTTTTTTATTGACTGGATCGTTAAAGAATATCGTATTGAAAATTAATAGTTTGTCTAAAGTACGAACTGAAAAATTATAATTTCTCTGGTTTTCTTATGAAAATATACTGGACTGTATCTGAGTTGTACTTAACTACTCCTTAAGTAACAGGTTTGAAAAAGCAATCTATTCCAAGTATTTATTTTATATGGTCTCTACAACCTATCGAATTCACTCTATAGACTCACAGAATTAGAATCAATTTTTGATTGCATTTATAGACCGAAATTGTCATTCTAATGATTGAATATAAAAATACATTTATTGGTAATAACTGGTTGTAAGTTAGGTCAAAATTAATAGACTTTGAAGCCAGAAATTCAACTGCCACTTGATTACAAAACTATTAGGATTTATAAGAGTGGGAAATACTTTTAAATAAAATGAAGGTTCACAGTTTTTGTGCACAATATTAATTAATGGTGAATTAGTGATGCAGAAAAGTTTAAAAATAAATTACTGAAATTAGGTATTTAATTAAAATTTAACTCTTTAATTGTGAATGAAATAATTTCGGTTTTATCAGAAAATGTTTTTAATTGTAATCTTAAAATTTGAATATTCATCCATATGGTTAGATAAAAGCGTCTCCAAAATGGAATAAGTAATGTTTTTGATAAGCACATTGCAGTGAGTAATAGTAAATCTTGTTTAATTCATTTTTTATTCTTCCTGGAGCTGGAGCATAGGACCACCACTTAAGACTTGACTTCTATATTTCACTCGGTTTATTACTATTCCCAAGTTGCATCACTTTAGTTCTAGCAGTATTTATCACTCCTGGTTTTTGCGGGCGAAATCTACATCTTTTTCCTTGAACATTCAATTCTAGAGCCATTCTTGTGACCCTTCTATTCAATTTTCCTAATGGTATGTCCGATTCATCTCCATTATCGTCTCTTAATTTATTTTCCTTTGCGATTTTAAAGGAGAAAAATTTAACTTTATTAACAACATTTTTAATATTATTTTAAACCAAATCTGAAGCTCTTTCAAAAGAATTCAATCTTTTTCAACAGAATTTTATAATTTAATTCGATTTCAAATCGTAAATTATGATTATTTTATTAAATTCCAAATGCAAGATTTTATATAGTTATTGTCGTCGTAATTAAAAATCAATTAAATAAGAAATTTATTCAATTTAAATATAAAATTCTTAATAGTTTTTATCCAGGAAATGCAAGTTATAATATTAGAGTTCAAAAGAATTTGAAATTCTTGAATATAATTTATATTATCAAATTTATTCCACATATCTAAATCATGTCAGAAGACAAAATTTAAAAATTAGGGTTAACCATTTTAATGGACACTTTGATATTAATTCTTAGAAGACTGTGAGTGCAAAACTTAGAAACGTTCAAAATTCTGCATAGTCGTTACAATTTGCAAGTTTTTCTACAAACTGTTACAACATGTGTTAATTTGTAGCGCCATCTATATCAAGTAAATTAAATTGAGTTTTTTACCATAGTTAAAATGGGAAACATCGTCTTTCCTAGGCCCTGGAAAACTGGACCTGTCGGGCCAAGTAAGTAAGTAAGTAAATTTAGAGGAGTGGAAATGAAATGACAATATTAAAATTTACTTTTTATTTAGAAGAGAATCGGATTTCCATCTACATCTCTTCATAATGTGTTGTTAATTTGCAACTTAATTTCATCATCTCTTTTTGGGATTGGATGAGATTGAGGTGGTTTATGTGCTTAGGCCAGAATTAGGTTCATTGTATACCTCTTGTATCCTTCATGTTATGACTGGCTGAGTCAGCACCTTGTTTTACCTAATTTCAGGATAGGTTCATATAGTAAAAACCAAAGCATTTCGTAAACATTTGCTGATTCGTAAGCTTTTCTTTGTGATTACTTCGCTTATCATCTCTATAGTTCATGCCCTTAAAATGTCAAGTTCAGTTGTTTCGTATCAATGATTACGTATTGTATATACAGTTTTATCTTGCTAACCAACAGCTTACATAAATCGTAAAATATTACGTAGTCTAAGTTTACTGGGACATCATATTAATTTACTGGGATACATACAGTCTTTGAAATTATTGACATATTTCTGAATTTTATTTTCAAAGTGATGTTTTAACAAACTCCGGTTTTTAACTTTGACAAATCATTAGAATTTTAATTATAGAACAGAATTCTATACTTCCAATTAAGAACAAAATATTTAACTTTCTGTAACTGTTCTATTTGTATAATAAATTAAATCTGTAAAAAAAAATACTATAAAATTATTTAACAATCTTTTCCTTTAGCAAAAATATGCAAACGTTTTCCAATAACAGTGTAAAAAAACTTTAATTATTAAATCTCACCATTTGGCTCGGTGTATGACAAAACTTAAATTAAATTGCTTTTTTTTTACGTTTTGCGTTTCGCCTAATGAAATCATTTCAAATTTTTCACATAAATTAACATATTTAATGACATTTGTGTTACTATGTGTAATTTTTATTTGCGCCAAACCAGCCAAACCAAAAAACATTGTGTAAAACAACATGCCTTATAAAAAAATTAAATTAAAAAAAAATTTAAAAAAAATATCTTAATGTTGTTAAAAATGATTGGAAAATAAATTTATAATAAAAAGTTTTTAAGAAAAAATGTTGTTTTTCTGTAGTTTATTTAATATAAAAATGGTAAAAACTGGTCAAAAAAATACAGTTTTTGTATATACCAGTTCAATTTTATTGCGCTTGTTTTTTTGTTAAGCGAAATTGTGATGTCATTTTTTTTTAGAAAATTTATATATATTCAAAATTACCACACCTTTTAATTTAACTTTTCCAATACATTTTTATTGAATAGCCACAGTAACAGAAGTATTGCAATTAATTTTCGACCTGACTGTATAAATCCTTGGCGAATTCTATTCTGTATATCGTATAGCACACAAGGAGTGGGTAGCAGATCATAGGTTATAGTATAGTGGCGGCATAATCTAGCATAGTCCACACTGGGTTCATAAAGTTAACAATTTCATGGACTAACTCTTTAGTAGGAGTTAAGAGGTAATCTAGTAAGTTGGAAGATTACGTAATTGAAGATTACTTGAGGAGTTTAATGGTTCTGCAATTCTTGCATGGCTGGTTTCTCTGACAATAAGACCTATACGTATAGCAGAATATTTTGTGCTAGCTTGTAGTAGATGGTGCTTGTCATAAAAGTTTGAAATTATGTAAGACTTATACAGAGTTATGAACATTTTTAAGTTTGCACTCTTTTAAGAATTAATATCTGCTCACAGTGGGTAGTAAAACTTAGTTCTTTTATAATCATATCATTTGAAATTTGTCTGGAAGGATAATTTCGTTATTTCGTCAACCACTATGTCATGAATTGTCCTTTTTTGTAAGCGATAGTTCAATACTATAGTTTTATCATATGATTTTGAACGTAAAACTAGAATGAAGACAATTTCGTTATATTTCCTCAAGCACTATGAAATGAATAGCACTACTATCAATGAAGCTGTAATGCAGATATCTGTCCAAGCTTTTTAAGCATGTCGTTTATGCATCACTGAAAGGAGTTGATGTGAATTTGAGAGTTTATACCCGTCTTTAATTAGTCTACTACGACACCACTGGTAGTTGTGGATATAAATCTTTTTACTGATTCTTTAAAACATTGAAATAAATTTAAGGGGAATATGTTAATTAGTTCTACTTTATAATCTTCTGTTCTGTAATCACTAAGACAAGAAGAACACAGAACGTTTGTGTTTCAGTTATTATTTATAAAAGTTCTCCTGTACGTTTCAGGAAAGAAAACTGATATTAAAGATACAGTCGAGAAAACGGGTATGTAACTCAAGCCTTTGGGGTGTAATTCTATATAATGAAGATATATGTGCCTAATAATAAGAGGTTATAGTATAGTGCGTGAAGTAATATCAATCCAATCATTCGACCAAGGGTCAGTGCATTACAATACTTTATTTTGTTTTATATTAACACTTAGCCTCTCAGAACCGCAATACAAAACCACTTTATTTCCTGAAATAATTTTATTATCTATTTGCTAATTAAATAGCTATAACACATAAATTTCAAAACCCCGAAATTTGATTACGCCAAATTAAAATTGAACTAAACAAACTTCCAAAATATAATCAGCAAAAAAATACCCTGACCTAAAATAAAAATATTTCAATACAAAAACTCTTTTATAATTTTTATTTAAAACAATATTTTATCGATTACATTTATCAATATCGGAGATATTATTATTATATAAAACTTTATATCGAGATATTACGTAGAACTATGGTATAAACTAAGAAATGATGTGACGGAAAGATCGTTGGAAAAAATGGAATTTTCTTAAATCAATATTTCTTTCAGTTTCCGAAAGATGAATGTCGAAAGAATCCGCTCCTCATCAATATCTCAGTCCGCGTACTTGGCTGTGTCCATCAATATCTCGGAACATTTTGTTATCTGCTTTTAATGAAATTTGGCATACATCTTTGTTTCGTGCTAATGTATACTCGTAAAATCCAGAAAGTTTATTAATATTTGTAAATCATATAATATACGTTCCTGAATTTTCATGAGATCTGAAATTTCGTACACTTATGTGTAATTTTCGAGTTTTCGTCTACCTCCTTATTCCTAGTTCCTAATCCGGGCTTCCCCTAGACTAGGAACTATATGAAATGTTGCAACGGAAAGAACAGGTGAAAAAATTTATATTGATCTTTCAGTTTCCGAAACTGGAATGCCGAAAAATGAAAGAAAAAAATCCTACACGTACTTGTGCTGATTAATATCTCAGTCGACGTCGACGCATTTGTGCCCATCAATAAATATTGTTATCCTTTTTCAATGAAATTGGACATTTTTTATCATTGTTATTTTTTGTTCTTTATAGTTTTTCTTGTTTACTACACTTTGGGGAAGTATTGAGGCTTCAGGACAATTTATTGTAATTTGAACCTACTACTTTTATAATTTGGAACCATAAGTTTCTTTATGGTGAAGAAAACTTTAATGGGTTTTAATAGTGAGACATTTGTTGTCAGTAAATGGTTTCAACTGTTAGCAATTTTCCTAGTCTTGAAATCACAATTTTCCTAGTCTTGAAATTACAATTTTCCTAGTCTTGAAATGACATTTATTGATACAAATTTATTTTACTGCGGTACTAATTTAAAACTGAGTCAATTTAGACCTACATTAATGGCTCGGTCGCCAGTTGAACCCGGGACCGAATGCATCACAGCATGTCGCATACTAACACTATTCCCCCCGCCGTTTCGTATAGTATTGTTAGGTTAGGTTTTAGTGGCGGCAGAGCCTTGCATAGACCATAGTAGATACATAGCAGTGAGCGATAGTAAACATTCTGTAATTTATGTTTTAGCAAACTCCGAATATTGATCTATCCCTCGATTTGTAACTTTTATTTTTGTTCGTCAATTAGTAAAGAAATTGTTCAATTTATTATAAAATTCCACAATTTATCTAATCACAATAAAAAATTAACTCAATACTCTAAAAAAATTAATTTAACAAGTAAAATTTTGTATAATGAAATATTTCGGTATTTCGGAGAAATTTTAACCGAATTGTTTGGCTTTTAACAATTTTAATAAATTTTATGGACCTTTTAAAAGTTGGTCAATTTACTGTCGTGTGTCATTTCGATATTATATGATTTTGAAAATAACAAAATTAAGATATAATTTCATTATTTTTTTTTTATATAATTTTGGCTATTATAAAAATGACACAGAAACCACGTCCTAAAAAAATGAATTTTGCGTTTTTGTTATTTAAAAGAAATCTCTTAATTTTGGTAAAAAATTGTCATTATTTTTGTCATTTTAGTTTTTTTGTAAAGGTGAGAAATTTTTTTTTTTTGTAATTTTTGGGTTGACAGATTTTTGATATTTATTTGAACATTTTATGCTTCCCACATAATTGAAAAGATTTAAATGTAAATTTAATGAATGCTAAAAAATGAATGAATTATGAATCTTTTCATTTTGTATAGATTTAAAGATTATTATTTAGTAAAATAATAAGTCATTAAATTTATAATATTTTTAACCTAAAAATTAGAATTTTTTTGTTATTTTCGAATTATCTAGTTCAGAATTGTTTTTTGTAAATAGAATTTTTGTTTGTTTGTTGAATAAGTAAACAATTTATAATTTAAAATATAATTAAAAAAGACAAAAAACAGACCTAGTTCAATTTTAAGATAATCTTTATAGCTGATTATTTATCATTGAATAAAATTGTTATACAAATCTTTAAAGTTCTACTTATAAAGTTTTCTAAATTTGAATTGAATTCATTTTATTGTAATTCCAAAAAAAATTTGGAATTATTTTGTAGAAAATGTCGACTTAGACTTGTATTGAAGAGGGGAACTGGTAAAGATTCATGGACGTATGGATAAATTGACTCTTCGTACCCGTCTTATTACATACATGCCACGGTGACTAGGTGAGTCAGCAAATCATTCGACCTAATTTCAGGATGCCAAAAATACTTCTTTTTCATGTAGTTCGTTCATGAGACACGACAATGACACAACAAATTTTCATAGTTGTCTCACGTTTGTAAGTCACTAAATTAACTTTACATTAAATAATTAATTAAATAAAACACTTTCAGGATTCTATTACATATATCAACTTTATTTTACAGCGTTCAAATATAAACTCTCCTACACTCTTATTTCTTTCCCACTCCATTCTTCTTTCTTATTCTAATGTTCTTATTTATATTACATTTCTTACACGTTCATCTCAGCAACATCTACACTGTGTTATCGCTGATCGCCTTGTTTTAAAAGCATGATCCCTCACGGTTGAGTGTCCTGTTAAGAGTGCAGTATACTGAGCTTTTGCTATTTTGTAAATATTTCTTAGTGAATACTGCACTCGAAATTTGAGAAGTAAAACTTGTAAATTCTGTGAAATGTTGGTAAGTCACTACTATGACTATTGGTAATTGTCTAATTCACATATTTTATCATATAATAATTGATAATTATATGATAAAATATGTGAATTAGACAATTCATGATTTTTGCAAGTTTTACAGGAGATATAAAAAATTATATTACTGGGTTATAAACATTTGGGTATGCACTGAACTTCCCAGTATTTTTTTGAAGACATACAATGTTCTGCTTCAAGAATTTAAAAAGTCGATAGTACTACATCTACTACAATCTCGAGCTATACTCAAAACGATTTATTGTTATTAAAACTAAAGCTACTACTTACAAGTATTATTTTGGCACGTGTTTAATGAACTTTACAAGAATTGTGCCTTAAACAGAATAAGGCAAATGATCCGGCTTATTTTTGGGCTTACGAGGTTATGAATTGTTGTCATTGATATATATAAATTCTTAATTTAACAATTACTTTACCTATTTTACCTATTACTTTAACAAATGGAACTGAGCTATCCCCGTGGTATTATGAAAACTGGCATCTTGGGTTGTCAGCCATAATTGGTGAATTTTGTGTTCGTGTTAAAGCTGATTTTTCAAGCATAGATTAGTAATTTGATTGAAATTTACGAGTAGAAGATTACTCTTAAATAAAAAATCTGTGCTTATATCGAATTATTTTTGGTCCAATGAGGTGCAATGTAAGAACTCTTGATCCTGAGTTTATTGTTTAATTAACTGAAACTTTACTGCTGATAAACAGTAATTTTGGTTACAATTTCTATTATTTAGAAAACTTTTCTCTTATCTTTTCAATTTGTAATATTCTGGAGTTCACTCATCTTACAAGAATGTAACTAAGGATGTTTACGAGGTTATAAGTTATCATTAAGACTGTTCCTTAATTGTAATTTATATAGATTGTTTTTTAATGTACTATAATTCAAAGGTTTCACTAATAAATCTACGCTTCGTACAGCGAGGTTACATCGTCCTTAACTTAATTTCTTCATTATCTTCATTTCGAAGGTTTCACTTCTGCATGTATTTTCCGTTTGTTTAAAAATACTTTTTTTGCGTTATTAGTAAATTCTTGGTGTTAATAAACATAAATTATAATGCCATTAAATGTTGACTCTTAAATTTGGTCAACATCTGTCACAAAAATAATTACAAAATATCAAATATTCAAAATTATTGTTATTAATTTCAAATTAGAAGAAAGTATTACATATAAATTTAAAAAATACAAAAACATAAAAAATTTATTAAAATAATAATAATTTCACTTTATTAACAACATTTACTGACTGACCTAATGACATTTATTCGTCTTCACATTTTTTTTTTGAAAATTTATTTTTGTATATAATTTTCATTTCTAAATTGTACGATTTCTAAAAATAAAAGTCACCAACAGTGCAAAAGGAAATACAAATAATAAATAACAAAAAAAATATATGAAAATTACATGAAAATTTAGAAAAGTAATAACATAAAAATATGAACAAAACTATGTAATTATTGTAGATGACACCATCCCAGGGAGAGAGTGATAATCATTAATATACAATTTAACATTAATTTTACTGCATTAGAAAATCTTTATTTGAAAAACTTGAAAATATTCGACTTGATTATTCATTGATATTTCTAAGAGCGTTTGCAGAATTTTCACTAAGCAAAAAAACAGGATTTTTTGTGGAAATTAAAAGTTTAAATAGTACAAAAAATTATTGAAAATATTTTCAAGATATCTAAAGTTATTTAGGTTAGGTAATAGGTAAAGTTTTACATGCCATTCTGTGTGAACCAGAGTTTATGCATATCTATAATTCTATGTTAATATTGAGGTATATATTTTCTATTAATTCGAAGGATTTTAATAAAAGTTGCTTTGCTCTTGTATATGAGTGGATTTGAATAATGTTCCAATTGACCTTCTTCCTCCGATGAGCAACTTTCAGCTTGTCATAGATCTATGAAATTTCTGAATAATTCATTATGTCCATTAAATATCAATGATTTAAGCTAATTCAGTGAATTTTTCATGTTTTCCGAGGCATCAACTGTAAAGTTTAATTTGTTTTGAAGTGAACACCTTACAATTAATATTAAATTACATAGTTTCATTCTAATCTTAGGGAATTATATCCAGTCAATCTTGCGCTATAGTCCTAATTATTGTAAATGTTTTTTTACCTGCAGCATTTTGTAAGGAAATTTTCCATAATGTCTTTTGTTATATATAGTTTGTTAAGAAATGGGATGACATTTTGCAGTAGAACTAGGACACTATAACTTTCTGTATTGTTGAAACAACAATAACAAATATAAGTCTCATTTAATGATTGGGTACCTCGAACTCCATACTTCTCCAAATTATCAAATCCTGGGAAACTGAATCTGTGGACTGTGGGTCATGTATTCTAACTTTCTTAGTGCTAAATTCTATACTAACTCTTTATTTCTAAGCCGAGGAAAATATTTGCGAGAGATTGAACATCTTCCTTAGAAGTGGAACTGGATATGTTCCACTAAACTTTCTACCTCCGGTAAACAAGTTTCAGCTTGACATGGATTTTAATGTAATTCATGAATTATTCACTGCCGATTAAATATTAATGATTTGTGTTGTATAATGTTAATTATTTAGCTAATTCAGTAAACTATAAAGCCTAAGTTTAGACATCAACAACTCACAATTATAGCTAATAGTATCCTAAATCAATTTATGCTTGGAGAATCACAGATTAACCGCTGTGATAATCAGTTTCCTGGTGCTTTCTCATGCTAAATACTATAGCAGCTTTTTCGACAGTTTGAAATTCTTCCATCCTATAGTATCTTACTAATTTTTAAGAATGGGCCAACTCATTTTTTAATACTTTTTCAAATTTGTGCTTTTTTAAATAAATTTCCGGAAAATCTATTAAAAAATTAAAATTGTTACAAGTGAAATAATAACCTGAAAATAAACTTTCATTTAAATGATAAAAACATGATTTAAATTATTTCTCTAAAACAAACTAAGACAAAAAGTTTTACGATTTAGCTAAAGGAAGCCATCAAGTCACATGCAAAAATAATGAAAATAAATAAAAAAAAAATTTAAATTAAAATGTTAATTTTTTTAATTAATAAAAATATTTTTTGTGTTTTATTAAAAATTAACTGTTTTTATTTCATTTTTTTATATTATTATTTTATTTTTTTGGTATGTATTAATAATTCCAACAAAATTCCTTGCAACATTTGTGTATATAGTTAAAAAGTTTACCTGCAACATTGATGATAATTTTATGCATTTCGATATTTTAGAGAAACCGGAATTTTTTTATAATAACTTTGTAATATGAGTTTATTATTTGGTTAGGCTTAGGAATAATGTCCTTAACAGAATGAATTTGTCTGTTGTGAAGTTAAAATTGGTAATTAGAGGTATTTTGAAAGAATGTTTAAGGTATAAAGGTACCGCTTAAGTTTTATATAAATTTGTTTATTAATTATCACGGAGTTTCAAGGCAAAATGGTTCTCAGCGACAGTGGTGGTTAACCTGTAACCCTAAAAGCGAAAAATTTAGTGATAAAATTAAAGTAAAACTCTGTGCACATCTCTAAGGATGTCTTTCTTCAAAAAATACTTTCAAGTTTGATAACGACGAGCATTACTCTTATTTTAAAATGCTCTGCGATTACACTTCTAAATTACTGTGATCTGATGCTGAATATCTGCTCAATTTGTAGAGATGAATGTAAGAAAATAGAGTACTTCCCGTCCAATTGATCGGAGTTGTTTCGGTACCTACTTTTAGCGAACCAGGAGTTCAGTGTTAGAACAAATCCTAAGTTTCTCAGTCAACCATGATTATAACAATTGTGAGGACGTACAATTGTCATTAGTCTCTCGTTAGAGCGTGAATTAATTGCGGATTCCCTACTTGCCATCCATACATCGAAGAAATTTCAATATGTCAAACTAAATTAAGTTAATTTATTTAATAAATATTTCGTTTCTTATCAGCGTTTAGTAAATATTGTCAAACATTGTCAAATTATTCAAGCTTTGACGGTCACAATTTTGTTGACGTGATTCAGCTATAGCTGAAACAAGAGATCACATGATCAGCTCACTGCAATTGCAGTTGGTGTCCGCGAACGTTAACACATTAAATGTTCCCTGTAAGAGCACAAATTGTTGGTACATTTAAATCAATCTGCAAAATTACTTTTCAGTCGTAGCACTATCTAAGTTAGGTAAGGTTTTGAGTAAAAGAAGGCCACATGCAGTCCTAATTACTGCAGCCATTTGTCTAATTGTGATATATTTTCTTATCATATGCCATTGATTAAGTCCATAATGCTGATATATAGCACTACAGCTGCTTCAGTGACAGCCGCTATGTTTCTGAAGAGGAAAATAATGTAATATTCGAGGTGTCGAAGCCGTTTAGATATCAACGGCTCATAGCCACATAATCTTCAAAGAATTTTGGTTCGCTGGTAGAGAAATTGGGTGCAAGTGTTTTTGTAGTTGCACACATCTGTAAGAGAAACCTTAGCTTTCCATTATTCTGTGTTTTTCCAGCTCATTTCAATGAGTTCTGTTGTTCACTTTAGCCTCTTCTCTCTAAAGAGTAAATAGATAAAAAAAATTGGTAATCAGCTGTAGATTAAAATGAAAGAATATTGTAATTTTATTTTTTGTATTGGTCCCAAAACTGATCTGGATTTGTACCAATAACTGTGCGTGCCTATATGTTCGGTTATACTGAATATTCAGACTTAATGCTTTGAACTTATATAAAAATCGGTATGACAGACCCATTTTTTTCTTCATTCAATATTTTTATTACTTCTAGTTATATTTATGTGTACTTAATAAATGCAAACATGTTTCAAAGAGTTTCGCATATCACGAAATAAAAATGTACACTTTGTGGTATACCTTACCATCGTGTAAATTGCATATCGATTGTTTATAAGAAAAATGCAAAATATTAGAGATTTTATGTTTTTATGTTTTTTTGTTTTCTGATATAATATAATTTTCACATAAACAAAAACTAAATATCGAACTGGTAATACCAGTTTAAATATGAGAAATTAACTTGTTTTAAAAATGTTGGCATCCTCGATTCAGAAAAAAAAAAAAAAATTAATATAAAAATTTATGTACACAATCTATCTTTATGTTATTGATGTTGTTAGTGTTGTTGGTGTTATGTATATTTTATGATTGTGAATTGGAAATAATTATAAAAAAAAAAAACTAAACACTTTACTGACCGACTAAAATACAAAAACCACATAAAGAATGAAATTAATGCAATTATGGGTTATTCTATTAAAATTTAGTAATGATTTTTTTTTGGTTAGGTTTTTAATTTTAATTGACAGAAACAATCAGGAAAACATAAATGAACGAAATCTTTAAATATTTTAGTAAATTGCATTTAAAAAATTAATAAAATGACCTTCAATTAAGATTAATTATAAATTTGAAGTTTTTAATTTAATTAGACATGCAAAGTTAATTTCTTTAATAAAAATTCATTAAATGTATTATTTTTAACCCTTTGAGTGCTAAGGGTAAATTCAGAAGACAATTTTACTCTGTTCAGCTATAAGTTAAGATGTGATTTAAATGTCATAATTTTAATAAGTATTCGGATTTATTTTAAGTAGCAACTACGATAAGAAAATTGCATGAGATTTGTGTTATGTATTATGTAAACACCTATGAGCCAACATCAAACGACAATTTGTTGATGTCTCAAAAATCTTAATGTATTTCCAATGTTAGACAGATTTGTTTTACAGCGTCTATCAGAACTTTACAAAAGAATACTCTTCAAAAGATGGAAGTCAATAGCTTTTGTTATTACTCTATTCACTACATCAAAAACAGTTCTTTTGCCTTGAGCTATTCATAGCTGAAGGATGGAATAAATTGAAAAACTAAATTTAATTGGCAATTCTTTTTTAAAAAGTAAGAAATTCTTAACCATTTCTATAGTTTATGCCGAAAGAGTAATCTTCCAATTGAATTAGTAAAGGACTCAAAAATTTAACTTTAATTAGCCGAATTTAAGCATTTACGAACTTCTACACTTATAGACATCTTTGTATTCTTCTGCATCGTGTATGTCACTCAGAAGAAAAAGAAAATAACCGAGACCTTATTTCATCAAATAATTATAAATTTGACATTAACTTATAGCCAGCTTTGTCCAACTAAACTTCAGAATTGGAAGACATTCTTGAACTCCAGGTGTGCTTTGTACAGGAAATCTCAGACTCATGAAAGAGGTTTAATAAATATCTGAGGTATTCGAATGATACACAGAAATTGAACATTTATTTTGAGCAATCTTTGCAGATCTTTATCGTTGTTATCTAACAGCGTGTAACCAGTGAAATGATGAAGATGAAGAAATATGTTCAATTAAAATCTTTTGAAGACATCTTTATTAATTCGTTAGCGATAGGAAGCATAAAAAATATACTGAATTGTCTAAAAGACAGAATAAGTTATTAAAAAATTCAATGACAATTATTGTTAACACTTGACATATCAATGACAGACAATAAATTCACTTTTTGTTAACATTTTGGCAAACCGAAACTATTAAAAATTTGGACAATATCACAAATTATGAAAATTTAAATAGCTTTTAATTAATATTATATAAATATATAAAGGTGGAGTTGACAAATTGAACTCACATATTTCATGGACGTTTTTTTGTTTAAAAAAACATTCAAATTATTAAATAAATTTTTGTTATTACCATAATTTAAATAAATATTTATTTAATATTTATTATTATAAGTGAATGTCTTTCGGGTGACATACATTTTTCAATTATACATAAATATAATTCCAAGAATTTATGTAAATATACAAATTCAATTCATTTTTTATATCTGAAATTTAAGTATTGATCATTTCTCAAGCAAATTATGATTTTATAAGCAAAAAAACATAAAAATAGTAGACTTTTTAACTAGAACAGTGTTTGTCAACCTGTGTTCTGCGGAAACCTTTAGGTTTCATACAGAGGCGACTCGTAAAAAAAGGGGTTTTCAAACCAAATTATTCAAATACAAATTGGAATATCAATTTAAAACCTTCCATATTTCTTCATTTTTAGTTGAGCTATGCTTTACATAAAATCTACAACAAGTATGAACAGTTTTGAAATTTTTAATAGTATTCAAATTTTGTGCTAAGTAATTGTTACAACACAGCATCGCTACCTCCAAAGGTGACGTGGAAACGGATTATTTACGGTCAACAACCTTTCTTTTAGGTCGGCATTTTTTGAAAAATGCTCGGGGCGCGCGTCGTCCTTCAGAATTATACAAAAATAGTTGTATAAACCTTCCATACCCAGCCCATCACAATAGTTAACCCACTACACCTTTTGCAATAGGAACTCCTACCTATCATAACCAACCCTTTGCAATAGTTAACTTACTCCAGCTTTTAAATAGGAATTCTTACCTATAATTTACACTGAGCTGAGCATAGTAGGTACTTAGGCTTCTTAGGTTCATTGTACTACCTCACGTAGCATTCAGACGAGGCTGGTTGAGATGATTTACGCTCTTAGATTTTACTGAATCTCTGTTACATTTTCCCCAAACCAGTTAGTTCTTATATATGACAATTCTCTATCTCTCTATTTCTACAACAATCGGTTTGTATAAATATAAAGCTTAGATGCAGAATGTGAGACGGGGTTATAAATTACAACAAATTCCTCGAATAATAGTCCTAAACTTAAAATAAAATTTACCATTTTTCAAAAATAGGGTTCCTCGAATAATACCATCAGCTAGAAGGGTTCCAGGTTCCAGAGGCCGCGAATTGTTGTATACCACTGAACTATAGAGTATAGAATTAGTTCAAAAATCTATAAACAAAAAATTTATTAATTTAATCTAAAAAAAATTTCATTGTGATCGACTTTAAATTGTTGTCTTAACTCCCGCAAAAACTAATATTTAAATATTAGCTCAGCTTGTCGAATTAATATATGGACTTCTAAAACCCACTCTAATAAACAATTCCATATCCAAATATGAAATCTTAAAATATATAGTTAAATAAAATAAAAAGAATTTGAATAAATTGTTTTTCTTGTAATCTGAGTG
This sequence comes from Rhamphomyia laevipes, assembly GCA_963920725.1. Classification (NCBI taxonomy): domain Eukaryota; kingdom Metazoa; phylum Arthropoda; class Insecta; order Diptera; family Empididae; genus Rhamphomyia; species Rhamphomyia laevipes. The sequence continues at coordinate 136,986,862 of OY987255.1, forward strand.
ATCATTTCTAAAAATATCTTGTCCACCTTGCAAAATAATCTATGAAACCATACAGTACTTTTAAGTAAATGCGTTTTTACAGCTTGTTATTACTATATATTTATTATTATTAATGGCTGTTTTCATTAAATAAAGATCATTCAACCATTGAATTTAATAGATTTGAACAAAAATAATTTTCAGTCTTTCTAAATCCCCATATTTATTTACCATCACACAGAAACTTCCATTTTTTATTACATTTTAAATGATTTTACCTTCAAAGTAAGACAGACATTACCGAAATATAATCAAAAATGGTTTAGAGTTTAGAGTTAAAATACCAGAGAAAAAAAAAATGAATTATTTATTGAATGATATTCGGTAATATTTGGTAAAATATAAAAATATTTAATTACAAGGCAAATATTTGAGGTGTGATATTTGGTAGACCTTCTAATTATATCATTTAATTGAGGGGATAGTCAGATATGGAATTCTGTAAATAATTTTGATGAAATTGAATTTTGTAGGAAATTAAATTATTATATAAAAATTTATTTAAATTATAATTTGTTGAATATAAATTCATTTATTTTGCGCGGAGAAAATGGAATCCCAGTCACTGCTTTATGATTATGACTCCACTTGAAAACTTTATGATCATTTTTCACTAAACATACTTTTTTTTGGTTCATTTCCACATAAGCTCTTTACTTTATATGTTATTATACTATCGACATCACAAATTAATATGTCAACAAGAGTAATGTTGAAAACTAAGCAAGGGTCTTTCATCTAGTTATCCGTAGTTGCCAAACAAACTCCTTTTTTATTAGATATCTCATATCTTCCGCAATCTCCGGTATTTTACTTTCAAAGGTAGAGTCTTCTTATTAAGTGGTTGGATTATTTACTAAGGAGTTAATTTAAGTGACATCACTGCAGTCTTTGATTAGTTTGCGGTCATTGCAGAATTCATATAGTTCGTTTTTTATTCAGTTGTTTCAACAATGTTGGTTTTACACTAGCAATATTGATAGTAAACCTTCGGAAGAAATCTTCTTTCAAAAGATTTTGAAGATCTTTAAATCGAATCGTTATTATGTTGATAAGCATCGAAGTATTAAGGATCAAGGATGATAGTATTAAAGCCTATCAAAATCCATCTCGCTAGTACTATAAAATCTTCGTTAATCCCCTTTTTAAAAAGATTTGATCAATAATTTGTTATTCGGTTTCAGATTGTTGCTCGAGATTCTTTCTAGATGTTTCAATTACGATAACTGAATCTTCTGTAAGAATTCTTATCCATACATCTTCCCCACATATTGTATTCTAATTTGTTATGGTCCAATCTCTAATATTCTGTTCTGCAAGTCTTTATACACATAAGTAATTTAAGTAATGAACCCCTTACCAAAAAAAGAAACAAAATTTTTATCTAAAATTTAAACTCTTGAAGACAATTAGTTCTGGAACATATTTTACTTAAATCTTATAGGTTTTATTGGTATAACTATAAAAAAAAAATTGTATATCCAAGTAACTGGATAAATTTTACCACCTTTTTACTTAATCTTGTCTGTTATAATTTGGTCAAAAGCTTGTTTACCCTGTTCCAAAACGTATAAAATGTCCAATTTTTTTTGTAATGTTTCTGTAACTTTGGCTATCCAATTTTGTTTGTAATACTTTTGATCTGGATTACAAAGATTTACCGCGTCGCGGTATGGTAGTAATTAATTATATTCGAATGAAATGGATTCCGTAAAGTGAACTATAAAATGTAAATAATAAGAAATTTTTAGGTTTTTTTTATTGTTTACCAGTTTTTTGTACATTTTTTTGGGTAGCTTTTATTTGTATACAGTTTCTAGAAGCGTAGCTAATTAGCTTAAAGATTATGTGAGAAAAGTGTGGATTTAATTTGCTGTTATATAGTAGAATTTTTAATTAAAAGAAACATTTTTGAAGGTTTCTGTTTTGTTGGTTTTCGGTATGAAGTTCAATGAATTTATGGCACATTTAATAATTTTTTTTTGTAAAATGCAAATTTTATGTAACAGGTGCAAGTTTTAGAAGTGGAAATTTTATAAGTAGCTCAAAAACATAAATTTTGTTATTTCTGATCTAATTTAGTGATCAATTTCCCATTGAAATTAATAAAAAATAATATAGTTTTTAATCCCTGATCGATCATTGATTGAAATGCGAATTCAAGATCATCCATAAAAAATTGATTTATTATAAATTTTAGGTTATAGTTGATCGAAAGATTAATTGTTTTGGAAATAAAACACAATCGAAATTGGAATTTGTTAAAAATACAGTGTTGTATATCGTACAAAGATTACGCAGAATTGCTTACACATTATAGTTTTTCTATGTCGCGGTAATAATCGATTGACTACATCTATAATCTACACATATAGACAATGTAGATAATTGAAAATGGCAGAAAATTTTAATTTTAAACCTTTATTATTTATGACAGGCATCGCAGCTGATTCTAATCTAAAGATTTTTTTAGTTTAATATTATTAATATTGTGATGTATTCAGAATTAATTCGAGTCAGAATTATATTCAATGTATAAATAATCTAACAATTCTAAATGAATAATGAAAATGGACAACCAACTTCGAATTGGAAATTGTTGACATGTGACACGACTTTCTAGAGTCTACACCAAATTTGTTTGCTTAAGCTCCAGTACCCAAGAGGGTAAGCCAACATTTGAAATTAATGCCACTGGAATTAACTTCAAAATATTGGCTTATTGTTGACAAATGTTGGCAATAAAAATTAAACTAATTATTGTATTTACCATGATCTCTTAAACAATTGAATTATTTGAATTATTTATTTTCCATCTTCCAACTAAACTTATTAATTATTTCCTCCAAATTCTTTCGTGACGATATTCATCCTCATTTCAATGTGGAAAGCTTCTTTCACACACTATAGTTATATATCTGTCTTAGCTATATTGTCTCTTGTCAAATGTAGACAATGAAATCCTACGCATATAAATAGTAACAACACTGTCAATTGTAATGCTATTTGTGATGGATCAGTTTACCATGTCATAATTTATTTCATTAATCACGATCGAATTTCTGCATTTCAATTCAAAAATCTAATTGATGCACTTTTAGTCTTAATAGATCATTATTCATTAATCAATCATGGCCAATCTTCATTTCTCTTGGTCATTTTTTCTATCCTATAAAGACTCTTAATATTCTGTTTAAATATTTCTAAAAAAAAATTGTGGTTAACAGTTCAATAACACAAACCATTAATAGTGATTTTGCCTAAGGAAATGGATCATTATCATTAATAAAATCTACTATATTTAATTGAAGTTTTACTACCGAAGTTCAAAATATTTTATAATTTTTTTTAAAAAAAATATCAAGGTTAATTGCCATCCATTAAATAATAACTTAATTTAATCAATTTTATGTAATATATTTCTTAAACTCTCCACTTAATATTATATCATTGATACGATTTTTAACTAATTCTCTCCAATTTTTCATTTCAGTTTTCAACAATTCCAACAAATGCCGTACAGTACACCATAAACACAAACCTTGATCGTACAAATTAAATAAGAAAAAAATTAAAACACAAAAAAAAATGGATGATTACATCACAGTTGTCGAAGTAGATGATCCTAATGGCAAATTATCTACACACCATCTATCGTCAAATAGTAAAATTATAACAGATGATCATAACGAAGATTCATCATTTATAACAGTTTTATCAATAAATGAGTGTGAATCTCGACTAAATGGTAGTAGTTCTCGACTAAATCAACAAAATAATATCTCCAACATTAAACTTAATACAATAAAAATTGAATCAGTTTTAGTTTACCGATTGCCCGGTGAACGTTTAGGTTTTGGTCTTAAATTTCAAGGTGGTACAAAATCAAATGAAAAAGTCGAAAGACTTTTTATACAATCATGTGCAATTGATAGTCCATCATCACGTGCCAAAGCCAGTTGGGGTAATTTAAAAGAAGGTGATGAAATATTAACAATTGATGATCAATCTGTTACAGAAATGACCCGAATTGAATGTGTTCGTTGTTTAAAAGAAAGTAATGTTGCAATTAAATTACAAGTATGTAATGGTGATGATATAATTAAAGAAAATTATAATAATCAAGATGAAATTGATAAAATTAATTATCAAAAAACAAATATACCACCACCACCGCCACCAGTACCACCACGTAAATTAATTAAACGTAAATTATCATCAGCTGAACAACAAAAATCAACATCTATTAAAGATGACAAACCATTTACACCACCACCAGACGCTGAATATTATATAAATTTATTTTCAGATGAAACTGCATCAATAATAACTGGTTCAGAAAGTGATGGTAGCTCAATATCAACAGTAATTGATAAATTTTCAATTAGTTCAAATTATTCATCAGAAACAGATTTATCAAGTTTTGGATTACATAATGGTAACAGTAGTACTACTGTCGGCAGTAGTACTGGTAGTAATGTTATTAATACTAATATTATGAATAAATCTGAATTAGCTAAAGTATTGAAACCATTTCAATTATTAGAAGAAGAATTTAATGTTGATAGTTCCATTAAAATGATTGATAGTTTAAAAAAAATTGAACCAGAATATGCGAAAGTTATTAAAAAAAATAATTATGAAAATGTTAATATAAAAAATTTAAAAAATATATCAAATACATATGAAAATATTGAAATTAATAATGTTAATAATAATAATAAAAAACCACAAATTATTACATCAAATAATTACGAAAATATCGAAATCAAAAGACAATTATCGAATCCATCATACGAAAATATCGAATTTAATGTTGTACAATCAACAATACAATCAATACCAACACCAAAACCCCGACAAACGAATAGTATTGGTATTGTTGAACCGAAAAAACGACAAATTCTACCAGTACCGCGTAAAATCAATTTACCAACATCAAATCAATCAATAACGATTCCTAATGAAAATGATGAAATTGATAAAACAATAATTATTAAAAAGAAATTAACTGAAACAAAATCAAATCCAATTTCATCAAATAAATCAACAGATTTAATGACAAAAATCCCAAAAGCAATTGCATCAGTTTTTTCATCATCATCGTCATCATCACCAAAAATTATGGAACGTGCTAAAACTGAAATTGATTTAAAAGCCAAATTCAAAGTAAATGAATTAAAAAAACAATGTGATAATTTTTTACAAAATGAAATACGAAATTCACAAGAAAATTTACAACAAAATAAACAACAGCAACAGCAACAGCAACAACGTAAATCATATGAGGATTTAGAAAAATTATGTAAATCAAAAATACCAATTAGTTTATTAACATCACCAGCATCTAGAAAATTAGATTTTGATAATACAACAAGTGAAATTCAAAAGATTATATTAAAACCACCAATAAAATTACAAAAACAAAAATCTGAAACTGATTTAAAATTAACACTTTATCGGACTAAATCAAATGAAAATCGTCCAAGTAATTTACCAACATTTAAACCAAATTTAATTGGTTTGACACCATCACCACCAGCACGACCAATATTACAAAGATCAAATTCAGCAGAACCACGAACAACAACAAATATGGATAAAAATTTAACACAAATTCCGATATTAACATCACCGATTTTGGATTTACCGAAATTACGTGGTCCAAAACCGAAACCACCAGAACGTATCCAAAGTTTACAAAAAACAAATATACCAAAATTAATTACATCATCATTGCCATCACCATCCGATGAAATGAAAACTTTTAAACCAACATCAGAATTATTAATAACAACAACACCAACTAAACCGTCATCACAACAACAATCAATAATAAATTCAATAAAATCGAATGTTGAGCCCGAAGTAGTGGCTACATCGAAAAAATCACAATCACCAATTATTACAAATAATAAAGAAATTAAATTTAAAATACAAACTTATGAAGGTAGTAAATTAGAACGTGACCTAAAAATGAATGATTTAAATCGTAATTTATTAAATCCTTCAAAAATTCCATCTGTAAAAATTTATAATGATTTAAATAATATTGATGATACAAATGGTACAGTAACAACAACAATATTACCATCAAATTTACCAAGATTGATTAATTTTGTACCAAAAAGTAATACACAACAAAATTCGAATGTTGACCTTAAACAAGGTGATTCAAAAATTATTGTAGATTTATTACCATCATTATTAAATAATAATAAAAAGGATGAAATTGAAGAAAATGAAAAAATGAATTTAAAAGAATTTACAGAAATTGAAAAAAATATTAATAATAATATTATTGTTGGTAAATGTATTAAAATTACAAATGATAATAATAACATTGATAATATTATAAGTTCAAGTGATGATGATGATGATGAAGAATGTGATGAAGATGATGATGATGATGAAAAAATTTATGAAATTGAAGATGGTGAAAAATTAGGACCACCAGAAGTTGTTAATGGTCCGGGACCATCAGAAGCATATTTTAATTTTCATTGGTTAACAAATATGTTACCAACAATTGGTGAAGTTGAAGAAGAATTTTCATCATTAGAACAACAACATCAGCAGCAACAACAAAATAATTTAAAGTAAATAATATTTAATAAATAATATTTTATTTTTAGGTATATAATTGACCCATGACCAGTCCGCTAGAAATATTAATCCGTGTATTTAGATTCTCGTGAAATGTATTTATATTTAGATTCCGCAAAATTCATAGTGACCTGTAAAATGTTTAATTACAATTAAATCATCGGTATAAAGCTAAATAAAATTAACCCATCACTAGATGGCGCTTTATATTAACCCGTAAGATGTATTTAGACTCGCACAATTCAAATTAACCTCTAAAATGTATAATTACAATTAAATTACCGAATATAAAGCTAAATGAAAATTAAACCATCACTAGATGGCGCTTTATATTAACCCGTGAAATGTATTTAGCCTCGCACAATTCATATTGACCTGTAAAATGGAAAATTAGATCACGCAATAGAAGGTATATAAATGGCAGCAACAATATTTTATATTTTGACCACTACGTGAGGGTCTACTAACTTTGATGATTTGTGTTTTGTTTTATAAAATATTCCATCAAAATTTTATCTATAAAACAAATCGGGTATAATCACTCCAAAAATTCCATTAATATAAAACTACACCGTATAGAATTCTGCTACGCTTTAAACTTTTATATTTTTCAAATTTTAATTACTAATTTATGTTCAATTTTTTTTTATAAATCTATTTTCAGTTCAATTGTCTTACAACAAAATAATAATGTTAAACAAATTCCAAAAATTCCCGATGAAATAAATAAAAAGAAAATTATTGATAAAATGACAAATCAATTAACATTGTCTAACCTTCAGCAAAAAACTAATGAAAATGAAAATAAAGATTTAATTATACCACAAATGATTTCCGAAATTCCAATAACACCAATTAAATCAACAGAAAATATTATACCAAATATAATATTGACATCATCATCTAATCAAAATTTTGATTCAAATAAAAATCATCAAATAATTAATCTAGATCAAAATTTACAAGAATTGGAATTAACAAATGATGAAATAAATGAAAAATTGATGGTACAAGAAAATACCAAATTAATAAAACTATCAACAACACCGCCAAATAATGATAAAAATAATATAAATTCAGTAAATTGTATAATAAAATCAAAATCACAAGCACCATTACCACCATCACAACAACTGTCACAATTAGACCAACAACAATCTATAAAATTAAATAGTACAAATAATATTTGCACAAATGAAATAAATGAACTAAAAAATGAAATTTTAATTGATGATAATAAAAATAATAATAATAATGGCAATAATTCTAATGATAAGATAAGAAATTTAATAATGCCAATAACAACACCAGTAACAACAGCAACAACGATGACAGTTGTTGTAGACAAATTAGAAAAACCTGTCATTGCTAGTAGTAGTAATAATAATGTGAATAATTCAAGTGGTAATAATAATCGTAACGATAATAAAAAAGGTATTTTAGTTAGTATTATTAAGAAAAGTTTATTTGGTAGAAGTGGTAATACAACGGAAAAAATAATGGATAATAATAAAATTGATAAAAAATTAAATAATAATAAAAATGGTAAATTAATAATAATGGATAAATCATCAAAAGAAATGAATGATAATAATAAAGAAATTTTAAATAAAACTGATGAAAAACCAAATGTTAAAGATGAAAATGATAGTAAAGTGTTAAATAAAATAAATAAAACTCAAAATGATCTTATTAAAATAGCAACAATTGATCTATTACGTAATGAAAGAAATCTAATTACCCAAGAATTATTAGCACCACAACCGGTTAAAAAATTACCTAGTCCGGTAAAAGATGTAACGAAATCATGTGAAAACCCAAATCAAAAAATTGATTCTACAGAAGCTACTAAATCTTCTGATAAACCAGTGTTAACAGAACCTAAAAATGTAGCAATTGAATCAACAAAATCATTTGATAAACCAAGTATGGAAATAGAAACTTCTAAACCAATTAAAAAGATACCACCACCAATACCGCCAATCCGTACAATTAAACCGATTGTCGAAAAACCATTATCTAATAATAATGATGTAAAATCTCAATTATCTTCATCAAAAATTGAAGATAATCAAATGATGATTAATATTATTGAAAATCCATCAACTGAAATTGAATTCAATGAAAATTTCACTGTAAAAGTTGTTGAAGTAATGCCAAAAATTTCGGTAACAACACAAAATGAATCAAATAAATTATCTATTAATGATATTCCGAATGAACGAATTATTCGTAAAATTGAAGATAATAATGAATTCATATGTGAAACAATTAAGAATGATGAAGATATTGATAATGATGAAGATGAACTAAATCGTACTGAACCAAGTGGTGATGAATCATCAGTATCTAGTACAATAAATACTGAAACAAAATCAATAAAAAAATCATCTCGTACATCGAATTTAAAACCAATTATTATTAATTCATCATTATCATCATCAACAACTGATGAATTTATGATTATTGAAAATATTGAAATTGATACAAAAAAAATTACGATGCCATCAAATTCTGTTGTTAATGCAGAATCAGCAACAATGTTGATTAAACCGAAACCGATTGAACAACGTATTATTTTGGGTGTTGAACATAATAATAATGAAAATGAAATAAAACAAATGAAAATTAATAATAATAATAATAATAATAATAAAACAATAAAATTGTTAAATAAAGAAATTGTTGTGGCGGACAGTAGTTGTACTGATACCACTGACGGTGATGATTTTAAATTGATTAAAAATGAACCAATTAATCGTAAAAATATAATCAAAAATTTAGATAAAAGTGAAAGTGTTAATAATGATATAATGAAAAATAACAATTTAAATGAAAATTCTGGAAAATTGATTACAACAACAACAACAACAACAGATGAAGTTGTTGTCGTTGATCATTTTAATGAAATTGAAGCAAATGGTAATAATGGCCAGAAGAAATCAACTATAGATATCGTGACATTGGATTTTAGTAATAATCAAAAATCTGGCAATAAAATTGATGATGAAATAGAAATTCAAGATATTGAAAAAGGTTAGTGGCATTTTTATTTTTTAATATAGTAGGTGACTCTATATACTCTTTCTATTCGGTCATCCAAAAGAATTTAATTTGTAATGTGAATAATTTTGGTTCGCAGAAAATATTTAAATTATGTAATTTTAATTAACTATAAATTTTATTGTTATATTTAAACAATTTCTTTTATTTTTTTAATTAATAATCATTTTTGTATGACCAATTTATGTGTCAAACCGAATGACCGAAATAATTACAAACAAATGTTCAGTAATGTTTTCGGCTTTGGTAATATTATTATGTTGGTGCCATATGGTTGTTAAAATAATGGATTTTACAATAATAAAAAAATGGCAAGAAAACTCTTACATTATTATTTTTTTACGATTTTACATAATTTTTTTTATTTATTTATTTTTATTATTTATTTAACTCCAGTTGAACGAAGGTAATTGGTTTTAATGATTTTGTAAACAATTTTATTTATGGATATATAAAAAACAAAATAAAAAAATTTGCTTATTAATTTAAATGTGGCAAATCGTTAGGGATCGGTTAGTCCGGAATGAAGGTGGAATTTAATCAGTTTCGATTCAATGAATAGGAAATTAAATTCAAAATTTTCTTTCGATATTTTAGAAATACGTATATAGAAATTTTTAATGATTTTTGACAGTTGGTAACCAAATCCACTTCCAACCAAATATGATACTTCTTATACCTATATAAAACATTAACCTCTTCCACATATCCTTAATGAATATAATCAAATTGTCATCGTTCATATCAACAGCCCATATGTAAGGTCATTTAGAAGAAAGTAGCATTTCCAGTTTCGTAATCTTCTACAAGTTGCAATATTGATTTATAGAATGTGATCCAATGATTTACTCTATTTTCTTTACATCTTCTGCAAAGCGAGCTGTTGTTAGTGTGCAGCATTGATTTTTCTGAAGTTCTTCGAATATTTTAATGATTTGTGACAGTTTTGTAAGTCATTATTAAGAGATTTTCACATTTTGATCAATTTATTGATACTTTCGAACCAAGGTTCCTTCCATCTTCCAGGTCTGTTGTATGTGTTTATTCTCCCTCTTATGAGTTGAACTTAAAGTTCAACTCATTAACCTATGTAAGATTATTTAGAAGAAAGTAGCATTCCTAGTTTTGTAATTGAGTTAGAATGTGATCTAATGATTTCTACTTTTCTTCACAACCTCTGCAAAGAGAACTGTCGTTTGTATTTCCTTAAAATTATGATTCCTTTTGGCAATAGATGAAACAATTTTTGTCTTCTTATCATCTGGGACACCTAAGCACAATTATTGAGCTAACGTAAATATGATTTTGAGTATTTAAAGACTTATATGTCGTTTTACTGTCAGCAAACTCTTCAATTTCATTGATCATTATATTGAATTGTATTAAATGATCTTACGCCCTTAATGTCTATATCAAATTATGATTTCTTCAGAAAAATATTTAATGTTTTTTATTATTATTCAATTCTTTTGCAATAATTTAAATAAATTTTTGTTAGTTCTCATAATTTTTGATAACTCAATTTTTTTATATTGCTGTTCTCCTTGAGAAAAATCAGTAAAATATCGCCTCAAGAATTAGGAAAAATTTAGATTTTTTTCTTTTTTATAGTATATTTAAGCAAAATAAATTAAGTTGCAAATATAATAATAAATCATAATGTCATAATTATTTATATCTTATTGGTTTGCCATTAAATGAATTGGACAATTCTTTCAAACTATTGAATTAAGAAATTAATTTTCTTGGAGCAATAGTTTTTCTTCTGTATACTTTTAATTAGAATATTCTTGATTGGACAGCAATTTTTCAGATATCGCCATTTAATCATAGCTAATTCTGTGACCAAGAAACATTTTATTAATTAGTCTCTCTATAGCTTAATTTTAATCAATTTAACTTCTTAAGCAAAGGTTAGTTTTAAAGTTTAAACATCGTAATATAGGGTAATAGTAATATGTAGGCTTAATCATTATGAAGTTTCATTTTCTATTCAAATAAAACTCACTGATTTTTAATTATTGTCAATCGTGATATAATTTCAAAGTTACGCAAACATCACTGCAGTTACGAAGTCTTAATTATTAATTTTATACAAGCCTTATCTAGACGACCATTTCCAGTCTGGCATTTGATGAAGATGAGTATATACTATTAACGTAAAATTTTATCAAAATAACCCTTTTCAAAATCGTATTATGTCAAGTCAGGACGAATGGCGAATATTTATAGCTTCTCCTTTTGTGAATACGACCCATTTAAGCATCGTATTATGTCGACACGAGTATTTGCAGCTTCTCCTTTTGCCAAAACGAGCTTTTTCATCCTAATTTTTTGTAAAAAAACGAGCTGTTTCAGCCAATGTTTTTGCTTTCTTCAAGCTCGCTAGATGTTTATTTAGGCAAAATTCATTTGAATCTTAAAAAAACTCAAGAAGAAGTCAATTTTTTAAATGGCTCATTTAAAGTTGAATCGCTATCACGGTCTGCAGTTAAACCAGAGACCTAATGCATCACACCATATCACAATACGATTGGAATCAATTACAAGTTTCTACATAATATTTATTTGAAATTGTGAAAGCTTATAAACATTATTTCAAAAATATCAAAACTTCCGCAATATTTCAAGTACCTGTTGCAGTTCCTCATAATTTGTGGTCATGAAATTGTAAATTCTATCAAAAACTGAAATCCTGGGGTACATAAATTTATGGAAAACCTTTATTTGGTCCTTATAAAAATTATTTTACATAAATAAAAATTTATAATTTGTGGTTTTTTAAAAACAATTTTTTTTTTTGTTGTTACCAAAAAAAATCAAGGAACTGAAATAAAAAAAATATTTTTTTTTTTATGATTTGCAGACAACCTCATTTCATAAATCTCATAAAATATAAAAAATATTTATTTATTTCTGTAATTTTAATATTCGAACAAACAATAAAACTCAATCAAAACGTAATAAAAGTAAGTCTGTATGCCATAAAATTGGATTTTCATTTTTGTTTTTGCTTTCTTCAGACTTCAGACTTCAGAGTTTTGTTGATGAATTGCAACCTAAAAAAAAGTTTTATTTAATACTCTGACAAAAAAACAAAAACCACAACAGCTTCAATAGTTTTTATTTAGTTAATAAAGGGCCAACACCTTTTAAACTTTATTTGAAAAGATGGCTTTTGAGTATAATTATAAATTTCTTTATAATGGTTTTCCGTCTGTCAGTTTCTTAGTATGTCAGTATGTCTGTCTGTCATTCATGTGTGTTGTACAACTATATAAATTGTTAGTAGGTCCCAAATTGAAAGGATTTAGAATTAGGCGGTAACTACAGCTATTTTGTATATGTTATAACCTTGCATTATAATGGAATTGATAGCTAATTGGAATAGAAAACACTATATAATTCAATTTTTTACCAATAGGGGGTTGTAATATGCAATGATTCATTCCCAGGTAGAGCATCGATGTTGCTGTTATTTGGCTAATCTTTAAATGAATACCAGTAATAAAATTAGCAGTATTTTGAACGCAAGAGAACACTGCGACCTTATGGATAAATCACAATCTAATAGACTTAAAGGAGCTAATGATGTTTGAGGGAGCCAGTTCTTCGTTGGTTTGGAAAGACGTTATCTTCTCCTTGTGACTGTCTCGCTGTTGCATAGGATATGTTCTATCTATTCCTTGTCATTTAGACAGCGACGGCAGATGTATATTTTAAGATGGTAGTTTAAAGGACTGTTAGAAGAGGGTCTGTTTGGGTTCCTGATGTCCATACTGCAGAATTTGATTATGTCTTCCACTTTTGTTTTATGTGGTTTTATAAGTAGTTTTGAAATTTCAATAGCTGGAAGTTTATTCTAGTACATAGATCTTGACCTTTTGTTTAATCCATCTACGTAAAATGCGATCGTCGGGTTAAGTTCTTGTTTAACTGCAGAAAGGCTCTGGTCCAATTAGTCGGAATTGCCAGTATACTGTGACGGGGTTTACTAGGAAATATGCTAATAGTTTTGAAATCATTTGATACTGACAGCGAAACGCATCACTATTTATATTCGTTCGCTTATCGGTCTTAATGGATTTTGTCATTAATTACCTAAATTATTCGGAATTATTTGAAGAAGAAAAAACTTACCGAAGATTCACAGCTTAGCCGCCGCACCAAAGAAATAATAAAATGGTCTCTTCGGAATCAATTACGTTCACTATCATGTTTCAAGTTCTTCTAAAGTTTTGTATTTTGCATAAATATTTTCTCAAAATATCCTATACCTATGAAACTATTGCACATTCAGTAATGCTGCGAAGTCTTTCCTTTTGTTTGTTCACTTTTATAGAAAAAATATTGACCGAATGCAATTTTAAATATGTATTATTAAGATGAATGTGGGATATGACCTTTTAAATGCCAATAAACCATTTATTTTGAAAGCAAAAATTTTTAATGTGTACCGATTTTCTGATGGGTTTATCTAGTAGTGGGTAATATTAACGTTTATTGTCCTGATGTATTTTTCGTTGTTTATGATGAAAAAGTCCATTTAAAATTTTTGTTTTGTTTGTAGCATCACGTTCATGATTTGACATTGAAAGCTATAAAATTCAATAAAATTAAAAAAATTTCATTAAAAGGATTTGAAAGATGGAACACGAAACAATTTAAATTTATGATCAATTATTTATAGATGATTTTATATAAAAAAAAATGAATTATTATTAAATTATGATAAATCCTATTTTCTTAATTGATTACCTAAAGTTTTGAATTACTCAAAGTGTAATTTTCTATTAAAAGCTAAATCATCAATTTTATATGGATGAAAAGTTCAAAAGAAATTGTAAATTTAATATACAATTATTATTTAATTGATGAAGTTTGAATGTAATTTGCCTAGGATTTTGATAATTTTGAAACGTTTTGACGTTTAGAAGTTGAATTTGACAATTATTTTGTTCTTCTATTTTTATACTCTGTACAGTTGATGAACCATTTTTGACATTTGAAGGATTAATTTTTAAAATTTACTGACACGTTTCATTAAAGAATATTTCAAAATTCAGAAGAATTATTTTCTTTAGAAAAGTTTATTAGGAGTGAAAATTAAGAAAGCCTCATCCAATTGGACCACTAATAAGTAATCCCGTTGTACCATCCAATCGATAGCTAATTAAAATCAATGGGCGGCAATTAACTGCTTCGATACTAGGCATAATTCACTGGGGTGATAATTCGCTTTTTTTACAGCTCACTGTGCATCATTTAATGGGGTTACAAATATTATAGTGTGTAGTGACAATTCCAAATGAATCACATTCAATTT
This sequence comes from Rhamphomyia laevipes, assembly GCA_963920725.1. NCBI lineage: Eukaryota > Metazoa > Arthropoda > Insecta > Diptera > Empididae > Rhamphomyia > Rhamphomyia laevipes. The sequence goes on from OY987255.1 coordinate 137,001,896, forward strand.
TTGGATATTGCGAATTTTCCGTTGGAAATTTGCATCATCCATTTGGTTACTTAAATTCACATTTAGTTCGAGTCCAGATATATAAAAGTTAAATGAACCTCGTATTTCTCGCACTGTGAAAAATTTGTAATTTTCAAAAACTTTGCTGATACGACATTTTCAATCCAGTTTTAGTTAATTTTAATTTTTATACAAACTTTGAAGTCTTTAAGTTTCTTACATAAGAATTATTGGCATTGTGCCGTAATTTCAATCTGGTAATTTTAATATAATTATCGAATTATTCAATTCTTTTAACCCTTTAATGACCAATGACATATATAGAAGTCATGCTAGATGCTACTATGGTTACTGTTGGGAATTGTTTTACTAATAAAATCATGATTTCTAAAGCCGTTACGAAATATATGCGTTTATAAGTAATATCTGACCATTTTTAGAGTGTCACAAGAACTAAAAACAATTGGTCTGGTGTCACAGGATTTTTTTTTGTATAACTTTCTAATTACCCAAATTGGACATGACGTGTATTACCGTCACTATTCATGAAAGTTTATCAAGTGTAAAATAATTGTCCAAATAGAAAATCAATAAAATTATAAATTATTATGTTTTTTTTTTTTGGTAATGCCTTTAAGCACACCTAGTTGTAGTGGGTGTCATAAAAATGTCAAAATTTTTATAATCATTTTATGATTGAATTATTATAAATACTTCATTTCTTTTAGTTTTCTGTTTTCAGAACTTCGTTGTCTTTAAAATTTTGAAAAGTTATAGTTTGTTACGTTCCGGAAATCACAACTTAAAATTGGTAGTCGCGATAGGGTTAAACGAAAAAAAAAAATTATTGAATTTTTTTTCTTTAAAATTTTATTACAATTATATACAATTTTTTTTTTTTTTGTATCGATTGGTTTGTTCACCTTATTTATTTTCTATATTCAATACATCATCAAGGGATTTGTTGCCGCTCCCATTCACCCTTGGACGTAAAAACCACAAAAATCGTTTAAATATCATGAATAAAAAAAAAGAACACAAAAAAAAATTATAATTTTATTTATTATTATTTTTTTAGTTTTCACAAAATAATACTCTAAATTTAATAATAATATTTTGTTCTTCAAATTTTTATGGCAAACCACCAAATTAAATTTCCAATTTATACAGAACCAAAAATAAAACTGTTTATACATAAATTATCCAAGTTGAATCACCTATGAATCATAAAAAATAATATTTAATTTTCTGATATAAATAAAAATAATTTGTACTATTTATTTTTAATTACATTATTTTCAAATTAAAATTTATTTAAATGTACAAGGAAACCATCAAAAATTAATATTGATTTAATATTGAAAATATATCATAAAAAATGGTTTTTTTTTTTTTTTGCTGTGATACCAAAAACATTGTCGATGTCGGCCTTCCCATTAACCGAACCGTCTACATATTATTTAATTTTTGGGATCACCTTATTAGACCGAAACATAAAATTTACTAAATCCCGAATATGAAAATAGAAATATCTCGAAAATTATCTTGAATCAGAAAATCCGGAAATATTAACCCTTCGAGTTGTTCTTTTTCATTTTGTTCTTTATGGTCCATGGCTATATTTATCAATAAGATAATAAAGGCCAGTGTGAGGTTTCGATATTAGAGTATGTATTTGAATGTCTGCGTCCTGCTTCGACACAAAATTTTCTGTTCTTGCTAGATTGTCTCCTAAAAGTTCAAATAAAAACCAGAACGTTGGTGAATATTGGGCGATATATTACTATCATATTTTTGACAGTTCTTTTTACAAATAATAGCTGATTCATAATAGAACTTCAACGCAACTGAACGGTACGCAGAAAAGTGAAACTATAGGAAATCAATACTTCAATTCACAATGCAAATTGTGCTTGTTAACGCATTTAAAAGCAATGCAGAAGTTGCACAACTTTTGACTTTTTGATACCGTTTAACTTTAACTATTTTTAATTTTTTGTAATGGATGAAGAAAAATTAATTGAATTAATTGATTTTATTGTAAAAAATAATATATAATTTTACCTCACGCTTTTCGTAATTAATTCACTGAAATTTTTAATGATATTACATAACTTTTAATTAATAATTTTCACAATTTTAATGAGACAGAATAAAATTAATTTTTATTTAGAAAATTGAAATTTAATATTGGTGTATTATTAAACGGTCGCCGCCTTATGCTTTAACAGCATATTTTCGTGGTGGATAAATAGATCGCTTTCTAATTTCCTTTATTGTTTTCCTGTTGGCGTCTCTTGGTGATAATGCCTTACGGATAGCACGAGTTTTCTTTTTTCTCAAATCAAGTGGCTTGTATTTCTTATTTCTGTACAATTTCCTAAATAAATAAATTTATTTGTATTGTTTATGTTTATGAATATTTGAACAGCTGATTGGCAACAATGTCATTCAACGCAGAAATGTAACATTCAATGTGAATTGAAACTTTCAACTGCGTTCCAAGAACTTTGAGTTCAGTTGCGTAACTTTCAAATGCGTCGCATTATGAATCAAGCATAATAATTTGCTCTAAATTCAAACACATGCCAGAACGTTGGTGATTATAATATTAGACGATATTACTAGCATAATTTTGGCAGTCCTTTTTACAAATAATTTGCTTTAAATTCATTATAATTTTTTTTCGGGATTTTCGAGATAATGATAATTCGGGATTTCGTGATTCCAAATTTCGTAATTTGCGATTTTATGTTTCGCGATATCTTGTTCAGGAAAACCGTCTTCGGAATATCGTGTTCAGGATTAAATGTTTCGGGAAAACGATATTCGGGTAAATTTTTTTCGTGATTTTCGAGATATATATAATAATTCGGGATTTCGTAATTCGGGATTTCGTAATTTGGGATTTTATGTTTCGCGATATCTTGTTCTGGATAATCGTGTTTGGAGTTTCATCTTCCGGATTTAATGTTTCGGGAAAACAAGTTTCGGACTTTCACAACCAACCCATATTTTTTATGGTGAATTGATATTTCCACATAAAAAAAAATCTCATTATTAAATTAAAATAAACATAAATTGTTAATTATAATATAATTTAAATTGCAATCAAAAATTATGTTACTGATTTGGAAAAAAAAAAATAAGTTTTGTTAATGTTTTCGAGTGAATCAATAATTAAATATAAATAAAAAATTTTATCTAGTGAAATAAATTGTCAATTTAAATATCCATTAATTTTGAATTTTGATAATAATTATTTGTGGTATTTTTCATTTTTTTTTTGCATAAATAAACAAAATTCATTGATTTCAAAAAGTAAATTTTAATAATTATTAATTGAAATGGAAAAATATAATTTTATTAAATTGTATAGATAATAAATATTTTTCATAATTTTCCATTTTCTTAATAATATTACCAATTCATTGAACATAATATTAAACAAATTTTTATAGACAATTTGATAATTCTGTAAATCATATCCAATTTGTGGTGGTCCATTTCTGACATCCAATCTGCAAGAGAAAATTTTTGTCTTGGTATTTCAAAATGCGATTATAGAAATTGAAATAAATGTCATTAGTAGTTTTATTTTTAAATCATTTGACCCAACCTTTTTGGAAGGAAGGGGTGAAAATGGTTTATAAAAAAAATAAAAAAATGAATTTAAATATAAAATTTTCTAACTTTGTTTCTTGGGTATTTGTAGAACAGATTAGGGCCAATTGGAATAGCTACAAAATATACTAGCAAACATTCACTTTCGCTGTACATACGAAATGGACTGATTTTGAGTTAAACTATAGCTAAATCAGTATAAAAACGTTTATTCAACCACCCTGAAATAAATTAAGTATTTTCAAAATAATTATTGTCCATAAAAAAGAAATTGTTGAGCTAAGGTGCTATAACTTGATTGGAGTCTTTCGGTTAGTTTGAGTGGCGAGTTCCCAACAGATTGTTTACGACCACAAGTAGCACTTTATCATCGTTTTAATATCACATATCGTTCTTATCAATCCTGACATATTAATAAGGTTCAAATGAACGGTACGGCTTCCGTAGGCCGATTAGATCGTTTAATTCAAATTGTAAGCATTTTGTAAAAATATTACTTAAATTAAGGTTGAAAATGTACAATTTTGTCTAAATAAAAGTTTAGATAACAAATTTGATATGAAGCACTTAAAATTAAAACTTAAACACAGAAAATTTGAATTTGAAGTAACCTGCAGTTGAATAAAATACAGATAGTTCTAAAATTATACAAAATTATAAGGAAAATTATATTTTTAGAATACTCTCGATATCATTTTGCCTTATTAATTTGATAATTTAATCGCAGCGACAATTTCTAATAGTGTGCTATCCTTGATTCAATTCAATACCCATGCATCGATTTCACTCTAAGTTGACTCAGCTTCAAATGATTACCAGAAAATAAAAAATTTGCAATATGTAATTGTGATTTTTAGATGTGAAAATGCTAACCATTGAAACTATTTGCTAGCAACAAATAATGCCTTACTATAAAAAGTCATTAGCTTCTTGAAATTAAAAGTTTCTATACGCTACAAAGAAACTTGTGTTTCAGAATCCATAAAAAATTACTAGGAGTTCCAAATTGCAATAAAATGTAATGGAAACCTTGATTTTGGTTGTTGCGCCATTACAAAGAAGACAAGTTGATTTTCTTTAAGCACTAAATGTAAAACTCTTCCAAAGATTTGAGATGGATTAAATTCAAAAAGGAAGACAGAAAGTGTCTTAACAATCTGTAATATTTTAATAAATAATTTCTCAATTCAATTGAACAAGAATTTATTTTTAGAAATTTTTGTTGTGAACATTTACTTTATAGTTACCAATAAATCTTGTTATTTTTAACTACTAGCCACCAGATTTATCAAAGCATTGCCAATCTAATCTTATAAAATTAACTAATTTCTATAATAAATTTTTATGAAAATTTTTAACTAACCATCATCAAAAAATTGTTTTATGATCACGACAATTTTTTTCTCACATAAATTTTCCCTTCAAATAATCATAATTATCTCAAAAATATTTTCCATTTAACCCTCATGGTTAATTGTCAGAATAAAATTTATATATAGTTTTCTTACTATCCATCAGATAACACAAAATTCTTAAAGATCAATTTTAATACCTTTTTAAATAATTTATACCTTAAGTTTTGTTTGTTCATTCGAAGGGAAATGCGGAATTTTAAATGACTAAGATGAAAGAAAATTCCTTGTGGTCATGATGGTGAATTCTATATAAAAAAGTTTCTATTTAAAATTGAATCGCTTCTGATTCAGATAAATTGGAAATACATAAGTGATGTATAAAAAATATGCCCCTATGTCATTTCACTAAAAATCTTGAATCGCTCCTTGAAAATTTTGACTTTAATTTTGTAATATTTACTTTATTTTTTGCTGGTAGAGCAGTGAAAACATTAGGGTAAAATTATAGCTCTCTGAATAAGTTATGTCAAGAGCATGGAGGGGGTAAAACAAATTACAAAACGAATCACTGGTAAGAAAATATTGAAGTTAGGGTTAAGCAACCTTGCACTTTTTCACTTTATAATAATCTTCAATTGATTTAACTAAAAAATTAAATGAAAATTGGAATTGCATTTAAAATTACGACGCGAATGACCTGGAAGTGAAGTTTGATAATTATTTCGTTAGTAGAAAAATTATAAATTGACGTTAGTTCCTTGATTTTGATGACTCTATAGTAAAATATTTGACAGATTTTTAAGAAGATTTTTTATATCATTTAATTCTCTGGTTGTATTCGTAGAATTTTTGACAGTTCTAATTTGAAAAGTTACAAATTTGACATTAAGCTACCACATTTTGATAGAAAATTGATGTATTAATGTATTTCAACCCAATAAGCAATGATCAGATCACAGCAATTATAACTTTCAGCATTGATTTCCATAAGTGTGAAGTTGATAGTTGTGTTTATGATAGATTTAGTGTAATTATAATCTGGGCATTAATTTAAAATTGGAAAAATTGAATTTCGTAAATAAATTGGAAAGCATCATAATTTCAAATAATGTGTTATCTCTTCATAGTAATAGTTTTAACTTGCTATCGTCCTCTATCTTTCTTAAAATCTCGTGCATAAGGTAACCAAAATTTCCTTTATACTTCTATCCTAGGCCGTTCGATATCATTTTTGCATGAAATTATTCCTTCATCTTTTCATCCTATTGATCTTAAATACCTTTCAAATTATGTGATAATAATCATTCCTAAATATAATTTTCAATTCGTGATCATCAACAGTTTTATAAATATATATACAAATATTATTCTAATCAAACAAATAATTATATTTAAAAAAAAACTAGACACGTTTACAGAAAAATAGAAAATTATCATTTCACTATAATGTCTCCTAAATGATGGTCACATGTTAAGATTCTCATATTTTATTCAACTAAATATAAATTGAACTCTATAAGCAACAGCATCAGAAATTGCAGATTCATAAGAAGTTCAAAAAATAAAAAAACATCACAAACATTATTGTTGACGACACAACATCTTAAAGATGTTTTCCTTCAACCGAACCAAACATAGACATAAAAAAAAGTCGTATTATTTGTGTTATAAATTTTTTTTTGTTTTAGATAATTCAGAATTTTTTATTATGGTGAAAGGAACGCGACAGAAAAGGCGCCACCAGATTCGTAGTTAAACAAGTTTGATTACAACGACAGTAAAAAAAAACTACAAACATTATTCTTCCTTTTCTAATATATAAAATTCTTTCCTCCTCATTGGTATTATCAGCCCCTTTAGTCAATAGTGTTAGTAGTAGTAGTTCACAAATAAAGTCATGCAATAAGTCAATATAATAATCTTCTAATCCTTGATGAAGAAATGAAGATTTGGATAAAATAAATGGCAACAAAATACTAGTATCCCCGCCATCAGCTTCAAAGAAGAATTCTAAAATTCATGTAATTTTTTGGTATGAAAGAAAAATGTTTAAGTAATGTTGTTTTCGCTCATCGTATTGTATAGGAATAAATATGTTGAGGTATGTTTTTATAGAAAATTTACTTAATAATTTCGTTTAGTTTGTCGAGTTAAAGTTAAACCGAAGAAAGTCTTTATGAGGTCTTACTTATTAGTGTATCTGGCAACAAATTATTATTTCAAGGTTTTCTTGCGAAGATTTCAAGGTTTTCTTCCGAAGAATTATTCGGTTTTCTTCCGAAGAACTATTTATGTCTTGTGTAGCTAGAAACCATAGCTTCTAACTTGAGTTATATTCAGCATTCTTGTGACTGCTTTAACACCATTTTACTCTCGGAGTCTGAATCTGATTATGTATTCTGTTCTGCCCGCCTGCATTGGAATTAGAAGCTACATTAGTTGAGAGTTTGAAATAGAAACCGCAATGAAAAGAGTTAGATTCGAAAACTCTTCTTACTATAGAGGCTTTGTTCTACAAATCCTGTGAAATCTTCGAATTGTTATATTTGAATTATAAGACCCTCTATAGTTTAAATAGATTTATAAATTACCACGTCAGTTTTCAAACTAGAATTTTCCTTCGAAGCCAGGAAAATTTAATTTAAAGCTATGCATTTTTGTCAATTTACCTTATGGAATCTCTTCATGTCTCAGAATCCTAATTTTCGGACGAATGTAATCAAAATGTAATTTTCTGTAATCCAAAAGAAAAATGTATAATTGACATAATCTTTAGAAATGTCCTTAAGACAAAACAATCCCCATAATTAGGTAGATATACATTTTCTATTCTAAAAAAAAAGTAACCTTCAGAAACCAGGAAAAATATTATTTTTGCTACTAAATAATTCTTTATTCTTGGCTTGTAATATGGACAAAGTTTTTTTTTTTGAAATACTAAAATTCCTCTTCTTCATTTCAGTAAGAAGACAGGTGACTTTCCTTTAGGAATTAAAAGAATTATTTATAATAAAACATAACATTTCTAGCTATATACATAAAGTTAACAGAATATCGACGATTTTTTGTCGTCGTGATGAAATTAAATGGTAGAAACAACTTTTTTTTTTTAAACTAATATTTTATTCTTTAGTTTTTTTTTTGTTTGTTAAATAATTTTAGCAACTTCGCGTTGCGGAACACTTCTCTATGCACAGTTTTAAAAGGTTAAAAGACTTGCTGTAATGTCGTATGTTGCGCAATGTTGATCGATGATGATCCCGGAGGAGAAGGGAAAACAAAACATTTTTTTTTTTGTTTTGTTTTTCAATTTCAAAATTGGCATTGGATAATAAATATATTATTCTTTTCTTTTAAAGGCCAAATCAAGAAGTAATTAAAGAGATTTGATGTTTTCCTTGTAAGGATGTAATATGTTTGCAATATTTATAATATTAAAATGGAAATTGATTATAACTCTATATTTTTTTTAGTGATTTTCTATTGGTTATATAAAATTTAAATTCACAGGAAGGTAAATTGTTCTAACAATATTAATGAGCATGCAGCCCCAGTGGCATAAATAAGAGCTCCTAAGTTCAAGCTTTCAACGAACTGGTTAAGAATAAAAGAATTGCGCTTATGTGGGTACTCGTGTATAAAGCTGTACAGAGAAATTAAACTACAGACATGACAACGTCGATAACCGCGGATATACAAAAAATATTCTATTGACAGGAAGCTTCAGACAAACAATTTATCAAACGGCACAACGTTTCACTATTTCCATTTACGATTGCCAAACCAGCTCAATGTGTGCCAGTTATTTATAAATCAAAGAACACATGAAACTTCAGCAAAAGGTTAGGCGCGGCTCCTGACGGAATACTAGCGGATATAAAGCCACTTAAATAAATGATACAATTCAAGGTTCATGTAATCCTTGCAGCAGCAAAATGAAACGATAAATTCATTAGTATTCTGATTTTTAAGTTTCTTAGCTAAACGAACCATTACCATTTCTTTTTAAATTGCGTGAGTCTTACACCCATTAGAATATGAAGATATTGTATCTCGTTTTAAAGAGCATTAAAACCTAAAGTATTCTGGAGAGTCTTACCGAATAAAACGAAAAAAGAAGAAACTCCCTATAACTACTATCCATTATTAATAGGGAGTTTTTTGTTCAGCCATATTAATCTAACTTTATTTATTACTTACTGAATTAGCTGCTATATTCCCTCGAAGAGGATAGTGATCCACAACACATACGCGCCACTGTTGTCGATATCTGTCAATGTGCTCTTATAATCAGCAGCTATTACCAAGTTTCTGGTGTTTCTCTTAGACGATAATCTCCGCCAAATTTACCTTGGATAATCCTTTCTTCTACTTCTTTTGATAAGTGAATTTCAAAGCATTGCGAGCCCTGGAGTGGTATTGTCGTCTTTACGGGTTGTATACCACTTTCGTCTCCTGGCCTTGGGGTGTTCTTGTGGCTTGTTCTGGAAAATTTAAATTATAAAAAAAAAAAAAAAAAAAAAAATGATTTCTTATCTGAAAATCTTTAACATATTTTCAATAGCCAATAATTACAAAAGTACCAAAATTAAATTGAATTTTTTATCAGAATCTATAATCAAATTAAAAAAAAATAAAATATAAAACTTATCTCGGGATTTCAAATTACTTCCATATATAAATAAAAATCAAATAAATTAGAAAAGTTTTCCATTGATTACAATCTTATTGATTAGTTTGTCTGGCCAAAATAAAAAAACCTGTGACAGTAAAATTCTTAGCACCGCGGGGAATAAGTTTTTCTTTTCTATCGTTTAAGTATTTAAGTAGAATTTTCCATCTTCAAATGGATTTTCTTTTTTAAATAAATAAAATTTTCTTGTTTTTATATTACTTGCTTGTTTGCTATTGGGAATTATATAAGAATTAGATAATTATAGAAATGAAATGAAAAGAAAAATTGTTAGTTATAAGAAAATAAGACATTTTTAATTGATCAGGAAAGTGTTTGTTTTTGTTCATATTATTAGTTTGTGTTTTTTATGGTGTTTATAATTGCGCAATTATTTTCTTATAGTTGCTATCCCAGGAAAAGTTAATTAACAAAATACATATATAAAAAAAAAAGGTTGTCATAATTGTTAATTTTCATGAAAACGTTAATCGTCGAAATAGCTACAATTAAAGTTTAATTAATTTTTGTGTTCAATATGTAGTTATAATCAAATTGTCGAGGTTTGAGGTAATTACAATGAAATTATAATCAGTTCATATTTGTAATAATTTTCAATACGATTTTATTTATATGTTAAATATAAATGAATTTATACAAAATTTTAGATTAATTTGCAAAAAATATTTAATTAATGTTAGGATAAGAGATAATTTTAATGTAATTGTGATAAGTACTGACACGTATGGGAATTGAGGTAACTAACAAGAAATTGTAATCAGTACTGTATAATGTAAATGTTACCGTGACGGTAATACGAAATGACGACAATTACGTGTAGTAACATTTATTTTTGGCCGGAACTTGAATTTTAAAAATTCGTAATAAATTATGTAACGTAACACTAACAAAACCCGACATTTTGTTACAATTTCATTATAATTAAAATAATGCTTAGATTACTCCTAAATTCCTTCTGGCATGTCATGAGAATAAAGAATTACTTTTTTTGATATAACAAATGTTAATAATATTCTCAGCAAGATCGTGAAATATTCTGTGAAACACTTATAGATATTTCCGCCCAGCGTTAACTATAAATGAAACCTAAAGCATTACATCTATGCGACACAATTTACAATAATATCGCAACATAATTCCCAATGCGATAACTTTATAATCTCCAAATTCTGTAATCTTACTTGTCGTGTGTCGCAAATAGATAATTATCATAAAATTCTTGCTGGGATTATGTAATTTAAATTAAATTAATATACTAACATTTTACTTGTAATTGCATACTTCAAATAATTAAAATTCAATTACTTTACTGTGAATAAAATTAAATGCAGCAATTACTTTTCATTACTAACTTCATGAATTACAAATTACTTTTCATTACTAACTTCATGAATTACAAATTACTTTTCATTCCTAACTTCATGAATTACAAATTACTTGTATATCGATATTTAAGTAATGCATTTTAGGTAAAGTAATTAAGAAAAAATATTGAATTTAGTAGGTTTTTGTGAATTACTAATTACCAATTATTATGTATTACTTGGAAACTATTTCTTTATTAAGTAAAAAATTGTGTTACAAAATAATAATTTAATTCAAATGTAATTGAAAACATTATCCAACATTATTGCAATTACTTTTCTTATAATACATTTTCGTATATTACATTTACGTATATGCTCAGTGTCTGTCCGAGCATTAAATGATAGCATTATTAAATCCTTAACAGCGATAGGATGAATTGGAGGATCTGGTAGGGAATTTAAAGACTACTAAGTGTCTGGTGTAATGGAAGATGATAATATTTTTAATTATGTAAGGGGAAACTTATATAGGCCAGATAATGGTCTGGTGTTTGAAAATAACCGGTCACTTAACTAACTAATTCATTATTGAAAAATATCAATTACAATTCAATATTTGATTAAATAATTTAGTACTGCATTACTTTTGTAATGATTTTTTTTAACAAATCTGATAATTATCAATTAAAAACTAATACGATAAATTTTAATAATTATTATATATTAAAAAATTATTCCGAAAACATTAAATTTATGATGATTAAATTTATTTACCACCTCGCTGGGAAAATATTCGAAATTTTTTTTATGGGATTTTCAGGAGAATATGCGCAACAATTATTTTTATATAGTACAAGAACAACTTTTTATATATGAAACAGAACAACTAATAATTGAACTACATAACCAATCCATCCTCTGAAAAAATTTATTATCCTCTGAAATTGTATACGGTTCCATTATCGTGTTTAAAATATAGAGTGGTTAGTAATGTTATCTAGCAAAAAAAAATTGTTATTAAAATAAATATTAATTCTGGTATTTAAATAATTTAATTAGTTGCCACAATATTTTTTATTATTATTTTGTATATTATTAAAAAAATGTGGGATTAAATTAAATTAACAAGTAATTTTTTCAATAAATTCAAACATGAAGTTACAAAAAATAATTTCGGTTCCAATTAGTGGCATTGTCAGGAATTTTAGACACTGTGAAAGTCAGTCGATGGCCATCATCGACAAGCACAAAAATATTATTTCACCAAAATGGTAAACAGTTTAATTATTTACAAGAAATCATTTTAATCAGTTTGGAAGTTCTATATAAAATACTAAGGATTTGAAGACCAAAATACAAAAGGATTAATTAGAAACTTTTAGCTTCGGAATTATTTGGTTTTAAATTTTTAGTCCTTTAGTTCTTATCATGACCATACACTGTTTAATCCGGTAATTATTCGGTGTGATTAAGATTGTCAGTTAGAAATATTTGCAGGAACTACAAGAAAAAGGAATAAGAAGAAATCTTTGAGCATATTCTGGTCCACATCCCAGCAATCACAAAAAAAAACCCACCTTCTATAGTAGCGAAGGTTTTTCTGTAAATCGGAAATTTGGAAAATCACTATTAGGATGATTCTCGATTCTGTATTTCATGAATAGTTATTTTTAGATGCCTCGACGAGTCACCACTGAGGAACCTCAGTTGTCTATACGTAGCCTAAGGCCGTCGATTTAACTGAATCTCTATCCCTTCTAGATCCGGAGAATTAGTAATAACAAATATAGATTAAGACATTTTGTACTAGTACTAAAATGCCTTAAGAACCATAAATATAGACAGTTAGAAATAGTTTGTTTAAATATTGACTTAGCCTAATTGTGAGTTCACAAAATATGTCTATTAATTTTAAATTCAGTTTAGTCTTTCTCCACAACTAAGCCAATTATCGACCAGAGTGTGCTGAATATAATTAACATTATAATCGCATAAAACTTTAATATTATTTTTGAAAACATCAATTATTTCTATGATTAGATAGTAAATACATATCAATAATTTTTGTTATCTTTATCATTTTAAACAAATATTGTAATTGATTTTGCATTACTTTTATAATAATCTTATCTTCATTTTGTCGAAATTAGGTTAGTTTTTATATGTATACATTTTAGTCATCATATCATTTTTGATTCACTTTTTATTATATCAGTTAAAAATAATAAAACTTTATACTTTGTTGAATATTCTCAGAATTACGTCAGTTTTTTCGGGTAATTTCACTGATTGATTTAATTGAACTTTGATAATATTTTTTTTATCGCAAATTTTTTCATTGTACATGGCTGTAATCTAATGAAGAATTTAGTTAGCTTTTAAATTATCTATGCGGAATTAGAAAGAGTTATAATTAAAAGATTGCCTAATAAATGTTGATAAGCTAAATATAGAAAGTAATTTTATTATGGATTTTGTGATTAATTTCTTTTTGATTATTTAGAAAATTCGACCTTGTTGGACTTGATAAATTATTCAACTTTGTTCAATACGGAATAATTTCTATATCTAATATAATAAAATCATGTTTATAAATTAGATTTTGAAGTTTAGTGAAATTTTATCTTTATTAATAAGGGTTCAGTTTAGTCTTTGTCCACTTCATTAATTTCTGTCGATATTAATAATAATTAGTGTATTTCTTCTCGAAATGAAAAATGTATTGATATTGTCACAAGATGTAGAATATTCAAATTTTCGATATTTATGATAAGCATTTATTTAAGAAATTTACTTTCTTATTCTTAATTATATACCGGATATCCGGTTATTCCAAAGTGTCCGGTTTTTTAAAAATATTTTTGAAGACTGAAGAAGACTATCAATTTATTGGAAATTCTAAATTTCCAGCTTCGGAACGAAATTTATAGACTTTCAATTATCTGTGAAAGTCAAATGAAGCAACGTGCCAAATAAACTTAAGCTAAGTATCGAGTAGCTGTGAACTGAAATTATCATACAAATTTAAGATTGTGAAATTAGAAATGAAAAATTCAGCTTCTGATTTTATTCTAGTGGAATCGAGTGAAAAAGTGGAGAAATTCGTAGTTTATCTTTATCTTAAAAAGTTTTAACTATAAGTGTTAATTTTCAAAGCATTCAGGATGAACTCGATACCACTAGAGTGAAATCACAAGTGGATTTTTTCAGTTCTAATTTCACAATCTTAAATTTGTATACAAATATTGTCCCAAAGAATATAAATCTTAATTTCAGCTTAATAACCTCACTTATTAAAATTTACTGGTGTCAGTTCATTTTTACATTCTTCTTTCGAATAGAAGAGGCTATGAAATTCAGTTAGTTAGTTATTTAGCCACGAAAATCAGTATTGTTGATGTTTTGAAGAATTAACCTGTCACCGATTTTGGGTATTTTAAAGATTGTGAAACTATAGTTGAAAAAAATTATCAAGAAATCCCGAATTTTCAAAATTCCCAGACTCCGATTCATTTCCACATTCCACATTGAAATGAAAAACTGTTGGGGAAAATTTAGGTATTAATTGTGACACGGATTCCCGGAATGACATAAGTTATCGAATTGTGAGCTCACTGTCTTTTTGTCGAAATGTTCATGAGACTTGGTTTGACTATGGTGGAATTATGTCGTGGAGTATAGAAGAAGATATCAAGCATATGCTCTGTAACTGCTCGGGGCTCCCTGTAATATGCTCTGTAAGTAGGAACAGATAAGGAATCATAGGAAACTATTGATTCAACGAATTAGATCTGGATTTGCTAGGGTTTGTAAAGAGAATTAGGTGGCTGAAGTAACGGAAGAGAGTTAAATTGTTGATTATATAAAGGGATATTTATGATGGCCTAGTGTTTATGATCAACCGTCCAATTCGGAAATCTTATTTATGACTAACTAAGTAATCCTTATTTATAGTACATTTTATATTTTCATGTTGCGGATTTGCTCTTCCATCAAATTCCTTGCCATTAAATTATATTTTCCAAAGGTTTTCTGTTACTATCTTATTTTACAATCTCAAATTAATCGTAATTATCATTCCTTAAAGAGTATTTAATTTATTTTTATGTTCATTTTTAACACTCGATAAATAAACGATTAATGGATTTTTAATAAAAAAAAAACCGAAGAACAGAACAAGAAACATTTAAAGAAACAGTCGCCATCTCCTTTTCACTTAATTAATATCAAATACCGCTGTCGCCACCTATATACATCAATATTACGTCAAACTCTTTATAAATTTTTTATCTGATCCTTGTCATCATTTCATATGACAAGTATAATTCCAGAGACATAAAATGATCAATAACAACAACAACAACAACAACAACAACAAAATTATGTATATAAAAACAAGAGAATTCGAAACAAGAAACATTTATAAAAATTAAATGGATTTGTAATTTTGTTTTTGTTGTTGCTGCAGTCATTCTTGCAGGCATATCAAACAAAACGATTGACATTTGGTCGCGAGCTGTGTTTTTTTATTATCGTTGTATAAAAAATATAATATTACGTGTAGTTATCGAAAAACTATGATTGTTGTGATAGAGAAGAAACTCGAAAAAATCGATTTTACTTAAATGCATTTTCCTTTACGCTTTTCATTGGTGGAGCGATTCGAAAATTCGAAACAAAAAAAAAATCTCAAGATGTGTACTCGAAATATGTTTATGCAACATTTAGTTGCAACATTTCATTATGTTTCATAGTGCAATAAAAAAATAGCAATAATGTTTATGCAACATGTAGCTGCAACATTTTATTATGTTTCATAGTGCAATAAAAAAATAGCAATAATGTTTATGCAACATGTAGGTGCAACATTTTATTATGTTTCATAGTGCAATAAAAAAATAGCAATAATAATGTTTAAGCAACATGTAGCTGCAACATTTTATTAAATAATTTTTCTGCAACATTTTATTATTTTATATTTCATATGAAATGGAGCTGGCAACATTTTGGTAATACATTTCAATGAAATTTCGTACACTGGTTACTTTTGTGATTTAGTTCACAGGTCGGTAGCGTTAATGAGTCCCTATTGAAATTCAAAATTATTATTAAATACATTTGAACAAACTACGAGTTATGTCCTGCCCATAAATTATCAATTTTTTTTGATGTTGTTATTTTATCATTAAAAAATTGCAATTTTTTTTATAGTATAAAGAAAAATGTTGAGTTTTTATTTATGTTCTTTATTGAAAATTTGATGTTGTTGGCTAATAATCATCGTCAATCTTTCTGTACTTATAAAAAGTTGGACTTTTGTGTATATTAGTTTTATGCAATTCATTTGCGGCTGTCAATATATTGTACAAAGCAATTCATAAAATTGTCACTGGGGTGCATTTTTGTGAATTGGACTCGTTATAGGGTGAAAAGTATAAAGAATGACCATTGATATTTTTGAAAGGGTTTTGTTTTTGTTGTTGAAGGAAGGATGAAGTGCAGAATAATATTTTTGATGACGAAGAGAAGTTGTTTATGATCAATCTTTAATATTATAAAAATTAAAATTTTTGTTGGTTTTTATAAAAATTTATATTTTAAACTAACAATTTAATTGCAGTTCTGATTTTATGGTATACTGGCTTACAGCGAATTTACTGAAAATGGATGAACTTCAAGCTTACTACTTACTTACATATAGTTAAAACTATGTATTTAATATAACTAAGGAAGATTTAGTCAGCTAAGCTACGCACAGAGTGAAGTTATGATGAGAGTTGATGCTTTATTATACTATCAATATTTTTAATGCTACCAAGCACAGCTCATAGAGTTACTCTGTGAACTTGAACTAATTTTTAAAATAATATCACCAAAATTGGTCTAATAAAAAAATTCTCTAATTCTTTCATTTTCTTGTTGATTTTCATTCATGAACTATTTGCAAATTCATTTATAGAATATCGAAAAGTTGGTTTGCATGCATCTGAAGACTTTTCTGCTTTCATTGAGCAAACTGTAGTATCTTTAAGCCATCTTCCTATGTCATAGATAGAATTCCTATCATTTAGATGCAGATAATTCCTTTTAAAAGATTTAGTTAAAATAAATGTTAAAAAGTTAAAACCAAGTCATATTTAAAACTGCAGTAACTTGGTCTGCAAGACATGGAATTCCTGTTTTTAGTTATATATCGCAGATTTGGTTTTCGATACAATATTGTGTAAAGATTGAAATTGAATGGTCAATTAATCTAATTTTTGTTATATCGTTAGTAATTCTATTAATTACTCTTCATGTCGTCACAGTGTTTGGACGAGACTACCAAAATACTCGGAAAGATTGTTTACGTGTTAAACTTTGATTCTATCGTATTTATAGCTGCTTGTAGCTGTCAAAATATAGTGGAGCTTCACATATGAACTTAAAAAACTTAAATAAATATGAGGATTTAAAGCCCTGACCTCTACTATTTATGAAATATCCAAGCATACACGTACAATTTATAGTATTTCTTTTCCATTTCCAGCTAATGCTCATAAGATTTTTCCAGCTCTTCAACACAAAAAATTCTGATTAATTTTTTTATTACATTTAATTTTCTTTATATCCATTCAGTTTTTTTTTTTTTTAACTATATACTATGAAAGAAAATCTGTTTTTCCTTTTTCATAACCTCATTTTCTTTACAATCTTTTTTACACCGATATAAAAAAAAGCAGAAATAGAAAGTATTTTCCGCTTTTCAAGTTTTCCGCGTAAAAGAAGAAAAACCTCTAAAACAGTGGTGCCCACTATTTTTCTCAACAGAGCTACTTTTGATATATAAGAGCAATTGCGATCGACTGAAATAAATTATCGGTATTTATGTGATAATAATAAAATAAAAGCAAAATTATTATAATTTCATTTAATTATTTTAGTTACAAAAATAGAAAAAAAGTAATTAAAGGTTTAAATTTATTTTAAAAATCCTGCTGCATTTGATGTTCTGCATTGCATTCCATTTACTATTCTTTTGTAGTTTCAGTTTGGGGTATATGTAGTAATAGAGTTTCTAAAACAGCTTTAACTTCACAGACCACAGACGATGTATTTATTAATGAATAACAGAAATTCCATTTGAAGAACTTATTTAAAATAAAAAATATTTTCTTAGCTAAAAATATTTTTTGTTCAGCTGATAATAACAGTAGGCTTGGATT
Source organism: Rhamphomyia laevipes (assembly GCA_963920725.1). NCBI lineage: Eukaryota > Metazoa > Arthropoda > Insecta > Diptera > Empididae > Rhamphomyia > Rhamphomyia laevipes. Next base: position 137,020,080 of record OY987255.1, read on the forward strand.
TTTTAAATATTGCCTAGCATACATATGTACTTAATATAAAAACAAATTCGACATAACGATATTTATAATAGTTTGGAAACATGAAATAAAAAAATATAACAATTATAAAATTTCACATAGGAAAGAATTATTTTTTTGCTAAAGACGGGTGAAAATTAGTTTTTCTATACATAATTTCATATTCGGTGGCGATCGACTTTAAATTATTATGCGATCGACAGGTCGATCGCGATCGACCTTATGGGCACCACTGCTCTAAAAGAAAATGTTCAATTCCTTTATACATTTTGATAATTGTGCAATTTCTTTAAATCTAAAAATTTTCTTTTATTAACCACGCGAACATAAATGAAAACTACACTTTTCACAAATCTCATTTTCACAATTTTTCATTATTATTATGGTTTTTTTTTTGGTGGTATCCTTTTTTCTTTATTAACAAGAAGGTTTTTTTGTCGTGTGGAAAAATTATGAAAAACACAGAAATAAGAAAATCGAAAATATTGTAAAGAAAATTTATATTTTCTTGTTGTATTATTTTAGATATAGTAACTGAAAAAAAAGAACAAAATTGAATTTTCCTTTTCGTTATGAAAATTATTATGGTTTTTGTGGTTTTTCCGAGTGTAACAAAGAATTTATAAAGATTTTCATATTTTCATTTTTCTGTTTTGTTTTGTAAATCCGAATTTAATGCAATGAAAATTTACTTGAAAATATTATTTACCCGCAGAGTGCGGAAAAATGAACGTTAGTTTTATAGATGGCGAATATAAAATTAGAGCTTATTATTTAATATTTTATTAAGAAAATTATTGTGGCAAGATTTGGCTGGAAAATGATTTTATAAAAGATAAATTATTTTATGGTATTATAAGGAAAATGGAAAATTGAGATTATTTTAGTTATACAATAAGGAAAATGATAAATTACATTGATTATCAGATTTTAAAAATATAATTTAAAATTGAATTAATTTAAATATAGTTTAAATAATATCGGAAAATTTATTATATCGGTTAATTTAATTTTTGATAAATTGTGTTCAGATTTTAACACTGATCGCATTTTAGTAATTTACTATGCACGTACATAAGTACAGTCTTTAGTGGTGACAGAGCATGTTAAATTAGAAATCACATAAAGACTTTATGTTGCTGATGGTGACATTATCAGGTACCAAGTTGGAGGCTAACATTTCGAATATTATAATTGACTTCATAATATATTTCTGCTGTTGTTGATCTTTTTGCTGTGTAAGTAGTAGCGAAGTCATCGATATCGCTAGGCGTTTGAATATTGTTGGTTTCCTTTTTAAGCTATAATGTGACATTAAATGATGACATATTTCAAAAATGTAATTAATAGGATATATAATCATAATTATGACAGCAGACATGTCAAAATAAAAATCATTTTCTGAACTTTTGCAAGTTTAATAAATTTTAGTTTATCTTTGTTTACTCCGCATGGGAGGATAGGGCTTTAAATGATAAGAGGTTTCATGACAATTTATTGCAATTTGAACCTTAAGAAACTTTTTAATTGTAACTAGTTAATGGCTTTTAATAGTGAGACATTTGTTGTCAGCGAATTGTCCTTAGAGCCAAAAAGAATGTACGGCTGTTGTTGTCCTTTGTCGTCGTGAAATGTCAAAAAATAATCAAAAGTACATATATCGTATTATTGAACTACAATGATGTCGTCTGTCGTTATCGTTGTCGCTGTATTTCAATTGATATTTGATATTTTCGCTTGTCGCGGTGTTTTGACATATATTTTTATTGTTTTTTTTTTTATTGAAGAAAATGGAAGACAAATTAATAGAAGCTATTACGAACAGAAGTTTAAAAAACTTTTAAATTATTGAAAATATCAAAAAAATTTCAAACTACTACACTTTGAAATTATGACAGACTTGTTATTCGTGGCGTTCTATTGTGTTTAGTTAAGGGGCGACAACGACAACGAAATCATCGCTGGCGAAAAACATGACGAGAAACGTCAGCTGCAACCACACATTCTGTTTGGCTCTTTTTTACCAGTAACATTTTTCCGAGTCCTAAAATCACAATTACTTATTGTAAATTTTTGGTTACTGGTTCTCATTTAAAGATAAGTCAATTGACATCGACGATTCGGACGAGTGTTTAACCATGGAAAAAATTCATCCGGCGAGAGTTTAACACTACGCCACTGCCGCTCTAAGTTTAAATACTTTATATTTCCCTGATCGGAATTGAAGACCAGTCCGCTAAAAATATCGTCCATCAAAAATCGGGTTTTAAGTAAATTTTTAATATCTAAATTAAAAGTGAATTCTGTACAAGTTAAAGCTCTGCAAGATTTTAACAATAACCCTAAAAGATGACAAAGATGATGCTATACAAAATGGTTTAATAGAGCTTTGAATAAGTCTGAAAGATGCCACCCAACTCACAAAACTATTTTATTTTATAGTATAACCATAATTCTCAAATTTATAGCCCATAGATCATTTCAAAATCAAGTATTGTCCATTTAAATATATAAATTTTATTAATATTTCTATTACATAAACATAAATTCATCCATTTTAGACTTCATCATAATAATTAATAATTAATTTACATAATATTAAAGTCAAAATTATACTTTGATAGACCGACCTAAAATACTATTAAAATGTCTGAGGTAATTAAAAATATCTTTATATTTTCTTATAATTTATAATACTATTTTTATTGTAAAATAAATTATTTTTTAAATACATATTTAAATTATTATGATATCCTTTTTTTATTAATTCTAATTAAAACAATTTTAATCGATATTTTTTTCTTCTTTTTTACGATTTTATTTAAAATGATCCAAAAGTTGACATGTTTTTCCTTGTATTAATTAAATATTTAAAGGCGTATCGACAATTACTAAAGTAGTAATAAAAACAAAATCATTTAACATAAATTATTCTAAAAAATATAAAATTTAAATTAAGCAGAGCTGGATACAAAGTTCTTAATTTAATGGAATTTAAGATAGTTTTGACAGATATGTAATTGGACTCTACGTTATAATAGATATCGATGTATTCGCGATTACATCTACAAAATATAGTAATGTATGTTTTTTTATTTACTTAAACGAAAACACCACAACATTTCCAATAGCGCTTCTACAAGATTTAGCGTACTCTTCTAGAGCCTATCCTCACACATGTGAACATACCAAAATGTAAGTTTTTAGCTGGAATTGAGTCTGATACATAGCGTGATTGCACCTAGCAAATGAAGTGATTGCATATATTTTTTTCAGTTTGTCAGTATTCCAATACTGCAGACACAGCTTGTAACTATAACGTATTTTCCGAACCTCATTAACGTTTTCTTCCCGAAAGATTCCTATAATTATTAATCGCTAGTAGCCGGAACTGTCTTATACAAAGCGAGATTTCACGAAGCTAATGTAGTCATTGCATACGACATTTCTTTCAGTGGCTCAATATCCCGATATGGCTGACACAGCTTCGGATTATAACGTATTCTCCGAACCTCATTAATGTTTTCTTCCCGAAAGACTTCAAAAACTATTAATCGCCGCTAGTAGCTGGAACTGAGTCTTATACAAAGCGTGATTTCACCTAGCAAATGTAGACATTGCATACGACATTTCTTTCAGTAGGTCAATATCCCGATACTGCTGACACAGCTTCGGATTATAATGTATTCTCCGAACCTCATTAACGTTTTCTTTCCGAAAAATTTCAAAGACTACTATCACTATTAGATATTGCCCAGGACCAAACGATTCATATAGCATCACTGGAATAATGCATGTCTAAGAGAGTCTTATCTTAGTGCCCTTTCAAAGGTCCGATATTATTATTACAGAACAAGTTGGATATTTCATAATTTAAAATCTTTTTAAATATTTCTGCTCTTCTACATCCAAAATAGAACTCAGAAAATGTGTACAGTTTCAATAAAAACTTCTTCTATTTTTGTCTAAAGATTTTATGTGATGCCATATGATACTTAAAAATCTATTGGCTTACAACAATGTAAAAAGTGAGTATAGACAAACCCTTTTATGTTGGACATAAAAAACCAATAACGACTGAAGATTATCTATAAATTCTTTTACTTGTTTTTACCATAATCTCAAGTGCTACACAATTTATTATCTATATATAAATATATAAAAACTTACAATGTTGCAGAAAAATTATTGATTTGTTGTGAGTTTAAACAATTTAGTTTTTATGTTTTTTTTTTTAAATATTACTTAAAGAAAATATACATCTACAAAATAACTCTGCAAAATGTTCAGTAAATTTTTGATGTATATTTTTATAAAATTCTGTATATACAAATAATTCTGAATTTAAAAGAAAAAAGTTCTTATTAAATTTAAGGGACAATCGTGACATCAAGATTAAATAAGGTTATAAATAACTAAGTTAAAGAGTAAAATATTATATAGAGCCATATTCAAAGGTTTGCAAACATTGAAATTTTGTGATTTAACATCTATTTATATGCCTATGTAATTCGTCAATCCTTTAACTCAAAAATAAACTCACTACTGTGTAGTCAGAATGCGTTCTTAATTACTAATGTGCGTACTCACATTTCAGAAGAATTAATCTCCGTAGTTAATCCGCTAAGTGGTGAGTTATATAATGCCACCAATGTGTATTAATTTCGTATTCTGCCATTGTTTAATAGGGCTCAGTATTAATTGTGTTGTTTCGTTCTCGTCTCATGCAAATAGATATTTCGATTCCATTTGTTGATCACTCGCTGTCCAAGTACAAAGCAGAGTAGCAATTTGGGGGTTAATCTACCAGTGTTGAAAGTAAATATGGCTTATTCAACTGAATACACGTAACCCTTGATTTACATGGTAGATTGGTTTTTAAAAAGTTCCGTGTAAATTGAAATCTTGTAATAACGAATTAAACTGAAAAATAATGTATTGTAAATGGAATTTTTCCTTATTTATTCATTCGAATTCAACCGAAACCCTAAGCAAATCGAGTATCATGTAAATCAAGGGTTAAGTATTTGAGGAATTTGACTAACCGTCTTTTAAATATTATAATATTGTTTTCCTTGTCCACTCTATTTTGTAGCCTAGAGCTTGGAGCTTCTCTGTTTCACTATCCAGTTCTGCTGCATTTGAAATTTCGACAGTTTTGTAGTTCTCCATGTGAAAGAAATGTAACATTTCACAATGTAATTTGAAAATAATGTAATTTGAAAGAAAATTAATTAAAGTATAACAGAAAAGTTTAGCATATCGCTGGGATTATCTATTGATAGGATACGGTTCACTATTCTTCTTAAATTAAATTTACTTTGTTATTGTACTATTGATTCTGCATTACAATAATTTTATAGGACTTGAAACAATACAACTCAAAAAATTGAACAAGTTGGTAATAAATAAACAACCGTCAGAAAATTCTTATATATTTGATATTTCACCATACCAAACAAAACAATTACTAAATAATTCAACTACGAAATACATTTTACAAACCCCGCAAAAAAAATCCTTTTTGGTTATTAATGTGTTAAAAAAGAAACTCAACGTGTCAATTAAACTTATTTCATTATAATTTATGATGATTTTCTTATATTAATTTTACCAATTAAGTATTTTGTATCCCTTTTTGTTTTGTTTTACCATTTTCCACAATCAAATTGTAGACCCCAGTGCAGTCCAGACAGAAAATTAAATGTTTAAAGTTGATTTCTGTATTTGTAATTCCTTTTTTTTTACTATTTTAACCACAGATTCAAACCGAAATCTTTTACGTTCCGGTTTACGGTTACGTTAATTATAGTTCGATTCAGTTTCTATATTTATTTAGTTTCGTTTCAGTTACGGTTTTAGTTTCAAGTCGGTTGAAAACCGTTTTAACAAAACTAAAATGTACAAATAATTAAATTTTTAATTACGATTTTATTGACACTTATTGACATTTACGATTCCCTATGAGCTATTCTCATTGTAAGTAGAATTCTGTTCAAATGGACTTTTTTTTTGAACCAGAATACTTGCAGTAGAAAAGAGTTACCGATTTTTTTTTTTATTTTTTTAAAAAAAAGTAAATCGATACGAAAAAGAACAAACTTAATGTATAAAAAATATAGCTCCGGTTTTCGATTCATTAAAAATAGTAGTTATTTACGGTTTTCGCTTCTGTTCTGGTTTGAATCTCTGATTTTAACTTAAAAAAATGTTTTATATTATTATTATTCAGAATCAATTTTTATCACTATAGAAAAGTTCATCCATACACGCAGGTGGTGTTAATTGTTTGTATATTGGTGGATAAGTGTACAACAATATTTTCAAGTCTCTTTTACACCCAGTAATACACAGCCCATCAGTGATGATAATAATGATAATAATAATAAATGGTTAGTGTAAAAAAGTTGCAAAAAACAAAATTTTTTTTTTTTCTGCAACATTGTTTTAATGCTTTATAATCTTGAGGAATTTGTTTTTAGTGTTATATAGACAGAGACGATTTTTCAAGGACGATGGTTAAATGATGTGATAAATTGTTAATTTATTTTTAATTTTTTTTATTTCTGTTGAAATTGAAACCCCATCATCCACGAAACCATACATAAATTTTGTGAAATTGTGATTATTTAGTGTCTTCGTTTTGATATATGTAAATTGGAAGATTAATTAATGATAATTGGATAAATAATAATTTAAAAAAAAATTTAATTATATTTTTGTACTACTTTTGTGAATACAATTATTATAATTGCCTAAGGAAATGTCTTTCGTCAGCTTAATTATTTAATTATTTATAAGCAAAAACAAAAAAACTTGCTTCCTACATAATGAAATTTCTGGCTACTGTTTGTCAATCATTAACTAAAAATTGAACCTACGCTTTTACTCTCTCTTGGTATTCATACAAAATACCGTATAGTATTATGCAAAAATTACAATTTTTGTTCCCATCACACCCTTGAGGTCTGTTACGAAGTTACGATGTTTATAAACTAAAATCAATCAGACAACAGCCAACAGCAAAAATTAAACAATATTTCAAGTATCCATTTCTGATTTTGCATAAAAAAAAAGAAAAAAAAAACTGCGCAGCCGTACTGTTGTACATTGGTTTCATATTAATGAGCTTTTTTCAATTGCTATGTTGTTTAAATATTTTTAAAGACTTTTTTCTAGAAACACTATAGAATAAATATTCTTAAACAAATATTTAAAAAAAAAGATTTACGCTTATCAACGCCACACAGCGGATGAAATGGTAAACAGTACTGTACATTTTTTAATCGGATCCTGTAATATTAACAACTTAAATAACATATTCAAATATCAGAAGATTCCATAGTACAGTGACATCTATTGACCGATACTAGAGTTATACTAACTTAATCTAACAATTTACATAACTTTCACGTATTATTCGTGTTTTTTGATAAGCGTACTTTGCTGCCTGGGACACTTATACGACATGAGTAATTAATGATATTCAAAATTTTAAAATGTTTAATAACACTAAGTCAAACTTTCGTTCAATACTTTTATGCTCTTACAATTCACTATACATGTGTCATTAGAATGCTTATAAGAAAATAAGTAATTTGTCCCTGATGATGCAGAAGTTTTTATTTTGTAATTTCGGATACTATATAAGCCTTAATACTAATTTCATTCAAATTAGCATTAACCAACAAATCAGATGGACCACATTCGCTTAGTTTAATAACAAAATTTTACAGTCAACGAACAAACGTCGAGGCATAGTAGTAAACAAAGAATTTAAATATGAAATGTTGGTTTAAATTTAAATAAACTTCTGGTTTTATAAAATTCTTTTTATTTTTTGCTACTTGAACAAATATTTGACTATATTTACATTCAACTGCCAGAAGAGGTTTCAGTCTCATCAGATAATTGAAATATACACAAAAAAAACTGTGTTCAATAATCCAAAAAAAAATTTTTTTACAAATTTGCAAATAAAACTCATAATCACGAAATGAGGAACAAGATTTAAATGTAATTAATCATATCATAAAGAATATTTTGTTCTTTGATTTCAATATTTTGAATATAGTTTTTAACATAAAAATGGACACTTTAACACCTTCCAACAGCATCCAAACTATAATTGATATATTTTGTTATTGTCTTTGGGTTGAAATAGAGGGAAATTGTAGCTGGAACAATTAGTATTTTTGATTTATATGTTGGATCAAAAAATTTTTTTCACTAAAATTAAATTAAGAAATTCAGAGCAAACGGTATAGACCCAGAAGTAGGTCTTATTTTAATATTAAAGTTGATCAATATTTGTATGACATTTTCAGAACGGTCACGCCTAAAACTATAGTGGTAACTTGCTAATTTGTGTGTCTTTTTGTCCTTGAAATTATTATAAGTTCACTTTTTCCTTTCAGTGTTAATAATTATTGCTTCCTCTGGTACCGGTTGCTTGGAAGTGGCTATCAGTGTAATGGCCATTTACTATAATACAAATATTATGTAAGAAAATTGATATTATGTAATATTTTCGTAAATTTACGATTATTTTATTTAAATTTTCGTATTTTTAACGTATATGGCTGAGCTCAATCAGCAGAGTACAGCTTTACTAGGTACCAGCACATACGAATATATTAAGTAATGCACCGGCAGATAAACTTAAGCTAGATTCTAAATTCAAGCATTGAAGTTGTAAACGCATCTTAACATCACTACAACTTGGTTCAGTGAAAAAGATGGTGTAGTAAACTCAAATTTATAACGATAAAAAAACCTCGTACATTTTTAGTACTATCACGCCGCAATGCTAAAAATGGCTTATTCGCCAATTAAGAAACACTTGAACATCTTCTGTGCCAATGCTAAGCACTCGCAAGCCGCAAGAAGAATGCGCTTCGTGTAGCCAACGATTATCTCAAAAAAATTTTGGGAATCATAATGAGGATGATCGCGTATAGCACCAGCACGCACTTGTTCAAGCTATTTTTAGACACCTTCCTGCGGGTAAGCTTTACCAAGGGATTAATAACTCTACATTTGCTGTATTGCAAATGACACAAGGCCTTTGGTCGCCGCTCTAATCTCTAAATTAACAAATCAGTAATACCATAATTATCTGGTCCACATATCCCTCACATTTGATTATACTCTCTGTCAATTTTAACTATTTGATTTTGACAATAAATAATTTAATTTTTTTTTTCCACCTAACCTACAAATTATCAACAAAAGTTTTATATTAAATATGACGTGTCATAAACAAAAATTTCGGTTCATTTAAATTTCAATTTTTTTTTACAAAAATTTTAAATATTTTCCGGGGTATTTTATTAATTATTATTTCACGGTTTATTGAAGTGTGAGAAAATTCTAATTTTCTACAAAAAAAAAACTTTATTTGATGAAAATAACCAAAACAAAAAAAAAATTATTCTTTAAATTTTTATTTATTTATTATTTCTTTATACTGAATTTATTAAATTTTTATAGTATTTTTTTTTTATTATAAAATTTTTATTTGTTTTGAATTTTTGTGAATGACTTCACCAAAATATTCGCAGTATTGGTGAATGAACGATTGAGTTTTTTGTGGACTTTATAATCAAAAGTGCGAAGAAAAATTTGTGAAAATTAGAATTTTAAATAATTTTTTTGGTTTTACGAAATAAATTAACAAAAGTTTTTAATTAATGAAATTTTATATTTGAATTGACTAGAATTTTGCTTATACCGAACAAGAATTATTTAAATTATTTATTTATGTATTTTTTGTATATTTTGGAAAGAAAATTGTTATGAATTTTCAAAACCATTAAGCATAGAAACAGTCTAATATTTGACTGAAATATATAAGTATCCATGAACTATTGGGAAAAAGGAAACACATCTTAAAAAATGATTTAAACTCATAAAAAACCATTGGATTTAGAGATCGATTCATTTGTAATCCATTTCTTTATTCCAGAAATTAATTCAGGGGGTTTAGAAAGAAAGAATTCTAAGAATGGTTCAAAACCTCTGGACAGTATTTTACTCTTCATTATACAGCCGTTTACGCTTTCGACCAAACCTTTAGCATTTGTTCAATTCAAATCTATTTTAAAATCTTCTATCTTTCTATTATTTTGTGTTCACGTTGTAAGTCGACTACAGCGCCTCTGTTGAATAGATTTAAATCTCTACAATTTGACAGTTGTTGTATATATTTTATCATAACGTTTAGTCTTTAGTGACGATAAATTCTTCCGAGTTATTAATAATTATAATAAAGTTAATTTATACGGAGTAAAATTGCGTCTTAATTTAAAAAGATAAAATCAATTAAAAATAGCGATTAACTGTCAAAACTTCTTACACTATAGTATGAAAGTGCTCACGTGAATGGTAGCTCAAAATCTACTCTACTATGCTCCACACCACATAAATTGTGTTCAATGGTTTTTGAAATACTCTGCACTACACGTGAACAACTTCAGCATTTAATCATCCAATTGGTTAGTTTGTGTGAACTCTATCAAACATTTAATGAAAAATTGGTTAGCATGATTAATCATATGTGTATTTGCAGTGTGGTAAATTGAAGCTATTAAAATTCATCTGATTACAATCATTTTATAGCTTCTCTATGTACATTAACCGCCGAACAGAAAGAAACGTATATGTTTCTTCTATGACCGAGAAGTAACTAGGAACTTGCCAATCAGACACTTTATTATCGCCGATTAATTGCTTGAACGAAGTTTTGAACGATATTCAAGATGTAAAAGTCGCTTCACCAAAAAAATATAATATTTATTATAATTATAACTATGCAAAAATTATAGAATTATTGAATTTAAAAACCATTTTTCCTAAATTATATGAAAAATATAAAACCATTTAATTTCATCATTTTCGAATTATATTAATGATTCCATCAAATTTTATGAACATTGATCTAAAACTATTGATAAAAGTAACTTTTAAGCCATAATTTTTACGATTACGCAATTTTTATTTTTATTACAATATTTTCAAATCGATTGTGCTTAAAAAATAAAGTCATTTTAGGCGCCATTTTTTGTAATTTTCAATATTTTATTTTTACATTATTCTATTGAATATTGGCCAATTCAAAAATTAATGAACAATTCAATAAATAAATATCTAAAGAAAAAAATTGTTTCGCACAATAAATAATTATATTTTTTTTAGAGGTCTTGTTTTTTTTTTGCTTGTTGATTTTGATCACCTTATTCTCAATATCCATTTTTGGTCTACAATAGATCGTCAATTGATCTTAAATTGTCCACAGTTTTCATAAAATAAAATGAAATAAATTAATGTAATTTTATTTACAATGAATTTTTTGGTGGGTGATTATTGAAATTTTGTTGTATAGCTACGCAGAGCCGGATTGGATTGTAAAAACTTGGTTACATTAATTTCAGTTTGATCTCGGTTCTATAAATAATAAATATGATCTAGTTCATCATGAAATCATTTATTGAGGAACGTTATTTAATAAAGTTCATGACTAGCTGATGCAATGTTACTAGTTCGAGTCTTTAAAGGGTTAAAGAAATAGAAATAAAAACCGTGGCGTTATTAGTTCATCTGTAGGGGTTCATTTTAACCATTTTATTGAACCAATACTTCTCGTTTTTTCTAGAATATTATTTTTTTCTGCGAACTGTTTTTCAAGGAACTGCGATACTCAGAACTACTCCGAAACTGATTTTCTAAACTGTATTTTCTGGTAGTTGCAATTCTCGAAACTGTTTTACTGAGAACTGATTTTCATGGAAATGCAATTCTCGTAACTGTTTTTTTGGGAACTGATTTTTTAGTTTCTTTCCGGGAACTAATTTCCTAAACTGTATTTACTGGGAACTAAAATTCTCGGAACTGATTTTCTCTGGGAAACTGCAATTCTCGTAACTTTTTTTTTGATAACTCATTTTCTGATTTTCTAAACTGTATTAAATGGGAACTGAAATTTTCGAAACTATTTGTCAGGGAACTAACTGATTTTATTGGAAATTGCAATTCTCTTAACTCTGTTTTTTGGGAAGTAATTTTCTGAACTATTTTTCTGGAAACTGATATTCTAAATTTGTTTTTACTGGGAACTAACATTCTTGGAACTGTTTATTTCTCGGAACTGATTTTCTGAACCGCTTTTCTATAGGAAACTGCAATTCTCGTAACTGTTTTTTTTTTTGGGAATTGATTTTCTGGTAGTTTTTCCGGGAATTAATTTTCTGAAAACTGAATTTACTGGGAACCTTTCTTCTTCTGAGAACTTATTTTCTAAACTTTTGTTTTTGGGAATAGCTCATTTGTTTGCATATTAAATCACCAGTGCAAAATTACCATTTTGTTTTTAAAATAGTTCAACTTTTTGGTACGCAGCAGTTCCGACTCTGAATCCTATTTACGCACATTTCCATTATAAAATTCGTTGTTCACAGAAAATTTTCCTCATAATAATAATAATAAAAATACTATAAATTCTGATAGTGTTAAGACTATAAAAAATTCATTTAGTCTCGAGAAAAACTGTTTTTTTTTTTTGTACAAACTTTAAGTAAATAAATAAATAAAATACGGAAATTCACATTTTCATTTATAAATTCGTTTCTATCCAAAAAAAAAAGTGGTTTTTTCTATGATAAATGTATGAAAATGATATACAGAGAGAACAAAACGAAAAAAAATTGCGCGCGTTGGTTTGACTATAGCCATTCAATCATTGTCAGATTATCGTTTTGTTAGACTTTATCAACTCAACGTATAGACTGAGCCAGTTCGGTCTATCTATGTACCAATATAAAAACGGAACCTTTAAGAAGGTAACAATAAATGCAGTTTTATATAAAAAGAAAATGAATAAAAATTGTTTAGTTTAATGGATTTGTTTTTTTTTTACTAACTTGCTAACAAAGTCACAAATGAACAAAATGAAAACTCACAATTTTCATATTTGTTTTTCTTTATTTTTTATGCTAAAAATGGTAAACCAGAAATACAGAAATTTTTATTAAGAATTTTTAAAGTTTGCTTCAAAGATAAATAAGACAACAAAAATAAAATTGACTAAAAAAAAAGTGCCCGCCAATTTTTTTATTAACTTTATTTAGGTAGAGATGAAAAGGTTAATAAAAAGTATGTAAAGAAAAATGAATGATTCAACAGTTTTAGCCCAACTATATTGGTAGTTTACAGAACAATATTACATATTCGAAAAATTGATTATACTTAGAAAAGTGCTAACATCTAAATAAGAATGGGTAATTTTCCGGTAATTAAGAAATTTTGGAAGTTTCTTAGTTCAATGATAGGTGGCACTGTTAAAAAGTGTTTGTTGGGAATTTGGAACTGGAAAAAACATCAACATATTTTTGGGTGGGAGTCAAGATGGATCAAATGAAAATGTATATTTTCTGATAAATTGTATAATTCTACATTAAAATGAACTAACTCGTTCAAGTTGACTCAATCATTTATTAAATGTTGTGACTGTGACTTAATGAACTGTTCTGGAGCAATTTATTCTACTTCTAAATGGCGATTATTATTTCTTACCCGCTTCAATTGGCTCACCTTTTTCAATTTCGCACTCCATCGTCTTCGGTAACAAAGCCAGCAACTGCTCCCCATACAAATGCAGCTGTAAACTCTTTAAGCGTAACTCACGTATCACTTTGTTTAACTGGCTTCTTTCTCTTCTTACGGTTTCCAAAGGGAATGAAATATAATGATCCGCATTTAGGATCATTAAAGTATTCTTGTACTTTAAGATTAAAAAAAATGCTATCGGTTGAGACTATTTGTTGACAACAAATGTTTCACTATTAAAATGCTATTGCTTGTTATAATTAAAGCTTATTAACTATAAAGAAAGCAAATAATTCCGGCTCAATAATGTAAAAATACTACCAGAAACCTGAAACATTAGATATGTCCTATGCTTTCAAGAGGTTTGAAGAGGATAATTAGAAAAGCTGAGTTAATTTCTTGTATAGCTCTGGTTCACAGAGGTTCGAGTAATTAATGTCTTGTGCAGCTGTAGCTGGAAAGAAACGTACAATTGCTAAACTTGAGTCTAGTAAGTGTTTCTTGGTAATGCTTTCTATTTATAACTCCCTATTTATTCTGACAATGTTTTAATTAATTGTGATAAATTATCGCCGTTCGAATGTATAGGATTAACTTTAAATCTTAAGCTCATCTACCAAACTTCATCTCGTTGATTCAAGTGGCAAGTTCCAGACAGAATGTCCTTAATCTTTAACACATAGCATGGCTATAATAGATCCAACTTGTGCCGTTTCGATATGATGTTTATTGGCTAGCGCTATATCGTTTAATTCGTTAAGATCATAGTTAAAAATGAATTTGAAAATGAAGTCTTCGATTGTTTTTTTCTGATTGGGATTCAGGTATACTCTTCAAAATTGTTTCCTCATAAAATACTTCAGAAATTCTAAATATTTGTAAAATTACTATTTTAAATACCTATATAGATAATTTAACAAACTCTGCAACTGAATTTTGTGAAGTTACGGAAAGGATATCATAAATTTCCCTATTTCACTTCATGATGACAATGAGACATCACCAACTACCATCAATTAACAATTTCATATATGATGAAAATATCTTCAAAATTAAAAAAAAAACGTTTAATTTTAAATAAAACTATTTTGATCGTTCCCTTATTGATTCATTTTTTATTGGAATCATGATCAATAACTCAAAGTCCAAAAAGAAAAAATATAAGGTGGAGTCGATTAATATTTCATTTATTCTAATATTGTTTTTTTCGCTAATGCTACTGTGTTCATATTTTAAGAGAGTTTAGGTCAAAAATGGCAAATTTATTACGTATTCATCGTGTTTTATTTTCAAAATAAGGGAACAACACATAAATAAAAACGAAGGTTTAGTAATAAAATAAGTAAAATATAAAATATTTTATAAAAATATTGAATAACAGAATATTAAAATTTATTTTTCACGAGATTCAATAAAACTATATAAAATTTGACAGGGAAATTTAGTTGATTTTCTTCTATATGGTTATGAGTTTTGGCCGTTTTGGGAAATTTGGGACTGTATACTTGATAGAAGCTCTAAGAGTCTCAAGTTTAATTGATATTCAATAAAATTTTATCAAAATTAGAGGGTTTCTTAGAAAATCATAAATTATTAGGTGTTTGAGTGCCTTGTCAGTACATAGATTCAGAATTACACCAATAGGAAATTTACTGTACTGTTCTGATTCTGATAGATTGATTTTGGTTCATGTGTACCGTAAATTTTCAGTCTATTTTTATTTATTAACAATTTCTGTTTAGAAATATGATTCTGAATGTATAAACTAATGGGCAATATGTATCTACCGGGATAGCAGCAGCAGCAGGTCATTAATTTACGCAGAAAGCATGTTAAAAGATTAAGTTTTTAACAATTGCAACCTTAATATGTATATAGATTAGAACACCATTTCTGTCACTGCCATGCCGTAATATATAAAAGATATAGCCCGCCTTAAAACAAGGATTGGGCAGGTTGAGGCTGTCTAGACTAATTCCCCGTTCATGAGAGAAGTAAATTATAATCATGTGTAAAATAAACTATCATCCGAAAAATTATAACCCTCGAGGTTTAAGTGCATAGAAGATTTCTTACCTCTACTTCCCTTCAAACCAACAAACTGTCAATCTAATTTGTGATTATACTTTTCCGTCCATATTTCTAAATTTTTGACAAAAATATCGATTATTATAATTTTTGCCATCTAATTTCTTCATACCAAAACTGAGAAAACTATTATACAGCGACATCTATTTGTTTGATTAGAAACTATAGTGAGACAACTGATTGAAATTTAATGGTTTTTTCATAATTTTTATTAAATTAAATTTATAAAAATAAAGTTTTTAAAAAGTTGAATTAAATTTATCAATTTTCCTTTACAATTGTATCATATTTTTATAAATTTACTAAGAGAGGTGACAGTGACATGACATTGTTTCATTGATTTATTTTAAAATTAATTTGAACGAATTATAATAAAATTGATATTTGAACAAATTTAACTTAAAATATCCTTTTTTGATAGTGTTTTCATGTTAGTCTTCCATTTTTGTAATGTTTTTACCTAATTTTCTTGGACTAAAATAATTATGTATTAATTTACACCCAAAATAAACTATAAAAAAATATATGAAAATATTCAAATTAAAATTTCCATTTATGAAAATTATGTTCCTCATTATAAAATCATTTATTTTTTTCATTTTTTATTTGTTGCCATCTCGCACTGTTTTATTTCTGTTTCCCTTTCAACAAGACACCTCAAATTTCAACTCTGTGGTAGGTCTTTATTTTGTTGGACTTTCAAAATTCTATTATGGATAACTTTTTTTTGTTTTTTGTATAGTTGGCTCCCTATGGATTATCGAAATAATTCCAAATAGTTTCTATCTAAAACCAAACCGATTATTATTATTATACGGTTGGGCCCAAACTTAAAAGTGCAAAAATATTTTTTATATGGTTTCGGAAATTCAATTTTCAATCTTACCAAAATATTTATGGGTTTTTTTCGTTGTTGTTTTTGAACATCTGCAGTTATTTCATTTTTGTGATGGTAATTATTACCTCATTTTTAATAAAAAAAAATGAACCAAAACTTACAAATTAAGTTGAATTTGGTTTTCGTCTGTTAGGCCTTCTGTCAAAAAATTTTCGTTTTTGCTAAAAAATATACTAAAAATTTATTTTTATGATTCTGAGTTTTTTTTTTTTTTTTAAATATCTTCAAAATTTTAATTTTTATTATTTTAGTTTTGTTTACCACCAACGAAGATTTTTATTTATTTTTTATTTTTTTGGTTTAGGGGCGAGTTAATTTTTTTTTTGGAACCATTTGTTTGAGTGAATTAGATTTCCATTTGAGGTTTTTTTTTGGATCTGGCTAAAACGAATAAATTATAAATTAAATTTATTGCTTTGAAAAGTGAATTTGTTGCTAAAAAATTTGGGATGAATTTATATAATTTATGAAGACATTATGGTTCACAAAAAAAAAATGTGGATTCGAAGAAACTTAATTATATTTTTACCAGCTGTTCTTTTGCAGACATAATAATTTTAATGTTCAATTAATTACTGAAATATTCAGATACGACCATCAGAATCTGAAATTGACTTAGCCCATTTTAATTTAAGTATGGTGTTTAAGTCGTACAGGAGAATTGATAAACCTTAAAACACTCTGCAATTAAAATATCAATCAACTACACCAATCGCAAGTAATCCAGATTTATAAAGGAAACTATAATAAAATTTCTGATTTATTTTAAAGTTGGTGGTTTGATTCTTAACGCTTTGACGGACACAATTTTGTTCACGTGATTCAGCTATAGCTGAAACAATAGATCACATGATCAGCTCACTGCAATTGCAGTTGGTGACCGCGAACGTGTTAAATAGCTAAGTATTTTGTGGCCCTTTCGTATAGTAATAACCTATGATGAGTTCAGTAATTCCTTCCTCGTCTGGAGTCGACAAATTAGCTGATTTTAATTTGAGAATTTTTGCTAGATGATAATCTTAGTAAAAAGTAGCCATTAAGGAGGTATTTATATTACTATAGTCTACGAGTTTTTCGGTATTCATAAACCTTTTGGCGGTATCTCTTCGCAATAATTTCCTTGTTCAAATTTTAGGTGATTTTCAATAATTTTATAACATTATGTAATTTTTAAAGTGCTCCCGATTAGGTAATTTTTGAAATCGAATAATATTGAAATGATTTTTTCATTACATGTGATTATAATGTGAATGTGAATCATTTGTTTGAATCGTTTCATTAATTTTCGAACAAAAATTCTTATAAATAACACAATTTTTCATATCATTAAAATCGTAATTTCATTAGCTGGAAACTGGAATCTAATATTTTGAAACTTTTAAACTGAAGTTTTCGGTAAAGATGTTTTATGCCTCCCTTGAACAATTATATTTTTCTATAAAATTGGATTATTTTAGCTTGGTACAAACCTTTTCAAACTTCGACAGATTAAAACTTTATTTCCGGATCCTATAAAACATAGCCCCATTAAACTTCAATATAACCTAATTAAAACTTTACTCCATTTCTATTTCCTTTACAAATGTCTTCTTGGAGTAAAATGATAACTTTGAGTAGTAAAAGTTAATATGTAGTAGACGTTTTAACTGTATTTCAAACCGATTAAGTATAAATTTTTTAATTCACTGCAGCATAAATGAGTCAGTGTAAATGCAGAATTTTGTCAAACTAAGATTTGGTTCAATAATTTTATATTTGTCCAAAATTCAGTGTAATTTTTAATGTCCCCACTTACTAAAATCGTAAATATTCCAATAATTTTCTTAATTTATCTTAAACGTCAATAATTACGATCCAGATATGATTCTTCCTACTACAAAATATTTTCATCAAACTTATGTAATTATTTTTTTTAAACATTTTTCTTTAATTTTAATTGCAAAACAAAAAACACTTGAAAATTTCCGGATATGATTTTACTATCATCATTTTTCATATCAATAAAAAAAAGTTTATTAATTTGCCAAAAACCAAAAAAAAAAAATTTATGTTCTGAACCATATTAAAAACGAAACAATTATGTTATAAATACAGTAGTGGCCAAATAAATGTTATACGACATCTGATATTTTTTAAATTTAAATTCTTTAATTATTAAACATTCTCTACAGCCCAACAGAAGTAATGGAAGGCTACAGACTAACAAAAATGACCTACTAGTAGGTTTTAAGTAATAAATTTCTTTATTGTAGTCTGAAAACTTATCCTGGTTTCACTAATTATTAGTAACAAACGGTTATTGGCAAGAGACCATAACTCCACCCAATTCTCTATCTATACATTAGAATATTCTTTATTAAATAGTAAGGAACTGGTAGAAAAATGGGATAATATGCAAGTTTTCTCTTAGGAGCTTGGTCTTTCCGAAGGAGGTCTTATAAACATTATGGAAACAATGTTCGTGCTAATATGATGACACTGAAATAGTCAAAAAAATTAAAATCCATCGACTGCGCTGGTTAGGTAACATAGCAAGAATTTACTATATGAAGCTTCCAGTAAAGTCAATTTTTGATTACAACTAAGAATGTAGGCGCAGAAGAAGCAAATCTAATCTTCGATGCAAATATGGTGTTGAAGCAAATGTGAAGATGCTGAACGTTAATAGAAGCTGCACAATTCATTATAAAACTCAAGGCTCTGCTCTGGAAAAGAGCCTTGAAGTTGTCGAAAAAATAATTACTTGCAGAAACGAAAAGAAAGTAGGATGGAATCAAAAGGCTTTTGAGAATAGTAATATGTTCTCTGATATTCCGGACTCCCAACCCAACTAAATAAAGATTATGCTAAATATGAACAAGGAATATGCTAAAATATGTATACTTCTCTGTAGAGGTTATGAGATAAAGGAGCAGACGAATTATTAGCTCCCTGGTTATGAGATACAGGATTAATCATTCTGTCACTGTCATTTTTTTTGTAAGAAAATAGCAGTAGAAACCTATAGAGATGGGCACATTATAGTACAGTTAAAAATTAAGCAATCAAATCTTGAGAAAGATAAAATTAAGCAATCCAGTCTTGAGAAAGATAGGATGAATTGATGTGATTTGGACAAATTTAAGATATCGATTAAGATTATAATGTAAATGATGCCGAACCATTCTTGCAAACTAAAATAATGGTCATAACTGTTACTGTCACTGTCCTTCCGTAGCCTACGAATTCTATAGTTACATTCTGTCCGAAGCAGTGAAAAATTATAAGCAACATCAGTAATGAGAAAGTTATGATGCATTGATGTGAGTAGTCATGTCATATTTAAACTATTGATAGTATAGTAGGGTGTAAGGTATAAGATTGAGAATGTGAAAGAAATTTGTCAAGATGGTAATTTTTATTTGGCTACTACGGTATAAAGTCAATTTATTTAAACATTAACAAAATATAATCAGATTATTTCACTGTTTGATAAAATCTTTTACATTAAAATTGTTAAACTCATTTTGGTAAATATTTAAAAAAAAAAATTTTAACCAAAAACCAAATTTATTTTTTTTATATAAATTCTTGTTTAGCATCAATCAACCTCGCGCCCGTTTTCTTTCTGTTTTCATTAATTTTTTTTATTATCATAATTTTTACAAGAAAGTTAATAAATTATTAACACACAGTAAAAAAAATTATACTTTTTAATATAAATAATAAAAAAATTATAATTTTTTTTTATATGGTGGTTTTTATGGTGGTGTCATTGACTAAAATTCAGCATTGGAAAAGTTTATTCTTGCTAAAGAATTTTTGGTTATTATTTATTTGAAATTTTTTATATTTTTTACAATTTGTGGTTGATAAAGAATTTGATAAATAATTTGTTGTTGTTGATTAATATGAAAATATTTACGGGACAGATGTAATTTAGGGAATTTAATTTATTGGACAATGTTCAAATAAATCGACCTTCAGTTGTTTGATTTTTAATTTATATTTTCATATTTAATATATGAAATTTATATGTTTTTAGTTTACTAATTTATCTACAGAATGTGGAAGTGATTAATTTGAAGAATCTGTTTTTAATGTTTTTTTGGTGGTTAATTGGTGGAGAGTCCAAATTTTCATTAATTTTGAATTACAGATAAAAGTAATTTTCGAAGTACATACTTTGTTATAGTATTCTTCTAAATAGGATTGATTGCAAGACAGCACTGAGACTTAATTAATCTATTTTGTTTATGATCCATTGCCTACCACATCTTAGCATATTTAAAGAAGGGTAGGATGTCAGAGAGTTCCATATTGTTCAGTTTTTTGGTAGTTGTCTTATTGGACTAAAATTAATTAGTGTATAGGTAAAGAGGCCGAAGTTTATGGATAAAGAGTCCGCAGCAATAAATGAATTTTCATTTGTTGTATTTAAAACCAATATTCAAAATTGATACAATTTCAAAAACTTTACAGTACACCACGGCAAATTTGTTTAATTTTCAATTTGTTAGCTAATGGTCTTAACGGTGTACCATTTTGCCGACTCTTAAAATCACAATTACATTATTGCTAATTTTATAACTGGCATTCATTTAAAGCTAAGTCAACTTATAGCGTCATAGATGATTTTGGTCTGGAGTTGAATCCGGAATCTAATGTATCACAGCATAGTACGCTACCACTACACGCAACTCTTTGCGAAGCATTATAGAAATCTAAAAACTGTAACAATTCAATGTCCAACGAAAAAAAAATTCATATAAAATTCTGAACTACTGTTCCGAACTTCCTTTTCTTCTTACTAGGAAACTGAGCCTATTCATATTTCGTAATGAGATATTAATAAAACGAAGATGTCGCTGAATATCGCTTTGGTTTGGATTATGAACTGCAAAATATACGTTAACAGGTGACAGCTGAGGGAAGTAGTAGCAATTAGCAATCATTTCAGAACTGTAAAGCCTAAAGCTAGTGGTAACCTGTTAATTTGTAGACAGCTGGTAGTGTGGTAGTACTTGTCATACTTTTAGATCTACTTTAGTTCAAAAACGTAGTTATTCAATAGCTGGCGACGTACGTAGAGGGAGCGTTCTTTTCAGAACTGTGAAACTTTCTGTAGATGATGGGCTCTTGGTTCAAGCTTTAATGTTTAGTTTTTCTAATTATTATATTTTTATTTAACTGCTTAACAGGTTAGCGTCTAATTAACACTTGTTTGTAACATGAGAACTTAATTCAAGCTTAAGGATAACAGATATTTTCCTTAATTATGTATATGTTACCTTCTAATATAGCCTTACTAACAATTGATTTTGCTGATCCAAACAAAATATCTATCTCTATTCCAAATACTTATTTTCTTGGTAACGGGAAGATGGGGCTTATGTTCTAGATTGATGAGGATTAGATACTCGATTACTAACTTATTATTTATAATTTCTAAAACGTATGTCCCTCTGTAAACGTTTGTGACAATTTGTGTAGCGAATCCTATAACTTGTTTAAAAAATGAATGCAGAAGTACCAACCGTATACAACACTTCAAATTTGAAGTGTTGTATAGTCACATTATTTACAACATTCTGAAGCTTATATGATGATGAAAGCCGTCAGGTTGATTACGTTCTTTTACCAGAAATGTTTACCCTCCGTAATTTCAAAATAATTGAAATAAAATTTCACAAAACCTCTATCATTAAGGCCCTATCATCGGAAGTGGATTGAACGAGAAAAATGTATGTAATGAACAATAAGCTCACGGTAACGATCACAGTGAAGGTGTATGTAAATAATATTAATTTAGAAGTAACACTTTTAGAAGATCGAAAAATTAGCTTTAACGATATTACATAAATTGGTGAAACTCTTTATACCACCCCATAAAAATATAATTCTTAAAAATGTTTTCTTATTTTTTTCTGTTTTGTATATCATTTTCTTCTTTACATTATTTTTGATACTTTTGTGACGAAAATATTAATTCCGAAAATAATTTCGAAAATAATTGTTATATACGAAAAAATAAAGTAAATTTTTTTTTTTTTTTTTTCGAGGACATTTTTATTTATATTTTATTAAATAAAAATGATGGGTTTTTATTGACCACTAAATGGTCCATGATAAGCCACACAAAATATTATGTATAAATATAAAAAAATTTCATATTAATATCATTAAAAATTAATTTCGAGTCAAATCTTTTTTTTTTTTTTTTGTATTTCTTTGATTTGCCCAGTCAATTTGAAAATAAATAAACTCGAAAATAAAAATTATGTTCAAGGAAATAAATTAATTTGAACCAAAATGAAAAATGAAAAAAAAACAAAATTGATTTTTATTATAAATGTCGTAATAATTTATTTTAATAAATTAATTGACAATTTACACAAATTTTTTTGGTTTTATTAACAAGGATCAATGAATTAAGTTAAGTGGTAAAATTTGAAGAATTTTTACTTGTATATGAAATAAAGAATTCGACTTTTTATAGATAGAATTCAAGGACATTAAAAAATATTAAATTTTGAGTTTTATAATTATTAGTTTTTGGTAATAGAAAAACAAATTATAAAGCGGAAACTTAAAAACGTAATTTCGAATCGATTTATAGTTTTGAATCATCTTTCAGCTTTCAACTCAACCGAATCATCTCAATATAATAGTTATAATAATCACTCATAATTTAATTTCTGATTTTAAAAACTAATAACTTCTATGTAATAAATACAGTTTGTTCAAACCACTTAGTCCCTGAGTATAAAATTTCTTTTGAGGTAAAATATTTTGTTGTTAATTTTTCGCCAACTTTACTTCATTTCGTACTGGTTAATATGGAAGAGTTTAATTAAGAACGCGGAATTTCCGGCTAAAATAATCGTAATACCGCATATAATTTGTGGCTTCATCGCTTGAATAATTTTGTTACTAATCAGCTGGACAAAATTATTCACTTTATATTAAAATAAGTTTATCCTTAATGTTGTGATGACATGAGCGATTATTTAAAAAGTTTATTGCTTGTTGGATGTAAAAATAAACTTTCCTAAACCCAACTCTATTAAATGTATAGACTTACCATGTGTTAAACTCTAAAACGTACTTAATGCGTCCTAAAATTTTTGGATAATAGGATAGTCCAACTCCGAGGTCCGGGATTTTAAAATCGGTACCCGTATTTAACAATATAGTAAAATTGTATTAGTCTACTGAGAAAGCATGAATGATTGTAATTCATTATACATTTGACACAAATTATAATAAAATGCGATATTTTTATAATCTCATTACTGATCCATTTTCTGAAATGTTGCCGCACTGGGTTTACTTTGACAACTTATTACAAACAGCATATCGCAGGAAGTTTAGATTAAAATCTTAATCGCATTTACGCTTACGGAAGACATAACGACGAGATATTAAGTTTTTGCCATTGAAGTCACAAAATAGATTTACAAAACTACAAAAACAAGTTTCAAGTAAAATCACATTTTATGTTCAATGGTATTCAACCTTTCTCAACCTTTGGAACCGTTCCAGCAAACATTTTTTTTTTTTTGATACAATTTTATCTAACAAAATTTATTTTATCTTAGTTTTTATTACAAATCATAATAAAATCCAGTGAAATTCTGCATCAAATTTTTATCATAACAAAGAGTATCGAATAATGTACACTTCCAACACTTTGTTAATGTTTTCCAACTTCAAATTTAAAGCCAAAAGTTCAGAATCATATTTTCAATGTGGAGGCACGATATTCAACAAATTGATTTTGATGGATTTATATATTTTATACATTGGGAAAATTGTGAAAGTATTTTTTAAATATTAATTTCAATTTCAATTAAATGTTGTGGGGGAAACTTTAAAACTTTTTATGGAACCTGAGGCTTCCATGTTAAAGAACACTGGCTTCAATTTTGATATAAATGATTTTTTTTTTGAAAACAGAGTTACTTTTCTAATCAAATTCTTATAGTTAACAAGTAATTATAGAAATATTTATATCTCAATTTCAAATGTATATGATACGATTGTAGATTGAATTGAATGGAAAAGGGAAACCGCTGGGTCTTCATGAATTTAGGTTAGAATTAGGTACATTTTTCTATTCAAAACATGTCATGTTACTCAAACCACCGTGAATGGATGAGCTATGAAATCATTTTACCGAATTTCAGATTTCCAACCCAGAACACATGCTTCATGCAATTCGTTCATTTAGTAAGAACCAAAGCACGTCCGACGTAAGTGCATGTGACAGACAGGGTTAATGACACAAAAAATGATCATTTAGTTGTGTCACATCCGTTTTCGCATCCTTTACGTTGAATCTCCGTATTTTAAAAGCATTATCTCTTAGCATTAATTGTCCTGTTGAGAGCACTGGGTATTCACAGCTTTTGCTATTTCGAAAGTATATAAAATATTACTCATTATTCGAGTGATATTTTATAATATTTGAGTGACATTTAGTAAAATCTACTCTACATTCAATTATAAAATTAAAATGATTGTAAATTAGATAATTTCTAGTTCAAATACAAAAAATTAAAATGTATAAAATTCATTTTTCAAGTGAAATTTTATTCATTTTATTCAATTTAGTCAAAGCATCGTACAAATAAAAATTTGTTCAAACCACATTTAATAAAAAAAAATTTGATATCTTTTCATTTTCTATAAAGAAAAGTTTTGCAATAAAAAAAAAACCTAAAGAAAAATCATAGAATAAAAGTTTTTTTTTTTATTATGTTATCATTTACATTTCCCATGATGATATTTAGTTCTGTTCTATGCTTCCTTTTTGAACTGTTTTACATAAATAAATAATAAAAGTTTTTTACCTTTCCCTTTTTTTATGTTCTATGGAGTTAAAACTCTACCTACAAATTTCATTTTGAAGATTATGTTGCAATGTTCGCATAATTATATTTATTTTACCTCTGAGTTTTTTTTTTAGTTTCGTTGGCCAAATAGAATCTTTTTAAAAGGATAAAAATGTATCTTAAGTTTTGAATTCATTTTTTTTTTAAATAATATGCTAATAATTTCTATTATTCATTTTAAAAGTTTACATTTATTTTTCTGTAGTTTTTTTTATTCAGTTCTTTCTAGTCTAAAAGTAAAACATTTTTTATTTAAATGAGTTATTTTTTTATTTTTGTTTGTTACTTGGAGTGTGTTAAATTTTAAGTAGTAAATTTTCGTATTTATTATATTTAGACGATTATAATATTTTAGAGTAAAATTATTTTTAAGGGGTCCTAGATATTGTTTCCATATTAAGCTCATATTTTGATTAAATTAATTGTTTTCTATAATTTTCAAATAAATCTAACTCAATTTATTCGCAACATTGTATCAATTTTGTAATTTTGTTACTCCAAATTGATTGACTCAAGTTTGTATTCGGAATTGTTAATGCTACTCAACTCGTTTTGTAGAACGATGAACGACAGTATTTTACAGGGTATTTTGAGTGAGCAAATAAAATGTTTCAATATTACATCAAAATTTATTGAGGAATTTAAACTTGTTACTTAGTATTGGTCACTCCACTCAATTATGTATGAGTGCA
This sequence comes from Rhamphomyia laevipes, assembly GCA_963920725.1. Classification (NCBI taxonomy): domain Eukaryota; kingdom Metazoa; phylum Arthropoda; class Insecta; order Diptera; family Empididae; genus Rhamphomyia; species Rhamphomyia laevipes. The sequence continues at coordinate 137,046,254 of OY987255.1, forward strand.
TAACTTATTATTGTGTATTAAAGATAAGTTTATTGGTGACTGACTCAATTAAAAACTTTTTTGGATAATGTCATAATTGAGTCTAAAATTGGGAATGACAGAAGTTTCGTTTAAAAAACAATTTTTTAAAGTTAAATTTTGAAGGATATTTTATTTACTTAGAAGGATATTTAAATGAAGTCATAATGGCTTATAGTGTGCAGCTTTTTCTCTCAATCAAAATGTACAACTGGCTCAATTTGATTGTCAATAAACTGCTCAGTCTTGTACAATTCACTCATCTCCTAATCGGTCTCCCAATTCACAATCGGCCTTATCGGCAACGATGTATTATCGATCGCAGTCGTTTTGACATTTTAGTGCTTACATATACAAATTTATTATGCAATTAGTTTTTGTTGTTGTAGCGTATAGTGACATAGGAAGTCTATACCAATTATATTATCAGGATTTCAACTTATATTCCTTGTTAATTGCTAAATTCTCTATTCAAACCTATCTTAATTGAATATCTTAACCGATATAATTTTTAGAAATACTCTGAATAGAATAATTCGATGACAGTGTTGTCAGAATGACAGTTGTCTTTATGTGTAGACCTTTACCATTTGTCGAGTTAAAGTTTACACGTAGAAAATGTCGATAATATTAAACTCCCTTTTATAAAATGAAATAAAAAATCGAAATTGTTTTGTCTGGAATTAATTTGCCACTTCCAAAATCCAAACAGAACTTGACGAGCTGGACAAACAATGAACTAATAGCTTTGCGTTTGACAGATAAATTCGACATTGTCAACACTGCATTATAGTAAACATTGTCTATAAACCAAATTTGTTTGGCTACTCTTTATTTACTACAATTACTAGATGGTAACATATTTCAACAATTATTTTATCATCCGATTAATTCATATTTCAATTTGGAAACTAAATCTAAATAATAATTGTATCTTTATGAACCACTTATAGTTCTTCAGAAAAATCATTAAAAAAATTGACGATATTTAAATAATATTCTTTACAAAAAAGTGATTTTTTTTTTTTATTTTCTTTTAACAATTTCAAAGAAAAATTAATATTTTTAACTAATACATTACCACGTTCGTAGTCGTACTCGTTGTCGTCATTGTTATTATTATTTTTCGCAACACATAATTACGTACATAATATATAAAAATAAAATAATCTACTACAAAAGGAGTAAAACTTTACTTTTCATATTCAATGTTGTGGTATCTTTAAAGATTTAATGCGGTTTCGGGTTATATAGTCAAAATTTTATGTGATATGTTAATGTAATCATTTTACTCTTAATACCATATAAAAACATCATACAGAATCTTTTGAATCCATGTAGACTCGTAGTTTTATTATTATGTTAATAAAATGAGTTTTACGTTTAGATGGTCCAGAAGTTTTAGAATTTATTATATTTTGCCTCTAGATCTATAATATTTATAATAGAAAAAGGTACAGTACACTTTCATCTTCGTATAGTTTCTTGTAAAAATTTATATAGATAAAAATAAATTATTACAAAATGTACACTTTTTTAAAGACATTATTTTATATATTTTTTATATTATTATATGGTTCGGAACACTCTAGATGAGAGGCTATTAAAAGTGTCTGCGTAATATGGTTAGTAAAATGAAGTAAAATAAAATGTTAAAATTGGAAAGAATTTTTCAATGTTACTACGATATAAATAAGAAAAATTGAAAAAAAATTAGATTGAAAGTTTAGTTTGTATTTAAGATTGCAAATAATTCAAACTTTTATATATGATGTAGCTTGAAGCAATCAATGTAATTGCGTAATGTTTAAAACTACTATTAAAATGCAATTAATATTTAGAACTTCTTAAGAATATTTTATAGAAGTATAGAATTAAAAGTAATTTATACATAGATATGAGTCGTCATTATAGTTTTAGTTAGCCTGAGCCGAGGAAAGAGAGTTTCTCTATAACACTCTGTCCGGCGCAGCAATTTTCCAGTTTTCGGTTATGTTAAGCATTCCAACATCCGCTTCAACACAATCGTTTCACCGGATATTGGGTCTTCCTCTGATGCGACTACCCTCAAGTTTTAATTCAAATCTAGCTTTGGCTGGAGTTGTATCTTCCATTCGACATGGTCTAGCCAGCGAAATCTGTGAATCCGATACTTTTTAACTAAGACAGTCTCCCGATACAACTCATATAGCTTGTGATTATACTGAATTCTCCAAACGCCATTAACGTAGACGGGGCCAAAGATGCAACGTAGAATTTTCCACTCCGAAAGACCCCATGAGCTACTCATCAGTACTTCTTCTCAAAAAAGAGTTTTTTCAATAATTTTACATTACTTTCACTGATTGAGCCTTTCAATAGTATGTCATTAATTCCACCATTAAGTAGCGATAGCGATAGTGTTCTAGATATAAAGATCAAATCATTAGTTATTGACTGTTGTGTCAGACTTCTACAACATTATAGTCTAATTCATCATAATTGCAAAATTTATGAAATTATTTTCGGTCAATAAAACTTTTGCTGTTCTGTTTCTATAATTTGTTATCGGCTTGTGAAAGACATGTCAAAGTGAAGTAATATTATCAGTTTGGATCGTCATCCATTTCCACACCTTTGTTGTTTGACAAATTTATAAAGTCGTTACATGTAGCTTGGTTTTCAAGAGGCCTCTATTGACAAAGATCTTACTTTGCCACGTTGCTAAACCTTTAAGCTACGTGGTTTACTTCATCCATTAATTCAAGTCTCATTTTATATAGCTATACTCAATGAAAAGGCTGCCGTGTTGGTCCTATAATTATAAAAGAATACTGCAGTATTTCTTCACACAAAAGTATAATAAAGTCAGAGTTTTTCTTCGATATTCGAAGCACTAAGCAACATCCAATAATTAAGGTTTCTTGTAAATAGCTTCGGAAAAATTGTGTTGTATAACAGAGATTCTATGACTATGACAATTAATTTCTTCACAACAATATAGCCTAATTTACCAAATGGTGTATAATAAAAATCCTACAATCAAAAAAAAAAATTGTATTCAAAAGTAATAAATAATTTAAAATTGTATATAGAACCAGAAAACCCTTAACTTTACAAATAAAAAACACACCTTTTACCTCTAAGGCATCCGTAACTGCAAAAAAAATAAAAAATCGATTCTTGTTACTCTTATTCTAATGTTGAAGTTGTTATCGGCTTTTGGTTAATTCTTTTTTATTTTATTGCCAATTCATACAACAAAACTGAATAATACAAGACATAAAAAAACATAGATTCGTACTTTTTCACAAAACCTCTAATCTTTAAAGTGTATAGCTAGCTAACAATTTTTAGAAAGTTTAGTATTTTATTGTTCTGTAAATTTTTCACAAACACAAAATTTTAGTTAAGTTTCCTTATTGCGCAAAGTCATAGTCATTTTTTTTTCTTTAACAAATTCAAAACAGAGGAAAGTAAATCGTCGTAATATGAAGAAAAATACAAAAAATGAAATAAGGAAAGAATAATAATAAAATTACAAAAAAAAAAGAAAAAAAAAAATTCTAAAATACTAAAAAGTTCAATGCTTTCAATATTTTTATTATAATGTAATATAAAAAATAACAAACAAAATTTCGCGAACAGGGAAGAACAATTCAAATAAAGAAGAATAACAAAATTTATTATTTTTTTGAGACCAGAAGCTAAAAGAGATCAATGCTTTCTTACTATAGTAATGCTTAGCTTATGCTAGTATTAAAATAGAGAAGAATCATGAAGATGGTCAGAATAATTCAGAATCGGAGAATAAACCAGAGTTAAATGAGATGTAATATACAAAAATTGGATAATGTATGAGAGTTTTGGGAGAGTTAAATGGTCCACCAGGTGTAATTGAATGAATAGGCACATTTAAGAGAAAATTTAATAATGATGAAGTTTTTTTGTAAGGTTTCTCCTATAAATGTATAAATATGTCAGTGGTTGGTGGTAGATAAAGGTAATTTAAGGCCTCAATTTACAAGGTATCCAAAATTGACTGAAAGTATAGTTTTTAAAAGATGTAAAAAATTGGTTTTGCTAATATTAGGATAAAGTTAGGCTTAAATTTACAAACGATTCGAATTATAGTATTTCATTTTATATACAAAAATGGCTGAATAATTTTAGGGATTTGAAAGAGGCCTTAATAATGTTCGAGCTAGAGTTAGACTTAAATATCTAAATCATTCTAAATAAAATGTAAAGTGCTTTGAAGCACCGCAAAATTATCAAGATTAGAACTAAATTTATTCAAAATGTGTTCGTTTCAAGCTTTATTCTGACATTTATTTCTGACAGCTGACAATATGACAGTATTGTTTTGTACAGTGTGAAAGACTGGCCTTGGTTGTTTTAGAAAATTAATTAACCATATCTAAGCTTTCAGTTTTTTTAACATCGGGAAAGAATCAATTTACGGAATGCCTTATGAATATGAATGGCTTAGCAATAAGTGTTTTTGCTCTGAGTACCAAACCAACAAGATTCAACATTTTGTTGAGTATTTTAGGAGACATTACTTAACGAATATCCAATCTTAAAACCTTTGATATTTTACAATATTGGCGAGAGGAGATATAGTTCTTAGTATGATTCTGATTGATATATTTCGGTATTCTATATATCAGCAATGATGAATTTGTTCTGAGCAGCAACTTTTTTTGGATGTTTTAGAAGGCTTTGAGTAATTAGAACAAATCTAGGAAAAATATAATTTTGAAACGATTTTCATTACTAAGCTTTATCTTAATTTCTATGTATACTTCTAAGTTTAATCATTTCAATGTATGACCTTGCTCTTAAAAAGCCTCCTGAACCTCAGCATCAGCAAATACATTTTTAATTTAGAAGAATTTGTATAACGATAACAAACTTTATTTAGGCTTCCATTATATATTGACCCACGAAAAGTTCTTTATAGCTTTTAGTCTAAAATTTTATTAAATTCAAGAAGTCAACATAAAATCAAATTTTTTTAATTTATGAATAATTTTACTCAAATTTTTATTATATATTTTTTATAACAACTTTTAAATACTCCTTTACATAAAAATTTTGATGTTTACCATCATAAACAAAAAACAAGTTTTATACTTCAGTTCTTTTCTATACTTCCTCAAAGAGAGTACGATATTTTTGACCCTCCATTTAAAAAGTTTATCTTTTTTAACAATTCGTCCACACAATCATAAAAATATTAAAAGTTTCTCTTTAATCATAATTTCAATCTTCCAATTTCATTAAATTCCCTCTCTCTTTATGTTAATAATAATTCTCTTAAAAATATCTTTTATGTATTTCCTGCTTCTCTCTACAGATGCAGACCACAAGCAAAAAAAAACATAAATTTCAATTAATTTTCATTTTTATGCTTAAAGTTCAATAATAAAAGTTCTTTTCTCTGAAAAAACGATGAGAATTTTCATTATTTTTTAAGTCCAGTTTTTAACTTCTTCTTGTACTTTATGTTCTGCGCGCGCTACTTTAACTGTGCGCGCATTGCTTAAACCAAGATTTTTTTTGTTATTTTTAACTTAACTTTTGCTCTGCGATCTTCGCAAATATTATTGCTGAGTAAATTGGTTGGCGGTGGTGTTGGTGGTGTAGTGTAGTGATAGCATATTTATATACAGTTTTGTATTTTATTATGTCGGTGATATACACAAATAGCATTAAACACTGTGTAAATTAAATAACCCCCTAAACAGCATAGAATTTATACAGACGATAATATAGAGTCAGTTAGTTTAAAGTCAGTAGTTATCGGCTCGCAAAATAATTTTTTTTTATGTTTTGATGTATATCCGTTCGTACTCCGGTTTAAGTAGATATACACAATTCGCTCACCACAAAAAAAAATAACAAAACTTTTGTGATCGGTTTATATTAAGAACTGGCAATAAGGCGATGACTCCTCCACCGTAAAGTCGCAACGCGAAATATTTCATGAAATATTTTTTTAGTTTCTTTAAATAAAGAATTGAAAATAAAAGAGATTGAAAATAAACATAAATAATTAATTTTTTTTTTATTTTATTTTTCAATTGATCATGAAAATGGCAAAATAAACATAAAAATTATTTGGTTCAAGTGTAATGTGATCGGTAATATAAAGAAATATATGAAAATTTCGAAAAAAAAAAATTATGTGAAAACTGATATTTTTTTTTCTTGGTGTTATAAAATAAAATTGACTTAAAAAAAATTAAATTTAAGAAATTTTTATTTTAATTTAATAATTTTTATGTAATAAATTTCATTCTTTTTTGCTCTGCAACAATTAAAATTGTGTAAAAAAAAGCGATCATTTCCGCATTCAAGACTTAAACGAGAATTTTTTTAAACAAGTTCTGTAATAAATTTTTTAAAAATTTTAAAAATCAATAAAAAAATTAAATTGAAATTTGCTAATTAATTTCACACTTAAATAATACAAATTTTTTCGATTTTTTGTTGGGTTTGTTAAAAGTAAATATTGTTTTTTATGGTGAACTAAAAAGTGTTAAGTTTAAGGTTTTTGATATAATTAGGACATTTTGGTTGTTTGGGTGATAAAAAAATTATTTGGAATTTTATATTAGTTGCAGTATTTGAAATTAACAAATTTTATGGATTTTTCATCAATATTTTTAAGGTAATTTAAAATTTAATAGAATGTTTTTTTAAAGTAATGGCACTACAAATTAAGCCATGGAATTCTCAAAGATGTTTCATAATAATTGGGAGCTTCTAATGATAAATTTCTTTTTACAACGTAATTTTAATAGAGAAACATTTGTTGTCAGGAAATGGTTTTAAACGTTAGCATTTTTCACAATCTTAAAATATTGGAAATTTATAATTAATGGTACATTTAAAGCTGAGTAAACTTAGAGTGAGTGACAGCGATTTAAATCAGGGAACTATAATGCATCACAGCACACTTCTACACTAAGCCGTAGCGACCCTTCCTGGTGTTATTTTGAATTTAGAAGACTAAAATTTAAATTAAGTAGAAGCACGAAGTTTAAGAAGCAATTTTCCAGAAAATTAATATGTACAAAGTCGTTTTCTATTTATTTACAATTGATGATAATTTCGATTTAAATTTTAATTACAAAAAAATTTCTTCTGCAATTGATTTGTGATCTAAATGATTTTGTGCAACTTTCAATATTTTTCACTAATTTTGTTCAAGACTGACTGATATCGTGGTTCACATTCATATCGGTTCTAATTTGTAGCCGGTCTGTTTTTTTTTCTTTCTTTAAATGAGTTGCAGATTGCAGGAGTTAAGAGATTGAAAATTGAAAGGAATTCTGATGTTTGATTCAGAAAGCTGATAATTTAATAAATCTCTTTGTGATCAAAATCCAATTAATTTTGATCATATTTGATCAAAATCATATTCTGCTAGTTTTAATACCGAATTAAATTAATTTTTTTTTTAACTTTTTGGAGAAGCTAAAGTGAAAGATAAGTTAACCTCCCAACAGAGTGACAGAGTTACGTTGTACTTGTACGTGCACTAATTTTGATCAAGATTAATCAAGTTAATTCAATTTTGATATGCACCCTTGATCTGTTGATAGTTCTTCTTTATTATGAGATGTACGAGACACGGTTTAGAAATCAAAATCAATTCGGTTGAGAAAATGACAGTCACCTCTCCCGCATTTCGGACATGTTCTATTTGAAGATAAAAAAGGAACACATGAAAGGACATGAGTGAATTTATTCCTCAAGGATTTTAGGTTTGTCTATTCAAATAAATTTTTAACCTATTAGAATACTCCGATCAATATTATATTTTCACTTGATCAAGAATAATTCGATTTCCATCGTTTACATTTAGAACATAACTTCGAGCCAATTGGAATGCAAATTTTTACCTTTTTCTGATGTAATCTTCCGAACAATTTCAAAATTTTTACTTTATTTAGAACAACTTCCGGTCGTTTGTATGTCAAGTCATATTATTTTATTTTTTTTATAATTATTCTGTCCAATTCTCATTTCCTAATGTAAAATCTCTTTTCATTATATTTGCATTTTCACTGTTCAATCAAGCAAACCCCTTTAAAAGTTTCTTGTCTGCGCGTTAAGTTATTTTAGAATTACAATTTCGATGATTCAGAATCTGCAGAAGATTTATAAATTTATATATAGATTTCATTCTGGTGATTTCTTCCCACGAATGAAGCACTGTGATTTTTTTTAAAAAAAAAGGCTCCTTACTGATTTTCTTCATTATTTCTTTCGTGATGCTTCAAATGATATTCACCAACGAAATAAATTTTATTTAATATTTTTCTGGGTTATACGTTACGTATTAACGGTCCAATTATGGATTACCGTATATATTTTATTTTTGGTATTAAGGACGTTAAAATTATTATTTATTTTACGCTTCCTTATTTTTAACTTCTAGAGTTATTAGTTTTGTCGTGGGCATTCTTTTGAATAGCATCAGCAAGAGAGAGTTAACCAAAAATTTTTGTAAAGTGTAAATTTTAAATTGTTCATCGCGGCTCTTTGGTGAAGGTGTGAAAAATTATTATATGAATTTATTTTATTATGAAATTACATTTTGTAGTGAGAAACGTTTGGACTTTAGAATTAAAGTGGGTTTTTCTGATTGGCGTATAATTTTGGTCTTTTAAAATTTGCAATTTTTGACAACTTAATTTTTACTATGGTTTCAAAGATTTAAGTTATATACACAAAAACTAAATTGTTCAAATTTATTAAAATTGTTCGAAATAATTTGTTATTAATTGAATAATTTAATTTTAATATGTAATTTTTCTTTTCAAAATTTGTATTCAGTATAAATAATTAGTCATTTCCTATATAAAATCAATTTTCCTGTGATTTGATAATTTAGTGATTATTAATTGATTTTCAAGGTGAACTAATTGTCGAATATTTTTTTTTGATTAAATGTTAAAGATCAGATTAGAATTGGTTTAAGTTTAAAGAATACAGGTCCATTGCGACTACTGTCGTACAGATATCGTTAAAGTAAAGTTGTTTTTTTACTATCTAAATTTTACTTATTGATTATATATATAGACTGAATAGACTGTAGCTCAAAGAATATCTTTACAAATGTGAAGCTTTTGTGGTTGAGCGATAGAAATGATATAAGATACATCATTCAACTTTAAAACTCAGAGGTGTAAGCGACTTACAGCATTTTTAATAATGACTTTTCACTAAATCCAATTTTATGATAATAGAAGAATCTTATTTTCCAACATTAGAAGCATTAAGATTGATAGAAAATGTTTAGTGTCGCAAATACGATGCTCAACAATTTCTTCATTACAAATTTCGTTTTTATTAAAACTTGTTATCGCTAACTCAACTCCTCTTCTATCAAATTTTAAATTTTGAAGAGTTTTTTACTTAACTTTCTAAATACTTTATCCTCTAAGTTTCGATATTTAATGCTGAATTTCTTTTGCATGTAACCAAGATTGTTTACATTCCAAAATCTTCAAAGTTGCAAGGTTGCATTCCAAAAAACCTTCCAATTATTTTAGTTATTTGTCCATAAAAATTCTGGCACATTTCAAAAAAATTTAATAACTTTGAAGACATAGTCAACTCGAAGTCTCGTTTTATGTCTTTATACCGAAACTGGGAATTTCTTTCGGCTATCAGCCTGAAATTTATTTCGTAGGAGTCTACAGTGCAGTGTACAGTAAGTGTAAATATTTTCATTTATTTTTCTGAATCATCATCCAATCACTTAACTGTCATCTTTATAAATATTTCCTTTAACTTAACATCAATCTGTAAATTTTAATTGTCAATTTGTCTGGGTAAATTAATTTAAATGCATTTAAAAAAAAAAATTGAGTGTCTCAATATTTTGACTATAAACGATTCCATAAAATAAATTAGCTTTAAAGAAAATGGAATTTCAATAAAAAATATTGCCTTTTTTTTCTTTTTTTTTGCATAATTTCATCATTACTTTTATTTAAATTTATAATAAAAATTTCTTTTAATTTTTATTGTCCACCAATTACCAATATTAAAAAAAATTCATCTTTAAACAAAAAAAAATTTTTATTACATAATTTTGTCCTTGGTGGGTAAAGAAATTAGTCACAAAATTATGAAATCAGAGTTGAAGAAAATAAGAAAAATCTGATGATGATAAATATTATTTTTATTATTGAATTATGTAATTTGTTTATTAGTATTTTTAATATCACATAAAATAAAATGAGGGAAAAGGAAATTTTTATTTTGTTAATAAAACCACATAAAAATTGTGTCATCAATATAATAAATTTAAAAAAAAATGAATTTATCATCAAAAACTTGTAATAAATTAGGTAATTAATGGCAGAAGATTTAATAAGAGTTTGTGGTTGAAGGTTTTAATTCATTGCTGGTAGAGTACGAGTTACAATTACCTTCAATTAAAAAAGGAATTTCGTTTATATCGAATTTCATATGATAATTTAGTTTCAATCAAAATTGGACTAACCAAATCCTTCATCCGGTTCTGATTCCCAGTTTCGTTAACCTGGAGAATCTAAAATAAATAATTAAACTTCTGTAAACTTAAATCTAAATTTTAATAATTTTTAGCTTACGCTGACTAAGATTACCAAACAGAATAATAAGTAACACTGATTCAGGCCTAAGGCCTTCTTGACAATTTTGTAGAAGAAGTAATTATTGTTACTAACACACCATTTAAAAAATCACTTGTTTAATCAACAAAAAAAAAAACTAACAACTATGACAGTACGACAAAGACGAAGAAAAAAGTCCAGCAGGAGCTAAAACTTGACAGATAACTGACAAATGACCGAATAAGGAAATAGAAACAATTAATTAAGGTTTCTTAATCTTTGAAGTGTTAATGAAAGAAACTGTTTAGGAAAGTGATGAGGTTTTGGTCGAATTCGGAAAATTCGTATTAGAGTAGCAATTAATAACTATTAGTAATTAATTACCAGTAATTAATTAGTATTAATTAGTACTAGTAATGGATAGAAATCGTATTTTATGTAATTCTTCAAATTTTGTCGTTTAGTTGATTTGAAATATCTTCGAATCTATCTCATCCACGCAATTGACTCTTTCACTGATAACTTCCTTATTCTACAGGTTTTTTTATTGCTTAATAGGCTCCGATCATTATTGGTAATAGTTCTTTATACTTCTTTGTTTAATTTTGATTCTTGATGCTGGTATAGATTTTACTGTGGTATTTGACACTGGGAATCTTCGGCTGATTTATATGACCACATTATATGCATCCTCTGAAAACCCTTCGAATTATCACGTTAGTTGACTCAGCTACTCTATCTCTTTTGATCGAACTTTGGGAACGGTCACCAAACTTTAACTTAAACTGTTACCACGAGCAGTTCGTTCATAAAGCCTGAAACAAGTTTATTGTTAAAGCGTTTATCACAAACTTTCTGAAAACTCTTAATATATAAAATTCAAGACTAAATTATTGCAACAATGTCGCTAATAATTAACAACTTTCAATTTAAATCTTCGAAACATTATTTATTTTAAAATCGCGCGCGCTTGCGCACTTTTTTTACTATTTTACATAAGACTCCCGCATTTTTGTCACCATAAAAAAAAAGTGAAATTAATTTTACCAATTAAATTTCCATATAATAAAAATATTCTACATAATTTCCTGCATAATCTTCAATAACTTTTCGCTGAGTTTTTACCTTGGTGGTTTATTGGCCAGATAAAAAATTACAAATTTATTACTTATTTCAATTCGTAAAACAAGAAATTTTTAATATGTTTACAAAATTACAAAAAATTATTTACATTAAATAATAATAAAATATAAATTAAACGCTTACAAAGTTTTACATAAATGTATCGAATTAAATGAATGACGCCACCATTTAAAAAATATTGCGCAAAATAATTTTATTTTTAAGTTTTTTTTTTATTATTTATTTTTGATTAAATTTATTTAAATTGCGAATTTTTTATGATTCATTAACCTTTAAACATTTTCTTTTTTTTTCGATACAAAAAGCATATTCACATTTTGTGTACACTACCGGCAAAAAAAAAAAATTAGTTTAATCAATAATTTTGTTGATTAAATTGATTTTTAATCAAATAAATTGAATTTTTGTTTAACCCTTTTGAGTATGTTCATTTTGTTTATTAATATTTTTTACAATAAATGTTTTTTTACACTATTTATATTGGAAGTTTCTCTATTTTGTTGACCTTAGACTACTTTTTGCTAATTATAAAACTTAATTGAATTTTTTGAAATTTTGTTATAATAAACAAAAAGTTCCACCTACAAATTTCAATCAATTTATTGGCATTTGGAATAAAATATTACCGAGTTTTTATAGGAGAGGAAATTTTTAAAGATGAAATCTTATTAGAGATAATATCGTTAGATAAGCTAACTGAAATTGCGATACATGAATTGACAAATTCGTACTTTGAATGCAATTTCCTCATTTAGTCGGTTAGGCACTGTTCAGTTTGAAGGTGCAAAGAATCTATAAATACATTGATTCCTTGCTCCTTCAAACGAGAAATCTAATCCATCTGAATTTTTAAATTCTAGCGGTTAGTTGATTTGAAGGGTTCTCCAAACTAGCTCATTAAAGGAATGATATATTGAACTCTTTTATTTGTAACTTCCTTATTCTTCCATCCTGATCAGTTTGATTGTAATTTCTCCCTTCTAAATAGTCAGAATGATGTTATTTAAGGATGGTTTAATCTTCTACAATGAAAAGTGGGACAATGCTAAAAAATGTCTTCTTTCATTGCTTCTCCTACAACAACCAAGCTGTCAATTTAAATATGAAGAAAAGGAAGAAGTTTTTCTTATTCTCTACAGTCTACATCCAACTGGCTCGGCTGTACCAGTTAATTTATTTATTTGGTTCGTCAATCTCCCTCTTGATAAATGTTGACTAAGTTATCATAGGAGATAATTCCATTCATCATCATGCTTAGCTCTATAGTCATGGATGATTTTTTGCTTCCTCTACAGCACTCCTCCACAATATCTTGTTATATGCCACTGTCTTCCGATTTCGGATTCCTAATACTCTTAAGTCCTTTTCTATTTCATCAATCGATCTTTTTTTTAGGTCGACCACTGCTTTTCGAATTTCGCCATCAGGCGTTCATAGTATCCTACCACATCATCCTGTAATTTTTGGCCAATAGTTTGACCGTGTTCATTAAATAAAATCCGATAGAACAGAGCCTATAAGTAATTTCTACAACGCAAAAGAAGTTGAGAAAGAAGCCATCTCATAATACAAAGAGTTTAATGGGACAGTGCTAAGATATAATTCTGAAAGGAGTTGGCAAACTTTGTTAAGATATTGAACTTCAATATACGAATATCGACTCATCATTATTAATTTAACGATTATTTTACATTAAAGCATGGTGTGATCAAGCAATTTCTCTTAACGACCCGATGGTGTAATAAAATCTAATCTAATTCCGCCTTCTAACAGAATTTCGCCCACTTTCTCATTTTAAAATGCTACAACATTTTCGATTGCAATTTTTTTTTTTGTTTTTTAATTATTTCTATCCAAAAAACAAAATTAATTAATTTTTTTTTCTATTTTTTATTAAGTCATCATAAAACTTTCTTTATTAAATTCTAATTTTTACAAAAATCAAAAATTTTGTATAAATTATCCCCAAAGTTTTGTTATTATTAAATAGTAGACAACATTTCAGAAAAACTAAATCAAAATTTTGTTTTTGTTAAAATATTAAAAAATTCCAATTAAAAAAAAAAATCTAATCTTTTTGTCAGTTTTAGTTCAGATGTTTTACAAAGTTTTGATTATAATTTTCTTATTGATATTTTAAACTTCCTCTAAAAACACTTTAACAACATAAAATAACAAAAACAAAATAGTAACCTAGGGGAAACACATAACTCGTACTTATGTAATAGAGTTTTGTATAAAAAAAAATTAAATGGACCATATTTTAGATCCTTTTTGATATGATAAGAATCTATTTTATATAATTCAGAACGTACCGACATTAAATTTTACTGGGAAATCAAATAGATTCTGTGTGACAAATTTCAATCAAATCGGGCAAACTACTATGAGATATTGTTGCGCATAGGCCTCGGTAGAATTAAAAATAAAATCAGTAACGTGGACCATGTTTTAGATCCCTTGTGACATCAAGAATGTATTTTATATAATTCAGAGGGTACCGACCTTAAATTTACTGGGGCAGCAAATCTGACACATTACTATGACATATTATTACGCACATGCCTCGTGTAGAATTAAATGTATTACTACGCCCGAAGTCTTGTCATCCCGTTCAACTACTCATGTCGCAGCTGCGAAGAAACGAGCGAAAAAGAAACGGTAACCCACTTCATTTGCAAGTATCCGGCATAGGCAAGGGCCATGTTCTATTCGCTTGGCAGCCTTTCTTTCAACGAGCTCAGTGATCTTGCTGCGAAATGGCCCACAGAAACCGTCAAATTTTTGAACGCCACGAAGTGGATCTAAAACTACCCCACCATTACTAAACAACAATTACCTGTGGTTACGAGAGTGTGTGGTTTCAAAACGGCGCTAACTCGCTAATTGGGACTCAATGTTAGCTGACGTGTAGTCCGCCACTTTAACCAACCAACCAACCAACGCCCGAAGTCTGTTCAGAATTTCATTTTTATCCTTCTTTTTAAATACCCTCCCTACCTTGAAAACGTAAACAATATAAATTCATTTTTTCGACTTTTAAGTCCATCACAACACTTTATTATATTATTCAATAACTACTCGTAAAATTGATCGAAAATATAATCCAGCTTGTTAAATATTGAGAAGACGAAACAAAAAAATTGAAAAAAAACGGGTCAATATCAAAAGTTGTCAAGTGGGTGGAATAAACAGTAAAAAACAATTTCCTCTATTATTTAAAAAAACACCATTTTATTAAAATTTACATAAATTTTCTTATAGATACTATGAATATTAATTAATTAACACAAAATTTCTTTATCTTAATTAATAATAGTTTTTAAAACATTTTATGATATCAACAAAAGATACATTAAAATCATAAATTATTTATGATATTGAGGGGAGGGGGACGCATTTAAAAAAAATTATGATATTTTATAACAATTTTAATTATGGAATTTAATAAATTAAAAATCTCATGATAGAAAAATTTCATTAATTTTTGATCATTATTTCTATTAATGTGGGTAGAAAATTGTACAAAATTTAATGAAAATTTTTGGAAATTTTTTTATGTAATTGCGAAGAAAATGTTTTTTTTATTTTTGTAAATTTTTGGGCGGCGAATCAATATTTTTATTCTTGGTATTATTTATGATGAATTATGGTAATTAAGATTGTAAATTTTTGGTTTGTATATTTTGATTTTTATACGATAAATTCATTTAAAAAACTATTTCTCTGTAATAATTTTTTATGGTAGATAGAGATAAACCATATTTGGACAGCTTAGGCTGATGAACTTTTCTGTGAACATTATGACTTAAAAAAAAAAGAAAAAATGTATTTCTAAATTATGTAAACTTCGTTGGTAAGATTCAATTTAATTTATTTTAATTTAATTTTAATGAGATTTGCTGAAGAAGATGAACAATGTTAAAATTCCCAGTTGAGTTTAAAGACTAATTTTTTGTTTGGTTAATTTAATTATTATTAATGATTAGAAAAGTTAAAGGTGAGAAAATCTTGTTTCAAAGTAAATTTCGATTAAATTGCACAATTCTTGACCTAAATTCTTTTGGAGTATTTTTATTTGAAATTTAATTTTAGTTATATATTATGATTATTTTGTAGCATGCAAGTTAATTGATTAAAGTTTAAAATTTAATTTTTAATGTATTATGGAATGGAAACAAAATTTCATAATAAAAAAAATGGGAATTACTTAAAATAAAATTTTTTTATAAAATCCGAAACATTGTCATTTGGTTGCCATAGGTCCATATAACAGATTCCGAATAATATTAAATATATATTCCTCGCAAGTGTTTTTTTTTGCTTGTTCACTCCACTTAGTAGCGTAGAACCTCAATTATAGAGGACAATTATTATATCAGGTTGAAAATCTGATCAATTTAAATTTTAGTTTTACTTCTGTTTTTCAATTTGGATCTATACTAATTTTTATATATAGATTCCGTATTCCGAACCATAAGTTATTCTTTATACTGTAGAAACTTTTAATTGAAACAAATTAATGGATTTTATATAGTGAAACATTTGTTGTCAGCATATTGTTTCAATCGTTATCATTTTTCCCAGTCTTACAATCACAATTAGATATCGATAGTAACAATTTATAACCTCGTAAGTTCAATTATTTCAATGCAATAACCTTTAAAAATATACGGCAGATCATCTGGGTTATTCTGTTCAAGCCACATTTTTGTAAAGTTCATTAAAAACGGCCAAAATAAAACTTGTAATTCCTAACTTCAGTTTTATTAAGAAAAAATCGTTTTGAGTACTATACTCTTGAGTATTATTGTAGTATTGTAGATGCAGTACTACGATTAGGAACGTTAAATTCCTGAAGTAGGACTTTGTATTTCGTTTCAGAAAAATGTATTAAAGTCGAATTGTTTATAACCTAAAAACTAAGTTTTTTATTCAAATGTAAAATAGCTTTTTATGTCTCATATAAAATTATAAATTGTTACCATCCATATTGTAAATTAACGATGTTGCCATTCGTAACCTAACGAGTCACAGGATATCATATTCCCACTACGCCACCGAATCACAAGTCTTAAAATCTGAAATTTTGTATAAATAAATTTGTTATATGTAATTATTTCCTACATCAAATTTTAAGATTCCATGTACGATATATAGATTAGATAACAAAGTGGTCGTTAAGGCAGAAGTACAAACTTCCGCCTCCCTACACTGCGATCTAAATAGATCTATTATATATATATCTGGAGAGTGATACATTTCTAGTTTCAAATGCCCCTAGTTTGACAGCACTTTGTTTATGTTGATTAAGTTCGTAATTATCAATTTTCAAATTTCATACGTTTTGTTGCATGCAATTTATTGCATGTAATAAATTTTTGTTGCATGCAATAAATTTTCAATTTTTTTAAATTTGTTACATGTAATAAATTTTGTCATCACAACAACACTGGTATCATTTTTGAATTATAGTACTATAGAAGTACTCCATAAATATGTATAATAATATTATTTATTATTGCATGCATTGCAGTCGTCATTTAAATTTGAAGGAATGAAAATGCAGTTAAAAATTGCAGACATTTTTTTAGTTTATATATTTTTTTTGGTTATGTTAATATAATATATAATACCACAAATAATTGTAATTATTTATGGTGATATTAAATTCATTTTTGAATATTTTTTTTTTAATATATATTTTTTTATGACACTCTCTACAACAAAGAATTTAGACCTTAAAAAACCATCAGAAAGTAAAATTTATTATTTTTTCGCGTTATTTATAAATTTTATAATAAAATCATAATTAAATTTTTGTTAAAAACCATAAAAAAATTATGCTATAAAACAAAATATTTTTTTTTTTTTTAATAAAATAATGTTTAGTTAAAAATTATAATTATTTTAACTAAAACAGAATATAATAAATTATTATATCAGGTTGAAAATCTGATCAATTTAAAATTTACTTTTACTTCTGTTTTTATATGTAATGACATTTTTAAATTTATGAAAGGGTTTTGTAAAAAAATAGGGGCTGGGCATTTCAAATTAATTTGCGGAATTATAGATTTTGATAATTTCATAATATTTATATCATAAACTGCACTTAGGGGGGATTAGTAATAATTGGACTTATGATAGTATTATTGATTCGCTGATTGTTTATAATCATAATAGTAATCATGTTTAGCAAGTTCTTGTTTCGACGAATTTACTTATAAAATATATTTAATTTCTGACATAAAAATTCCAATCTGACAATATGTAAATCCATGATATCGATAACCTCGATTCCACAATCGATATAGCTATTTGGTTAATGATTGGCCCTTTAACCATTCGTCCATCTATTTACATACTTCTTACAAAACGTTGGTGTTGAGGCGGACGTCTGAATGCTGAAGTTGGAGTTTAGCAGCGCAAAACAGAAACCAATTGAGATTAGCTCTATCCTCGGCTCAAACGAATACGTTGTAATGCCGGTTAAGTAAGTTAGTTACCATACGTTCGGTTATGATACTATAATTATTGATTAGTAATCTATTTTTTTAAAATGTATAGTAATAATTTTGAGCACTGTCCGGTTTTAGTTCAAGGGTTCGTCTATTTTTTAGTAATTTCTTCATGTTCCAGTTCAATATTTGTGAATAGAATTTCAACCTGGAAAAAATGTGGTAATAGAAATTTCGAGGAATAACAATCTCGAAAAAGCTGACGTATTTCGTTAAGAGATTTTTGAGGCCTCACGAGATTACCGACATATCAGTAAGAATGTTACGAGCTTGTTCGAAAACTTACACTTCGATCGACCATAAATATTAGCCATAACCTCAATAGATCATTTATGCCATGATTTATTGGGTCTGAATCTAATGAAATGACATGGACTATAACATGATGAATGTGTAAGGAAA
This sequence comes from Rhamphomyia laevipes, assembly GCA_963920725.1. NCBI lineage: Eukaryota > Metazoa > Arthropoda > Insecta > Diptera > Empididae > Rhamphomyia > Rhamphomyia laevipes. Next base: position 137,064,939 of record OY987255.1, read on the forward strand.
GGTGGGAGGCTACGGATATAGTGATGCTATTAGCTATACTAAACCACAGCCTTCAGAATCGGTTATAGCATCATTCCTTACGTGCACTTAGGAATTTGATAATGATGTAATTTTGATTGATTTTGGAAGTAAAGTGTAGGGGGCTGGAAAAAATATATTTATTCTAAAATTTGGAGTATTTGGTATCAAATGAAATGTTTTGATTAGAATCTAGATAGTAATGCTATAAAAAATATACAAAATCTTCCCTGCAAATAATTAGCCTATGGTTTTAACAATTCACTCTACAATGTTATGAAATATTAGTGAAAATTCTGCCTCTATGATTCTATAAATTTATTTTAATGCTCTTTTAAATCCTTTTCAACTAAATATCATTAATTTGTAAATTATAAAAGATAATTTTAATTGATTTTTTCAACATATTTTTTATTAAGTGCTGCATTTAATTAAATTTAAATAAATTTGTTAAAGATAAACAAGTTCATAAAAATAAATTCAAAATCTAATCATAAATTTGTCTCTAGTTAGGCAAAATATAGAAAAATTCTAATTTATGCTAAACATTTATTTGATTATTCAAAATCGATTGATAAAAAAAAATATTAATAAACAAAAATCATAAAGAAAATAATAAAAAATTATGAATAAAAAAATATGCCAAATAAATTTAATTTTATGTTAAAAATCAATTTTTTTTTTCAGTATTATTTCTTCTGTTGTTGTTATTAAAATTATTGTAAATTTATGATAATTAATATCAAATTTACGCTATGACAGCAAACAAAATTATAAAGCCAATTTAAAATTGTGCATAAAATAATGAAAAAATAAAAAAAAAAATTAATTAATTTAATAAATTTTAATTTAATTATTGCTTACATGATTTTTTTTTTTTTTATTAATATTTTATTTCAATCTTTTTTGTAGTTGTTTTTGTCGTATCTGAACAATTTCATTTAATGTTATTTTTATAATAAATTTTATTTATTTGATTAGTTGAATGCAAAGATGTTTTAAGGGGTTAATCACATATGAATTTTAAATGATCAAGTATTTAAATAAAAGTTTCCAAATGAACCAAATATTGTAAAATTAAATTCTTGTATTTTTTTTTAACTAAGCTGCAGTTAAGATACGGAAATCCTAAGTAAATAGGTATACTTTCTGTACCATTGTCCCATTTCATACATCTTCGCCGAAGATATTTTAATTCATACTTCAGAACGAATTCCATGAAGCAAGCGTTCTGGCTTGAAAAACAATTCTCTGTTTCGGTCAAAATATACGGCATTTGTAATGTAAATGATTCGAGGAGTACAATAGCTCTAAAAATCGTAGTGGTTTCCATCATATAATCAATTAATCAATCAACTGTAAGAAATAGCTCAAAACGAAAATTGTTTTGGTAATCATTTTTACCACCAATGATCTATTTTTCGTATATCTGAGATCGTTTTTAATAAAAATATTCTCAAAATATTCGTAATTAGCGTTTCTTATCAAAAAGCGTTTTCTTACGAAAAAATGCGAAAATCAATGAAACAAAATGGCGTATTTCAATGAAACAATATAGAAATATACATAATGCTAGAACTCAAGTACGAAGTTCTGTTTAATATTTGTTTCTCAATGAAAATGGCTTCCAACTGCGAAATGGCTTCCAATATTATGTTCAGGCAACTTCTTGATGTATTTTTTAGTCAAGTATTGTCAAATAATAGCACAAATTTCATAAAATTGTAAATAAAATTAGGCTTTCGAGAAGCAGTGAACTGAAAAGTATATAATTGTTAGGAAACATCAAAGACATAATATGGCATCATTGATTTCACTATAATTTTACCCATTCTTATATTTTGTATTACCAGTAAATGTAATATTAAAACTATACCAAATAACTAACAAATTTTAGAGTTATTAGCTTTGGAATGAGTTTATGGTTCAGATTTTTCGGAATCCATTACTTATTGTCAATGTTATTGTTATGGCCTCATCATGAAATCATTGTCGTTAGCGAAAGTTAGCATAATTTACGTTTAAAATTACATTTTAGTTAAAGGATATACAATTTCGAATTAAAAAGTATTTTAGTATTGACTTACCCCTTTAAATATAAATAAATCCTTAATAAAATAATCTTTAAATTGATGAGATAATTAATTTTCAATCAAGTTTTTTTTTTATGTTACCTTCTTTTTAAGCGCATCGAATCAAAATATTTACATTTTATATGTTAAAAATTGTATAAATAACTAGGAAAATAATTTTCAATTTCCCACATAATAACATCCCGTTGGGCCCCCACTTTATATAAAAGAAATCATCATTTAACAATTTTACATTTAATTTTTTTTTAATAGTATTAAATATTTATTATAAATTTGAAATAATTTTTATGATATTTGCAATAACATTAATTCTATGAGCATATAATAAAATATTTGTACAAGAAAAAACAATCTTTTTATAATGAATTTTACGTTTAACATTTAACAAAAATTTTCTAATATATGGAAATGTCCAAATTGTTTAGTTTTTCTTTTCATTTTTCTTTTAAATATAATTTTTTGTATTGTAGGTGGAATGAAAAATGAGCTTCACAGTATTTATAATAACAACAGTTAACAGAAAGAAAAAAAATAGTTTGCATTTTTTTTTTCAAGCATAAAAAGCATTAAATTAATGTTCTGGCTTGCATATAAGTATTAAGCAAATATATTATTGTAAAATGTTTAACCGTTTCGCGGTTGACTTTAATATAATGTTCAGTCGGATACGGTCATTATTGGCATTAATTTGCCAATAATTAGGACTTTTATACGTCCTATTCTAAATCTACATTTGAAAAACACGTTGGGATTACCAGAGGTCATAGTATGGCAATGAATGATTACTAAATGCTAGTTAATTAGGATATCTGTACTAATTCCTTTCCTTGTTTGTATATCGGTAAGAGTTCATTGTAACTTAATGCTATTTTCTTGCAACTTGTTTCCTTCCATTTCAGTTTGTTATAACACTTTCTATTATTAAGCTTAGTTTACATTTCTGCGGATTTTCACCTGCGACAGGCTAAATTTTTCCGCCAAAGACTCATTTTTCCGCATACCGATTAACGTTTGACCGGAATTTTGGCTTTAGCTATTTACACACACATAAAAAACTATGTAAATAACTTAGTTGTCAAAATAATATGTTTGTATCTGTGTCTGCCGACCCGAAATTGTTGAAGTTTATTTGTCACTAGTCTGCGACGAAAAATCAACCAAGCCCTTATTTTGTATTGGAAATTTCAACGTAGACGAAAATTTGCGGATATTGTATTAGGTCTGCTTAAAAGCTACACTTAACTTCACTTGATATGAGGAATAGCAACGGTTTCTCAGCTTTTGACTGATAATTGTAGTTAAAAGTAAAATATTATTATCTTTTTTCTCTATATTATACAAGGCAGGAATTTTATAAATTTTCAAGATCGAGAAGCGTTTTGAAATCCAAAATTAATTTTGCTTAGCCTTTTAAGAAATGTTTAAGCTATCAAAGAAGCTTGAAAGGTTCCTAATAACTAAATATATCCCTAATATCTTTACGTCTTCGCGTCTAAAATATTTCTCAGCATATAGAGAAAGTGTGTTGACGGCAAGCTTAAAGTATTGGATATACTCCTAATATTATATCTATCTTTCTGCTTATTCTCACTAATCCATACAGATAATTGGTACACTCATAGGCTCTTATTTTGATTGTTTTCGCTGATAAGAAACCTTCTGTTTTGGATTAATTTTGGATTAGAAACTCAATTACTAATATAATTAAAAATTGTACCATGAGAAGTCTAATGCTGCCGCGAAATGGTTAATTGATAAAAGTTTTAGTTAAACAAAAAAAAAAAAACTCAAACTTGTATTTTTATGTTGTGAGTTGGTTTTTTTTTTTGTTTAATCTGTGTGACATGAAGGAGGTTTTAATTAACTTGTATGTCACCATAAAATGCAAATTTTTTTGTTAACTCTTATGTTAAGACGACCAAAGCGAAGAGTGGTGACAAGCGCGGGTAAAGTTTTTTTTCTTCTTATGTTTACGTTGGGGTTTTTTGTTTGCATAGTTAAAAATATTTTACCGCCGACTATAAATGGGAATTTTTTTTTCCGAATAGTGTAAATTTTATGATAAGAGCAAGAGGCCATGGTACAGAAAGTGAGGGAGGAATAGAAATTGGTGAAAATAGCCATAGAAAAATTATTATAAACATTTTTTTTTTTTTTGTAAATTTAATTTATTACCTTATTCTCAGCAGGGATGAATTTTATTGAGGTTTTAAAGAAATATTAAAAATAAATAAATGCAAAATATTAAAAATACAAAAAAAAAAAAAACTGAGTTGGTTCAAAATGATCATCAATTTATATTTATGAGCCAATACTGTTTTTATTGGTTATGATGAAATGGTTCTGACCTCTGGAATGGTAAATAATGTTCTATAAATTTTAGATGATGATGCAAATAATAAAATTTAAAATTGATTTATTGTTAATGGGAGTAAAATATAGAAAATTTATGAACCATCAGTTTTAAAAATGATTAGAATATTTAATTTTAATATATTCGAATTTCTGAGTTATTGTAATATTTATGAAGCCCAATAACTGAACGGATGTTCATATGAACCCATATGAATTAAGTAGAACTGAAGATGTTTTACGTTTTGTTAAGAACCTATGCTAAGAATATGAAAAAGACTAAACACAAAGTATTAGTAATTGAATCACTAATCCAAAATTAGTCCAAAACAGAAGGTTTCTAATCATTGAAAACAATCAAAATAAGAGTCTCTGAGTGAACCAATTATCTGTATGGATTAATGAGAACAAGCAGAAAGATAGATATAATATTAGGAGTATATCCATTACTTTAAGCTTGACTTCAACACACTTTCTCTATATGCTGAGAAAATTTCCTTTATCTAACATTTACTCCAGCTAATCATGTTGCAGTATAATAAGTAAGACCCATAATATATACCACGACCAATGTGTAGATTTTTACTCTGTATTAAGGCAGATGTGGTACATTGACAAAGTATGACATTCAAGAATAATAGATTTTTTAGAACAGTTCAATGTCAATAATTATCGTAACTAAATTATATTATTTAGATAGTTTTGGATTTGATCTATTCATCTTCTTCGAGTAGTACCAAATTTTCTGAGGTCAACGTTGTTAATTGTAGATGTTGCTAATTATTTGATCTTATAAAGGGGCAATTATATCCCCAACACTAGGCCACTAGTTGGCCCATAAGTATCCCCTAGAATTACAATAATATTTCCCCTCTACTGCTCTTCAAGCCACTCCGCATTCTTATCAAAATTTAGCAGATCCCTGACCGGGATTTCTATCAACTCCTCAAGTCCATATCGAACCGCTAGTTACCTAAAATACGATTCCTACTCCTGTTCAATACAGGGCAGTCACTGATATCTTCCGCCACACTCAATTCGTGACACCCTCTACATGAATCCATCGTGGTAAGCCCCAATCTCTTCGCCATCTTCCCTAAGAGACAGTGCCCTGTTATCTATTCTGAGTAGATATTTATGAGATTTCAAATAATTCGAAGGATTTCGTAATTGCAGCTAACTTGAGATCTAATTCTACACTTCTGTCAGAGCTTGTTATTTCGGGTTTCCCTAAACTCAAACCTTTGCGTTTAATGATTCACATTGACAAAATCTACACAAAATCTTCTTTAGTTTTTCTTCAACTCTTCATTTCATATTATGAAGGAATTAACCAAATTTCCAGTGTATAATTAATAACAAAATAATAATTTTTAAAATTTATTTAATAAATTTTTATATTGAATTAATAATAATTATTTTTTCTTCATTTTTTCAGGTAAGTGACCAAACTTCAAACAAAAAAACCAAATTTTTTGTAAGTATATTTTCTAAATATTGATCGATAATTTTGAGTTAAATTTCTCTAAGTAATTTAACAAAATAAATACAAAAAAAAACACTTCTTATGTGCACACTTTACAGATCAGTGACATAGAGAAAACAAGAACTTTTTTTTACAGATTCATGTACATAAAAAATTACATTTTTTTACTTCTAAACCTGGTTAAAAGAAGAAAACCTTCTTCTTTACCAAGAGAAAATACATAATTTTTTTGGTTTTCGAAATCAAAAGAAGAACAACTAACAAAAAAAAAAAAAATATAGAAGAATATTTTTGTAAAAGGGAAAAACTAGTTTTCAATTTCAAGTTCTAGGTTCTTTTTAACCAGATACTATTGAAAAACCAAAGACAAAAACTCTAAAACTGAATAAAAAAAAATGCAGACTTTTCACATTTGTTTGTCGCGTATATTTTTCCTATGACGACGATGAATCTATGAGCTGTACTTGCTTGCTTTGGCTTTGCTTTTAGTTATAGAGAATTCATGATTTCAAGTTTGAATAATATTTTTTTTTTTTTAATGGTTAACTTTATCCTCCATCCTCAGGGGAACTGGCAACAAAATATGTATAACAACATAAAAAAAAAAGGTTTTTCCATCTTGTTTGTGTGCAATTTTTTTATATGTAAAGATACTATTTTAGATGAAGAAAAATTGTATTCATTATTTGTGCACAAAATCATTGAATTGAAGATTCTTTAGCAATGATAAAATTATATATAAATAATATATAACAATTTTTTTTATTTTTTTGGTATATAATATAAAAATACACAATTGAAACGTAAATAATGAAAAATAATATGAAAAAAAAATGAAGAAAATCTTGAGGTTGGTGGACTCTACTAAAAGTTGGAGTGGTTTTGGCAAGAGTTTTACAATAAATTTATAAATAACATAAAAATTTATATAGAAATTTTGTTAGTTATAATATTAAAATATTGATTAAGTTTTTAATTATAATTTTAAATTTTTTACATTTAGTAAACTGAAATTGAATTGTCGATCCAAATTTTGACAGTATTTAACTATAGTAATTAACCAGAGTGGAAAAAAGCTTTGGTTAATCAACCATCGGTCCATAGAATACTTCTTAAATATTGATTTGTTAGTGAAAAAGTAAATTTCCAATGGAAAAGGTCAATTTCGGTGTTAATTTTCAGCCAATTTTTAAATATGACCTTCATTTGCTGTGTTGCCAAATCATCAGAATGATTTCATTTGATTGTTATATACTTTTAATTTTTTTTTTTTTCGTTATAATACTACTTTTAATCGAAATTATTGATTATTGACTTTCTGCAATGCCACGAAAGGGGGAAAAATGTAGAATCAACAATTTGTATTTTCTTCAAAAAATGTTGACAGCACTTAACAACTTGCATCAATTATTGACCATATTTTCAATATAAGCTTCAATTATTATTTATATGGTACCATATTATTATCAATGTTGAAGTTAGAAGCTGCTCGATAAAGTTTCATGCCAATTGTTTCATTGCAGATTGATTTTGATTCAGTAATTTGTATGAAGTATCAATTGCCTGGACATAGAGATATGTTTTATGTACTCAGTATACCTAAGTTTCCCTATCTAAGTTACTGATTGAATAGTATTAGGAATATATTTGCGATGTTTGTTTAGTTAACTTTTAGTTAAAGTTTAGTTAATAGTAAAGGTTGACCACAGTCAATACTAATGACTGCAGCCATTTTCATTATTGTAATATTCCTTCTAATCCTTCTAATTAAGTCCGTACTGTTGCTTTAGTTACAACCGCCACGATCCCGAAGAAGTAACAACATAACTTTCGAAGTCGTCAATACTGGCGTTGTGGTTATCTGATGCATTAAACTCTACACCGAAGCATCGATGTCGCTCTAAGTAGACTTAGCTTGTAAAATGTTAATAATTGAAACCATTTTCTGACAACAAAATGTTCTACTATTAAAAGCCATTATCTTGTTACAATTCTAGAAACAAATGGTTCGGAATCCATATAAAATTAGTATAGGTTCAAATTGCAACAAAATGCCATGCAACCTCTGCAATTGAAACCATATTCTCCCAAGTCCAGTAATAAATACATTTATATACTTAACTAATATTTATTTGCACTTGAATATTCAACTTTTAAAATCAGAAATTATCAAATTTCGACCTTTAATTAATTTTAAAGTACACTAAAATTGTCAATGACATGATAATAAATTCTATCTATAAAAATCGATTATTTTCCAATTTTAAAATTAATTTTAAGATTAATTTATTTTCAAAACTATAAATCAAAAATTGATCGTAATTGAACAGTACATAAAAATCTTGACCATGAATTAATAATTGTTGTAGGTCAAAAATCATTATTTTTTTTGTAGCTCTATTATCTCTAAAATTACACAATAAATAAATTGTCTGCAAAATTTTGTAATTGAGATTTAATTGAAATATTTATTTATATTTATTACAATTTCGATTAATTACATTGACGAATATTTTTATAGATCAATAAAACTTGTAGAATTCATACAGCAAGTTTGTTTGGTGACCCTTTTTTGTCAATTCGTGGGCTATTTTGAGGTCCGACAGTTGATCTCTAAACAATTATAAAGTTTTGTGAGTGTAGTCAAAAACCTCAAATTATTGTTTTAGACTTGTAGCATCACCTGTCAGCAGAAATGTATAATTACATCACCGCCATTTTATTCTACTTTTTAGTTCCTTTATTATTTAGCAGAATAAAAATTATTTTTAAATTCGTATCAGAATTTCACGTCACTATGCTTTGGTAAATGCAAAATCTGATTATATCAACAGAAACTGTAAAATTTTCCGGTAGGTGGCGCTATTCAGTGTTTAATCCAATTTTGTGTTTCTAATGAATGAATATTATTGTTGATAGACATCATTTTTTAGAAATAAAAAGAAAAGTATAAGAAAAAAAATGAAATATTAGTTCAAATTTTTGCTACTAAAGGCGCTACATGTCAAAATATATTCGTATTATTAAACTCAAAAATATAATTTGACATCGTAAATGGTTTCTACAAATAATTTTAGACAGCACACTTGAAATGAACTAAGAAGTAGAATAAAATCGTGATGGTGTTATTATACATTTCTGCTGATAGATGGCGCTATAAGTATATTTTTGATTCTAGAAGACTGTGACTTTGTAATTGGTCAGCCCCTGATACAAACAAGCCTGTATTTATAAAACTGGTTGGTTGGTTAAAGTTGTGGACTACACGTCAACTGACATTGAGTCCTAATTAGCGCGTTAGCGCCGTTTTGAAACCACACACTCTCGTGACCACAGGTAATTGTTGTTTAGTAATGGTGGGGTAGTTTTAGATCCAGTTCGTGGCGTTCAAAAATTTGACGGTTTCTGTGGGCCATTTCGCAGCAAGATCGCTGAGGTAGTTGAAAGAAAGGCTGCCAAGCAAAAAGAACCTGGCCCTAGCCAGTGCCGGACACTTGCAAAAGAAGTGGGTTACCGTTTCTTTTTCGCTCGGTTCTTCGCAGCTGATGGTACATGTGTCTACTACACATAATTTCTTATGATGACTTTCTGTAATACAATTTATTAGAATTTGTTTTTTCTACTTAACTTATCCAGCTACAAAGAAATATTTTTCATATTTTCCCTATATTAAATAATTCCTAACAAAAAAAAACAAACTAATTTTCATATATAAATTTAAAATATTTTTAAAAAAATCATGTTCTCTGCACCCAGCAATAGAAAAAATTCAAATAAAAACTGTACTGCTTTTTGTATCTATAAGATATACGCATAAAAATTATTTTTATGTAAAAAAAAAGCCTAAAGAAAAATTCTGTTATAGGCAAGATTATTATTCTTCTCTTAATCGTAGCCGAGTAAGCATTCAATGAACAAATTTTTTATTACATATTATTATTATTATTATAATTTGAACTGTAATCAAGGACGTGTAGGATATTCAAACGACCTTGAGTAGTTATTTTGTAATTTTCATTTAAAAAAAATTATTTATCATTACTGTTGTGTGGCTGGGTATCTTTCATATATGTACAGCCATTTTTGCTAAATAAAAAACATGTTTGTTGCCAAAGTTACACTACTGCAGGTACAAAGTTTCATTTAACAAAAAAAAAATTACATACCTCTACAAAACACTGTAACAATATTTTCTTTGCAGTGATTTATTTTTGCGTTATGCCCTTTTCTTTTATGTGTGTAATATGTAACCAAAGAAAATTGGAAATTGGATTTTGTTTTATGTCCTAAGAAATGCTATCGGTTTGAAGTTTGAACCTGCCAGCCAATATTTTTTATAAATGAAGAAAATCAGAAATTTTCAAATTTCTTAATATTTTTTTTTACAACAAGTAACAATTATGTGAAAAAAACTATTAAAAATATTTCTGTAATATGAAAATTGCGGATTCAATAAATCAGCATGCATGCAATATGAAAATTAGTAATACTAAACACTAAAGCATTAAAAAATGTTGTGTACAATAGAAAAGTTGTTATGGCAGTAAGTATTAGGCATAATTTGAGTGCTGATTTTGTTTGGATGCCATTATTTCTGAATATTTATGAATTTTTGGTTGAATATTGTAGAGTAGAGCAATAACTTGGATGAAATCGAAATAATGTCACTGCCTTGTAGCTTTTTTGAGTTACTATATACTTTTTTATGAAGGCGAATGTGAGAGCCCCTACCCCTCTTACTATTTAATAGATTTAAAGAAACCTAGTATGTTTGAGGGGGTAATATTACCCAATTCTTCAGAAGTAAGGAGACATATGCCTAAGATATGTGGTCTACTTCTTGTGAATGCCTCGCAGTGGCAGAGAATGTGTTCTGTCGTCTCTTTGTCATTTAGACAGATGTCTGTATCAGCCAGGCCTATTTTACAAAGGTGATAGTTCAAAGAGTAGTTCAAAAGCCTGTCAGGGTTCTTATGTCCGATTTGCTGAGTATTATTATATCTTCCACTTTTATTTTGTTTGGTTTTTTTAGTTTTTTTGATGTAGAGAGTCCTGGTGGTTTTGCCAGTAAATTTTATGCTCTTGTTCAATTCATCTACAAAAAGCGAGGTTGTAGTCTCCTCTTGGTTTACCGCAAAACGATTCTGGTCCAATGAGTTTTGTTACTTTGTTAAATAACCACTTCAGAAAGTTTACAATGGACAGAAACACTGAAAAGGTTGACAAATGAATAAATCGTTTATAATTAATAGTTTTTCAAAAAAAAATGGTTGAAAAATAATTTAAAAAGCATTGATTGCTGAGGTTGGAATAGAGGTGGAAAATTGAGTCCATAGTAATTCATACAGAAAGTAATAAATTGAATTGATTTGGGAGAGCTAAATAACGTGGAGCTTGTAGTTTGGACTAGGCATAATTATTGCAGCAAAAAAATGGGAAATAAATTGAACAATTTTTACAGAAATTTATAATTAATATAAATAAATCAAATTTGTATTAACAATTTGCAAAATTTAGGTTGCGGTGACCAAGGTGGGGAATAGGAATTGATAATAAATACTGACTAGTTAGACTTATTTCAGCTCAAACTACTTTTATTTCCAATTTTTCAGTAGATTTTTGTATTATTCAAATAAAGAATATAAATTTTCTCATTCCAACTCAACAATCCAAGAAAAATTTGTGGTATCAAATAAAATTAAAAATTGTTTAATTTTGATAGTAGGTTTAATATACAAAATTATCATCTTTTAAATTTTTTTTTGTATATAACTAAAATTTTCCGCTTTTTGCACTCAATTTTCATAAAGATAAATGTCTTTACATATTTTAATGTGGGGGTAAACATAAAATCTTAATTTCACAGTTCGAAATAACTGTGTAACGCACATAAATTTTCAGGTGTTTTGTAAAAAAAAAATTATACATGAAAAATATTTATAATTGAATTTCCTTTCGATTTTAATCAGTTCATAATATTTCAATTTATATATACAACCACAGCAAAAAAAATGACCTAAATTGATAAAATTGATCAGGATTGGCGATAATCTGATAATTTTTTCAAATAATAGCCTTCATAATTTTTGAAGTTACAAACTTCATTTAAGAAAATGTAAATTATCTTCAAATTAAATTCAAATTTAAATACAATTAGAATTTAATTATATTTTCAAGATTAGATTTAGGTTTTTAGACGTAGGGTAGAACCAATAACAGCAACTTTACAGCGTATTATAATTACTCTCTTCTAATTATGCCTACTTTTACCATTCTATAAAACAATACAGCTTTGATTGACATGGACCACGATTCTAAGTATGCAATTATGTAATTACCGAGGTATCGTAAGCGTTTTCTCGCTATCGCTTTGCATTTACATAGTAGGTATTTTGCCGTTTCATCTTCGTCTTCACATAATTTGGTCTTCCAATAGTTCAAGTCTATGCAGATGTTTTTTAACTTTTCAGTGTCATGTAAAGATACCCTCCAGTGTTGCAAGCATTTCCCGTATCTCGTTTTTTAGATGGATTATGTATGAACATCTTTCAGTGTCTCATGTTTACTCGCTTACTCCAATAATTTAACTTAAAACAGCAGACTTCAATATATAAACCAAAAATTTTGTCAAAAAATTCGTTATTATTATATTTATAAGAACACAATTTGTAGGCAATTAAGTCTACACTTTTTACCACATACTTTTAAGTAGTTGGTGCCATTTTAACATCTAAATGAAGCAATCAAATTATTATTAATAAACTGAAGATTGTTTTGGTAAGAAAACTTTTTAAAAATAATTTAATCGTGATGCTTAAACGAAAGCTCCGAATTTTGAATTCAAATTTATATTTTGGCTGAATTCAATCTTTTATAAAATGAATGAAATTGAAATACATCAGCAATAATTCGACCAAACAACATAATGTCAATGTCAATGTTCTATAACATTTTCAACAATTTTGAACTATTGCTCACATAACATAAAACTTTTGTATAAATTTGAAAGTAATTGAAAATTCTGAAACATTTCATAAGAAAATTTGTTCTTTAAAACAAAAGACTTGTTTAAGCCACAAACCTGATTTAAAATTTCATTATAAATTTAATATTGAGGGAAATATTAAAAATAATTGATTTATAAGTACTAGGACAGATTATATCACAACATTTCAGAACTTTTCCTTGCGCCCTTTCATCATGCACATTTAATCGTGCAAAAGAAAATCATTACGCGATGAAAAATTATCACAACTTAATCTGCTCGCGATGAAATTGTACATGATAAAGTGCTCGATGAATAGTGATTGAAGAAATATTGGCTTCAGTCTGTTTTGTATTCAATAATTAAGATTAATTTCTTTCAATAATTATGAATATATAACAAAAATTGATTGATATTATATTTAGGACACCCTGTTGTTAAACTGTTTCTTTAAATTCTGAAACTTTTTTCAATTATTATTATTCGATGAATTATGCGTAACAAAACATAAAATTAATAAAAAAAAACATTTTTGTGAAATTTAATTCCACAGTCACAACAAAATTTATACGGTATCCTACACGGTAATACAAATTTAACTTGTCAGCACTGTATTTCTATATGCTATCCAAAACAATCTTTCAACACTCATTAATTCATAAACAATTTATATCAACATAACAAATTAATAATAATAATATAAAAAATAATTTAACATTTTTTATGGATTATTATCAATAATAATTTGCGATTTATGAATTTCGAAGGATCATTAATCAAAAAACTTTTTCACTGTTTCCTCATTTCAGTTTTTCAAAGTAAAAATTTTTAATGTTCACTGTTAAGTCTGATAAAGCACTTTAAAATTTCCATAAAATGGTGTTGTTTTGATTTCGGATATCAAAAGAGGTCAGTCGAGCAACATAACACTGTGCGCTGCTGCTGAAGATCATCATTTATCCACACTTGAATAAACTTTAAAATATTATATTTTTTTTTTGTTATATACAATAAAAATGGAGAAAATTGAAATTAGGTCTCCAAAAAAAAAAAATGAAAAAATTGAAAAATTGAATTGCAAAAATTGATTGTAATTATTAAAAGTTTTTGCTTTCACCTGATGTGAAATGAAGAACAATTGGTGGTAAGATGAGAAAACCATATGACATGCTGATTTTCTTTTTATGTATTGTAGGTGGTAGTGCCAGAGCACCACGAATTTTATTGATTATTGGAACTTTTATTTGGAATTTTGTTGTTGAATAAATCATGTTTTTTTTTGGTAGAAATTGGAATTAATTGTGACAATTGAAACTAAACCAAATATTTTTATGATTTACTTTAAAGATTAAATTGGATGATGCCAATTTAAGATAGAGGAACCTCACCACGTGCTGAACGGTCAGGAAAACACGGCCGTCGAAAAAAGGAAAACGGAATACATTCTCAAGCTGCCCCGCAAGGACATAGCTAGAGAGCTACAGGTGTGTATGCGGAGCACTGGCCAATTAGTGAATGCGGTCAGACTGGGCATCCCATTTAAACAATAATGCCGCAGATGTAAAGTACACCACTGGCCAGAACCAGATACAACTCTTTCGACAGTCTGTACCTTATCAAACTCATAATTCTAGCCAAAAACGAACTCGTGTCATTCAGAGTGATTTTGAATGACAAGAGGTGGATCGAAACTACCTCTTTCCACCGCGTAACCTAGCCTGGTTTCATGAGTATGAGTTGTAGCAAAATGGCGATGCAAATTGAGGTCGCCGAGCATGTTGCTGGGGACTCGCTACTTAAACAAACCAAAGTGGTTGATATACTTACAAATGGCTTTACAAATCAATATGATATTTAGCGGAATGTAATAATATTCTTTATCGGAACGCATCGCCAGTTATCTGGTTATGATATTCAATCTTCAGATGTATCATTAAATATTCAGTCTTCCATTATTTTTTAGGACTTCACCTTTTTAACCGGTCTGACTTTCCTACGTTTTCATTAATTACGGACACAATTTTGATGTAGATTTAGAAATAAATGCTAATTTGATCAGAGTGTAATTAGCTTCATCAACTTGTATCGCCGGGAGCTATCAAGGATTAGTCTTTGTATCCTATAAGCGTTTACTAAGACAGTCTTTACGGTTTTACCTTCATGTTTTGACATAACTAGTAAAAGTTTTATATTTGTTTACATTCCGTCAGAGTTGTAAATGTGTCAACAAAAATTGAATGCTTGTACGATTAATTTTAATCTGATTTATATGAAATTGATTTTAAAAATTAACCTAATTTTCTCAGTTTTTGAACAAAGCCTAATTTATGGAGAAATTCCTTAAATCACATTGTACCTTAAGTCTTTTCTGTTCCTTGAATGAAAATCATTTCGGAATTTGCAAGTTTAGAGTACCAAAAAAAAAAAAAAATACAAATTTCGATTAAAAAATTGTTTTTCATTTTCGGTTGTTTTTCATTATTACAGTATAGAGCGATGTCCTCCGGAATAAGAACAGATGCTATAAAGTCAATGCAAGGTCGTTTCATAAATAAAAAAAAGAAATTGTTTTGCTCCAAAAATTTATATTCCTTGGTAAAATTGGAATGTTTATGAAGTTACCATATGTTATTTTGCAGATTGATTGAAAATTGAATTTTTATATAGTTTTTATCAAAATGGTCAATGAAGAACGAAAAACAACCAATTTTTTTTATTTTTTTTTGAAGAAATATCAAATTTCGTAATTTAAATGGACACGTACGAGGAAATATGTAACCGGAGATTTAGTGTTTATAAAATTTAATTACAATTTTTTTTTTAGGAAGGACGAATGAAATATTCAAAAGGAGATGCAAAAAAAAATTTTTTTTTAGGGATATTTAAAACAGTGAAAAATGTTATAAAGTTTTTGTATTATAAACAAAAGACTTCAATTTATAAGCAACAAACTTGATAATTTTTGTTTTTAATTTTTAATTTTTTGTTAAAAAGTCTTTTCATTATTTTGTTTTTTAAAATTGTTGTCTTAACGAATCATTGATCAATTAGTTATAGATCAAATTTAGTGTAATTTTTTCTTCATTTCGGATAGAATTCAGTTGGAAGCAGCTTTTCGACTATTTTACTGATCACACTTAGTTTGTTTTATATTTTTTTTTTGACACATGACATAATCGAAGTCCAATTTTCATGATATTCTAGAATTATGTAATATAAAACAATGTTAATCATTGTGTTAATTATAGAAGTAAAATTTGGTTGTTTGTTTTGGATGTATAGGTTAAAATGGTTAAAGTGATTGGTTAGTTAAAGTGGCAACTTCGATACTATTCACACTCGTGAAACGTCATTAGAATTAGAAACGCATTATTTGGGGTAGCTAAAATTCACCTCATGTTGTTCTGGAGTGTACCTTTTCGTGAGCAGGTACACAGTCGTTAAATTCCTAGTCTAAATGGACAATTTTGATACTATTCACACTCGTGAAACTTAGAATTCGAAATGCATTATTTGAGGTTGTTTAGAATCACCTCAAACAATTCCGGAAGTTTACCTTTTCGTGAACAGTTTTCTGGTTATATTATGGTTAACATCGTTTAGTTCGTCGTTTCCAAGAAAACAATACTAGTGTCTGGTTCGGTTCTTTACAGCTACGACGAGAGTGGGTTGTATAAAATTCCTAGTCTAAACAACGCATGTTAACCTTTCGGCCAATGTTTCGTATACACAGCCGTTAAAGTGTCGGAAAGCCTGTGTAGCACAACAAATTTTTGATTATCTACAATGCATTACAATTATATGATACAGTGAATGTAATGCTTGATTTTCACCATTTAAAATCATAGAGAAGATTTAAAATCTTAACCAAAACTTTTGAGAAATTTTCCAAACAAAAACTGCACAAAACGCTGACAAAAAATACTCTCTAAAAGTTCTAATTTATACAAATTTACAATGGGACATTTTTTTTTAATATTATTATACTATATCAATAAAATTAAAATTTTAATTTTATTAAATTGAATTGAAAATTTATATTTATTTAGAGAAAACAATCAAAACTTTAATTTTTTATTTGATTTTCAATTCAACAAAATCATTTAAATTTATTTTTAGTATTAATAATAAAAATAAATAATCAAAATATAACAAAACTTAAAATAATTTCCGATCTATTAAAAAAAAATCCACATAAAAAAACTAAACTAAATAAATATAAGCGCCGTGATTAACTCTAAATATAACAAAAATTGTATTACTTTTTGCACCTTTCACCTATAAAAAAAATAATATAAATAAATAAATAATTTTTATTTATTTATCGTAAAAGATTAACAACAAAAATTTTTATATTTTTCACATATTATAAACAAAGAAGAGAAAAATTATTTTATTTTTTTTGGTAATATCATTAAAAAAAATGAACCTAGGGGAGCCAGATAACTCATAGTTATGTCCAATCGTTAAACAGTGATTTATATTTAATAGAAACTTTATAAACAAATTTATTGAACATTTCACATCTTTTAATACAAAAATTTAATAGCAACATGTTGCAGAAACATTTTAGATGAAGTGTACAACAAAAAAGTTGTAGAAACTTGTTTAAGATGCAAGCAATATGTTATAGAAAATGGTCACTTTTAGTTATAAATCAGTTATCATAAGAACTGATATTTAAAGAGATTAGAATTATTGATTCGAAAACTTTATAAATTTTCTATTTATCATTTTTTTAACAGTGTATATGTATCAATTTTCATGATAACTTTTCATGACTAACCTATTTACTAAATTTAATTACAATCGAGAAACAATTTTGTAAATTTTAACTGACGCAATGAAGCTAATAACTCGAAATTTCACAAATCTTAGTTTATTGAACTAACCTCTCTCTGGTACGCATCCGTTGACGGATGTGTACATTTTTTGCAGATTCAGATTGATCAGAATCTGTGATCTCGAAAACATGAAGAAAATTGAACGAAATATTTTTTTTTTTTGGTTTTAACCCCATCGCAACACTCATAATTATCCGAACTACTCGTAAAAAAACAAAAAAAAAAAATCTTTATATTTTTCTGTAATTGTTTCAACCTTTTCGATAAATAAAATGGATAATTTCTTCGGTTTTATTTTTATGTTTTTAAACTCATAAAAAATATAAATAAAATCGAAATATTAATTTTTTATTTATGGCTAGAATTTAGGTTAGAATGAACATTAAAAATATAATAAATATTTTATAAAGAATTTTAAATTGTAATTATTATATTTGAAAGAATTTATCGAATAAAGTTTTTCAGTTTTTATGTTAAAAACATGCTAATACGAAAATATTGTCAGGTGGTTAGGAATCATTTATAGGGTATTTATAAAGCTGATAACTGACAGTCAATATTGGCAAAGAAAACAAAGTTTTTTTATGACATAAGTCATACAAACTAAATATAATTAAATAATAATAACTTATGACATTAGAAGATTTGAAGTCTGATAACATTAAAAATAATACTAGTAAATAACAAAAAAAAAAAAAAACGATGTTATTCGACGAATGATTAAAATTCATTGGAAGTTAGACAGAAAAAATTGTCAATAATTTTCACTGACATGCAATACCAAAGGGTTAAACATTTAATATGTAAATTTCATATTAAAGGATATTTGGTTGAGTTTTGAAGAGAAATTGTTTTTAATTCAATATTTTACGAGTTTATGACAAATTTAATTACGATATTGTATAAATACCAATTTTCTACTAATTACAACGAAAACCTACTAATACTTCTTTAATGTCATGAGATGGATATAAAATAATATTAGAAAAACGGTTCTAAAGCGCTACTTGGAGTTCTAGAGTTTGTCTATGGATCGCCACGCGTACCCAAGGAACCAACTAACAAAAATCATTAAAAATTTGACATATTAAAATTTTACAAAGTTTTAAATGTTTGAATTTAAGTTTCAATTTTATTTATGAATTTAAAATAAAATTCAGCAATGCCACAAGAAATAATAAA
Source organism: Rhamphomyia laevipes (assembly GCA_963920725.1). Taxonomy (NCBI): domain Eukaryota; kingdom Metazoa; phylum Arthropoda; class Insecta; order Diptera; family Empididae; genus Rhamphomyia; species Rhamphomyia laevipes. Next base: position 137,083,899 of record OY987255.1, read on the forward strand.
TCGATCTAATTCAGTTATTACAATATTATTAACTAATCGGTTCTACTCAGTTTCGATATATAATTAGAATAGTTTGAAAACTTCAACCCTCAATTTTTCGTTTATTCAAAGTTGGTTATTCTTCACCATAATACATAATTTTTGAATTATACAAATGGCCCTAAACCCAACATTTAGGGTTTAAATAAGTAACCCAAGGCTTCAAATCATTTAATTTAGGACAATCTTGGTACATTGCTGTTAACTCTTTACATCAAATGTTTAAAATTAAAAGTAATTTGTCTCTCTTGTAAAATTTAGTTAAAATGTGGATTGAGAAGGTTTGAAATTAGGCTAAAGATATGTTAATATGTTATTGTTGTAGCTAACCTATTCAGAAATTTAATTACATTTTACTTAGTTTGCTATTAAATCAGAGTTTCATCGTAATTGGGGATGGAATTTGTAAACAAAAGTTGCTAGTGAAAAGTGGTTATAAAATAAAGGAACTATGGCGATAATCTTATATCAATTTCACTCGCTATCATTAATTCATCTTACACCATTTTATTATTTAATTGTTTTCTTTCTTTCTTAATTCATAAAAAATTTTTGTTTATATTATAATTTATTAATAAACAAATTAAAATTCCATTTTTTTTTTTGTTATTTTGTGTAAATTTTGCAAAATAGAAAATGATAAATAATAACAATAATAATAATAATAATAATCATTATTTTAATAATCATCAAAAACAAGATATAAAATACAAAAAAAAAAATCCAAAAAAATTACCAAACTTGTAACTAAATATTTTATTATTATTTATTTACATTTTCGAAAATGAGCTAAAACAAGATACGACCCACAACATAAGAATCGTGATGAGCATAAAGCACGAATTTTGATCATTTCGCGTCCAGGTATAAAATCTAATGTTAACCAATTTTCTTATTATTTCTTTTTGAAAGTCACAAAATCAAAAAAAAAAAAAAATTTTGATGTTGAACTTCTTCTCTCTCTTATTTAGAGACAATAATCTATGTAGGTTTAATATAATTTCTGCATTAAAATAAAAGAAATTGTAATCATAAAAAAAAAAAAAATTAATAAATTGAAGAATCTGTTAAAATTATTTAGCTTTTAGTATTGAATTCTATATTGGCATTCAAATTTAAGTTAGATACAGAAAAAAAATATTCATGGTCCATTTAAATATTATTATATCTAGAAAAATTGAATTTTAACTTATTTTTATACCTCAAGGTATTTAACACCAATGGAAAAACTCGGCTTTGACAGAGATATAAAATTTCCATGCCATTAGACAATTTTATTTTTTATTTTTTTAATAGGTTATCATGAAAATTGATACATATACACTGTTAAAAAAAATATTGATGAATAGAAAATTTTTAAAGTTTTCGAATCAATAATTCTAAACTCTTCAAATATCAGACCTTGATGACTGATTTATAATTAAAAGTGACCATTTCGTATAAGAAATACAGATATGAAAAAAAGATCGAATCTGTTTTTTAACCATGTCCCCCGAAACTTTATGCACTTATTCACTTATGACTTAGATTTTCGGTAAGTCACCAAATTTATTCATCTGGAACCTGGTTATCTCATATTTTATGGCCCTTTTAATCGAGTAATGTCAGTAATGTCTGTGAAACTGCAAACCGTCAGATAACAGTCATGAACCTTGCTAGATTCAATTTATCGCTTAAGATTGACGAATTTAGACATTACAAAGTATAAATTTTGGCAGTTCATTCTAGTATGAAGAATGTTATTGAAAGTATTTGTCTAATCACCTATGTTTATGACCTTATAATGATGAGCTTCAATCTTAGGTTAATATATTTGTTGATAATAGTCCATTTTGCAGCTGTAAAGTTAATGTTTGCAGGATGCCTTCGTTAGAGTAACTATTTAATCGTAGCAGTTACATATTCTGTTGGTGAATGGTTCTGAATTATATAAGTTATATTCGTTCCTATTAATTCCCAAGTAAATATAAATCTATAAACTAACCTCAAAATCTACGTTGCCTTGGTTCTTCTGATCAATTTTGACACAGTACAGTAAAATCTGATATAGTTCAGCAATCATAAAATAATTTCTGATTAAAACTAATTTAGGAATTCCTAATTTTTAGGAATTCCTAAATTAATAACAATTCAGATTTCAGGTATCCCAAAAGAAGTTTTGAATAGAGTTAAAAGGTTCATAAGCTGTACTAATTATGAGAAAACGAGAAAAATGGAGCAAATTATCAAATTTTCATTTTTACAAACAGTGTATAGGAAAAGAGAAAAATAGAATACAATAAAAATATTTTCTAAATATATAAGTTTTCAGGGCACACAAAAAGGCCATAATATTTGAAGGAAAGTCCGAAGTTTAAATGCTCCATTAAGCACAGAATCGACATGAAAATTAAATTGCCAATCTAATAATAATAATAATAATAAATATATACAACAAAATAAAATATTATATAAATATATATTTTCACAAAATGTCCAATTTCATCGTACATTTCTTCTTCTCTAACTTCTGCTATACATAAATTATGCTTTTAAACAAGCTTGTATATATTTATATCAATATCAAAGCTTCTGGCTAGAAATGAATACGACCTATAACAATATTAACTACTAGAAACAATTCAGTAAAATAAGTGATAATGGACATTAGGGGGTGAAAAGAGTTTTGTCTTTTTGGTATGGATAAAAATCTCTTTTTGGTAAAAAGAATTGAATGCAATTTTTAGAAGGAGGAGGTTTGTGATATCTGCATTCAAAACATGAACATGTAAAAATTGTGCATATTGTGATACAATAATTTCCACTTCTTTTTTGTTTTTGTTTTTTGTATGACCAGTTTATCGAAATGTTAAGAAAACTAAATGCCATTCAATGCCGGAAATGTTAATCGAGAATAATGATATGGTGGAAAAGAAGAAATGGATTGGATGTAAAGGCCAGTTAGTGAAACGAAAATGAAAAAAAAAAAATTAAAAAATTATAATGCCTATATTATTATAGCTGTCGAAAAGATGAGATATATAAATAGAATGATGAACCAGGTCATCTCATATGATTACAAATAATTGTTATTAATTGTTGTGAATTTGGGGATGGTAGAATTTTTTATTTTTTTTTATTTTTATATTTGCTGATGATGTGCTCGCTTGTGTTGCAGTTTTAATTGTGGGGTTATAGAATTTATTTAGGTTAATTAAAGTCATTTTAGTTGTGAAAGTATAACTTTTATAGGTTAGGTTAGATTACACCTAAGGGCATTGATTAAGTAATTTTGGAAGTGCTATAAATAAATAAAAATTACATATTTTTTTGCTATATTTTTGTTTCTTTCATGTTTACAAAATCGATAAATGACACATGACAGCTGAAACATTATTTTCAATTTTTCCAGACAAAATTTTCCTTAAAGTATATTTAGTTTTCAGAAATTAAAAATTAATAAATAAGAGTTTCAAACTAATTTTACTGAAATCTGTTTATATATTTAAAATAATTAAAACAAATTTTTACGTTATATGTCAAACTGATTGACAGATTGACATTTCATTATATGAAATGTCAGTTCCATTTCATTGAAATTAAAATTTTCATTAAAATTGAATTGTCATTTCGGGAAGAATAAGAGGAATTACTATATTTTTGGTTGAACAGAACACATGGGGTGTCTAGTTCACTTATTGTTATGTTGGATTGATAATACGAAGTTAGCGCAAAATGTGTAATACAACGCAACTGAAATCTAAGCTAAATATTACCAACTTTTAACTTTTAAGATTATTACAGCTGTTCAAAATGTTAACCATTCTTTAACTTTAAGTGTAGTTGCAGTGTTGATATCAGTATAAATCCGGGATAAAGGTTAGAGTGATGATGCCTATCGTATGACCTGAAATAGTGGAATTGTGTTTGTGTACATACTGCTTCGACGAATGATGCTTCCTCTTTTTAAATCTAACTTAAAATATGAACTATTCTTTAACTTTAAGTGTAGTTGCAGTGTTGATATAGTTATAAATCCGGAGTAAAGGTTAGAGTGATAATGTCTATCGCGGCTCCTTGATAGTTTACGAGGAGAATTACAATAAATGATATTCGGTTTTAGTTGTAGGTGATGATATATAAGACCTAAAACAGTCGATTCATGTTTGTGTACTGGCGGCTTCGGCGGATTATGCTTCCTCTTTTTAATTCTAACTTAAAATATGAAACGTTCTTTAACTTTAAGTGCAGTTTCAGTGTTGATATCATTATAAATACGGGGTAAAGGTTAGAGTGATAATGTCTATCGCGGCTTCTTGATAGTTTATGACTTTAAACAGTGTATTCATGTTTGTGTACCTGCGCTTCGGCGGATGATGCATTTTTAACTCTATAAGATATAAATATAAATTTTTGATGAAAATAATTACAATATAAAATAATATCCTTTCATTTATTTGGATGATCAAACTTTCAAAAAATTAAATTAGGTACCTGCTTTTTTTTTGTTGCCTTACTGCCCTTTTAACCTAATTTCATCTACTAATTAAATACACTCTCTATTTCTTTAATTTTCTTATTATAATATATTAAAATATTTTTAGTTCAAAACATCAAAACTATCACTTAATACTTTGCCCTTTTAAACCCCATAGAACCAATGTTCTCTCCCTAATTTACCCATATACAAAATAAATAACAAAGAAATATAAGAAACACCAAATTTATTATTTTTCCTGATGTAATCTTACCAAAATGATCTACAAAAAAAAAACATGTTTTTTTTCTAAGTTTTTTGGTGGCCACCTTTTTAAACGTCATAACGTCTACCATATACACAACACAGCCCAATATACACAACACTAAATGATTGTGGCTGACTGGCTTATGCCTTTTTGGTATCATATAAAATTACCAATTTTACATGACCAACAAAAAAAAACTGAATATAATTTTTTTTTTTGATGGAAATTTTTTATTTTGTACCGCTTATAAGAGAACATACCGGCCGGGCCCATTATTATTAACGAACAAATGAAATAAATAAAAATAAAAAAATTGTTATTATTTAAGTCGACAGCCGATGACGACAGATTGGGAGCAGAAAATCTTTATGGGTATAAGATTTGCGTATAGTTTTAAAAAGTCACATATTAACAAAGCGCGCGCGCGCGCCATAAATTTATTAACGGTTTTTTTGTTTTGGAGGATGACCTATGCCCTTTTTTTTCAAATGTTACAGAGACTGTTAAGGTGTAGAACTAGATAATAATACGATGACGACGTGACATGGAGTTAAGAGTTTTTAAAACGACCATAAAACAAGAAATTTTGGCGTGTGTTTTGTGAATGAAAAAGTTAAAAAGACAATTTAGGAGAATGTAAAAGTTATCCTATTTCTAGATTGTATAATTGAAAAACTTTTTTTTTTGTAATATTCAATTAAATAGCTTAGAAATTGGAGCGGAAAATTTATAAAAAATTGAAAATTTTGGTTATTTTACCAGCTATTTAATTTTAATTTAAAATAACTTTTTGATAATTGGGAAATAAGAATTGTAGTTCTATAATTAATAATAAATTCGCTCTAAATCTGAAAGATGTTTTTTTGTGTATTGAAAATGTTAATAGTCTTCTGCTTGTAGGGAGAATGATTGGTTGGTTTAAAGGAGTTAGAATTCCAATATACGCAAATTGCACTCAAATAAGTGAGCCCGTTGTACCCTTCAGTCAATCTCTGCTTCATTGTTATACAGCTTATCGACTAATCCCATACTTCTTAACAGAACAAAGTTAGCTTAGACGGCTACAGTTTAGCAGCGTCTTCAAAGTTGTTTTCTATATAAAAAAAAACTACAAAATTTTCTTAAATCTTTCATCTTGTTCTTGTTCCATTTTCTTCTCCTCCTCCAAACACCCACGACAAGTAAGTCATAATCTGATTGTGTGATTCCTAAGAATCGCATGTCCCTTGCAAAATTCCGTGTTAAATTGCATATTGTTTTGTTCGTTTTGGCAATTACCATAGACTTTTCATCTTCTTTCAACCTCTAAAGTGACATCAGTTTAATTATACCTTCAATTAATTATACCTTCAATCATGCAATGACCGGGTTGAATTATGGTTTGCTAATAGGTTAAGATTTGTTTTATTTAAGAATTTTGAGTATGTTCACATATTGACCAAGGATTTTAAGGCCGCTTGGCTATTCGAACATAATACTTAACCTGGTAATTTTTAATTTGAGATTAGTTCAATAGATTCACAACGAATATAATGAGTAATTGAATAAATTGCGAGAATTAATCGAATTAGTAATGATTATACATCCTATTTTAATTATTTTAAATTTTCGACATGTTGCATTTTAAGAACTCTTCTAATCTAGACTTGATAGATGAACATTTTTTATTATTTTATTGTTCTAAAGAAATCTAGATATTGGGAAGAAAAATGTCTATATCGGCTACTTACCTCCTCAGATCCCTAACAATATCAACATTATCAGTGCTAACATAATGTCATCAATTCTTTCCAGCCAATGAAAAGTAAACATACCAACTGAACTTCGTGTAAATTAATGCCAAAAATGATTGGAATCTGACAAATCAACTCTGTAACATTATTCTTCACAGTATCTGTAAACAAATATTTCTAATACATTTGATAAGTATTAACCATAGAATATAATGACGTGACCTCCATAAATATTTTTTATATACATATTTGGCAAAAAAAAAACAGTGTTAAATCATATCTATGAAATGTCAAATTCAAATTTCTTGTAATGCTGTATAGAGAGCTAACGAAAGCGTTAATTGGAGATGCATCATAATAAAATATCAAAAAACTCTGCTCTGTGACATTATGGGGAACATATGAAATAGACTAATATAACCATAAAAATGCTACTTATTCTATGGTTTTAACTACATTTTGACAATTAAATTTACATCTTTAAATACTATTTCAGCATATCTAATACTAGTTTCCATTTCTGATTAAAATATTGCAATATTCTTTTTCCCAATTAAAATTTAACATCGAAATTTGCAACAAAATGTAATTCTTAACTAAAATTTCTTTATTGTGGCCTCAAATAATAATTCGTTTTTTTTTGTTCATAGTTACAGCATTAGTCCATAAAAACTTTTAACATTATATAAATTCCATAGAAAAGTAATGTAATGTAATCATTTTGTACCTTTAGGGCACATCTTCTTAATATTTCGACATTCTCTATTCCAAAATCTCATCAAAATCTATAAAAAAAAAAAGTATAAAATTACATTTCAGAATGAAGTTACTTACATACAACAAAAAAAACTGTATTTTCTTGACACTGTTACTTAGTTGAACTTCGTGGGAGATCCCTAAAAAAATGGATCTCCTGAAGGTTTCAACAAAAAAAAAATTAAACATAAAGTTTTAATATCAAAATTGTCGTCTTCATATAAAAAATTGAAATTCGTGTTTGAAGATTAGAAATGGGATGTCTTTTATTATTTTGTGATGCCTTCAAATTGTTTCGATCAAGATCATGTGTCATCGTGCGGTAGATATTGTTCTTTTTTGTTGCTGTTGTTATTGTTGTTTTAGAGCAAGATTGTGCAAGGCACACACATGACAATATATAAATTTTTTTAATGATGGCATTGATCTTTTTTTTTCTGTGCAGTGTGAAATCAATTGACAGATTTTTTTAGTCTGGTAACATAAAATATAAAAAGTATTGATTATTAGAGAAGGTAATTTTTGTTTAGTGTCATAATTTTTGTTTAGTAATTAGATGGTTTTTTAGAGATAGCTTAGCAATTTTTTAAGAATGATGGGAAATTTATGATAGATTGAAGTTTTTTTTTTAGTAATGAGATGATATAATAATTAATGTTTTAGATGTCATAAAAATATCATATAGATAAATAAATGATGATGTGAAAACTTGATTCCTTCGTGTATTTTGTTACTATCAATTTGAGTTCATTACTATAAATCTTGTTATTTTGATTGAGGTATAATTACTATATAAGAGATGAGTCATAGAAGAAAGGTAAATGAATGTTGCTGAGAATTCTTAGGGAGAATAATCACAATTAGATAAAACTTTGTTAATCAGCTAGTGAGGCAGCACTTACTTACCGGGTTCCTTAAAAAATAAGTACGGTAGTAGTAAATTTAGTGGATAAATTATTTCGATTGTGTAATTTAGATAGTTGTCTATAGAAAGTTATTTAATATATAGGAAGCTATTTAATTTAGTAACACCAGCAATCTATCTACAGCATCACTCTAAATTTTATCATCTTTCTGATAGAATAACAATTACTTTTAGCTTAATCCAACTAAATAGCCACAAGCTATTCACTGGTTACTAAATTTCGTCAATGATTTAACTCTACAATTACACAATTTTTATTTATTTTATGTTCTAATTAAATGCTGAGTAATACGCTAGTAATTGGTATCACTACAACAATAATGAGTTATTCCAAATTACAAATAATATGGCATTAAACTTTTTGTTAAGGCTAGTGACAGCTAGCATTAGGCAAACAACTGCATCCTATTCTAAATAAATTCTTGATTTTTCCGTCACTATTCTTAGGATTATGAGTATCGTTAGTCTGAATTTGTGAAGCGTTGGACTATGACATAATCACGTTCTCTAAAAATTTCCACCGATATGACAACCAAATTTCCGTCAGGACAGTAATCATCTATAAAATCATGAATTTTTGATCCTTCTGGTTTATAGATAATTTCATCCTTTAATATTTATGTGCAGCCAAAAAGGAATTAGCTATTTGACATGAGGCCAATATTTAAAATAGCATCAGCTGAAAATTACAAAATTATATAATTAATTTATCATTAAAACGTTTTGCTTGTCCTCTTTCAATCAAAACAATTGAAAAATTCTCATGTGATGTAACATTAAAATTGATGCTAATGCAAATTTTGTAGGTAGATCATTTTGTTCAAATATTGAAATTTATTTATCAATTAATCAAATATCAATAAATCAAATAAAAACTTTTATTATATAAACTCTTTAATAAAAAAAAAAATCAATTATTTTAATATATTTGCAAAATCTTTATCAATTTTCAATATTATATATAAATAGTTTTTCACATGCCTGATGCCTCCTTCATATGTAAAATATGAACCACCTACCTACAATAATTATTTTATTATTTCTCATAAAATATTTTCATAAAAACATAAAATGATTTATTCAAAATTTTCCATAAAATCTCATGAAAAAAAGTAGGATAATAATTTTTTTTTATTTAAATAATAATAGGATTTTTGAAGAGGAGGCATTACCATTTGGTGTTAGGCAACCTGCTGTGATCGATTTTAACCCATTTTAAATTTTATACATAAATTTTGTTATCTTTTTCACTCTGTTTAGTTAGACATCAAATTTCTGATATTCTGGGGATGTACTGTCAATATTTTTTAAAATTTAAATTGTTTGTGACAAATGATTTTAAATTATATGTAAAGCACAGGTCGACAACCTTTTTTTTAAAAGTAGGGCCTAATAGAGATAGTAAAAAATATTGAACTGTAAAGGAGCTAATATTTTTTTTTGTTGAAAATATTCGCATTTGGATCGAAAGTACCGAGCCTCACAAATTTTTCCTTGCGCTTTTACCTGTAATGCCCGAGATTTAATTTTTACTGTAAAATCTGGAAATGGTAAGTACAAAGTACAACATAAAATTCCAATGCCCCTTCGATTGTAAAGTACAAAATTCTGATTGGAATAAATCGAAATGATTTGAACTTCAAGATTATACTTACGAACACTTCGTATAATTTACGAAATTTCAATTATTCTTAAAGGTTTAATTTGTTTTTAATTAATAATAAACGCTCCACAAAAAAACCAAGATTGACCCGATATAGCCGAAGTTTTCGACCGCTGATGTAAACTATTTCGTGTATACTACAACGTCAGCTTTATATGCAAACTGCGGATTAATCAACGCGACTCTTATAAGGGCGCTAAATAAATTTGAAACTAAATTTTGTTTCTCTTATTTAATTTGACAAAAAGTAGGTCAACGTATTTATTTTGAATTAGCCTATTTACAATATTCAGTTCAGTTATTTTATAAATAAAATTAACTTAAAACGCTACTCCTACTAAGCATAGTCTTCAGTTATATTCCAATTCATCAAAAGTGAAAAGATATTAAAATTAATTCTCAAAATTTCATAGTAAATAAGTGTTCAGTGTAATCAATGGCCTCCTAGAGCCGGCGCTGATACCATTCCACTTTGTATATGACTCCAAAATCGTTTATCGATTAATTTGATAATAAAAGGTTTTGTAAATAGTTGACAGTGATGAAAAATTAATCATTTTATTATAATTATTAATCATTTTTAATATTAATTATTTAACTCAGGGGAATTCTCTGAAAAAAAATGCATTTTTTAAAATGCATTAATTTTGTTAAAGGAACTTCTTGTATCATTTAGGAATAAATAAATAAAATTAAATTTGAATTGTAAATTAAGTAAAAATAAAAAATTATGATAAATAGATGCAAAATGATAAATTAAAGTGTGAAATAATACCAGAAATAAAAGACTGTAATTTAGAGAAGATTAAAGTGTTAAAATGTGAAATAGGCGGTAAAAATTATTATGTCAATTTGGCGCCATCTATTTTCACATTATAAATATTAAAAATTTGTTAGTTTTAAAATATTTTTTTGTATGTTAACGCATTGCTTGCCCATCTGTCCATTTGTCTGTCAGTTTGTTGTAAACATTTTTATAAAAAAAAAATGATTAATTAAGTAAAAAAATGGCAATTAAAATTCTGAGGAGACTTTGTATTTTAAAGCTACTACAATTTAGATATCGAAATGAGTTTGAGATTTTTTAATTTCTTCATTTGACCATTTCTCTGCGCTTGTCTGGTGTAAACCTTTTCGAAATTGTTAACTAAGAAATGGTCCAATTCAATTCTACAGTCAAAGCTACAAGAATTTGGTATAATAACTGTAGCCGAAATAAATTCAGAAATCATCCGCTAAATAGAAAGGTAATAAAGATTAAAATTAGATTCTGTCAATATATGAAAATTTTAACTTTTCGGTCTTGTATAGTTTCCAAATAACGTAGAAAGCCTAAATCTATTATAGCCTTTCTAATGGACATTTAATTACCGATCTAAATGTTATATGAACCACATACTTCTTCAATTGACCGAATATGATGCTATGAACCTAAATATGATACTACTTATTGTAAGACCGATAACGAAAATAGAACTTTACTCGAAATGGGAACCGAATCCGGGAAGAATCTCTATTTTTTTTTACTTTTTCGAATACTATCAAATATTGTGGTATACTGTTAATCACTGATACGTATCCACCCTGTATAAAATTGCTGCACAGTTTAATTTTGGATGCTATGGCCTTTGTTTAATCACATTTGAACACGGATTTATGGAATTACGATTTTAAGAAGATTTTAATAAAAACTTCCATTTTGGCTCATTTTTGGCGCCACTTTTTAATATTTATAATTTATATGCGCCCCGTCCACTTTTTAGACAATTTTTGTTTTGTAAAATTAATTTAAATTTCTTTTTTTAATATTATTATTATTAATATTTAATAAATAAATTTTCTTGTTTTTTTTTTTTCAGGTAAGTCCCACACACATCTACAAAAATAAAAATATTAATAGTCTTTGTCTCAACAAAAATAAAACAGCGCTAAATCAAATGACATTTTTGACATTAAAACTCTTTTAAAAATCAATAAGTAGCGACAATAAAACTTTAACTGGCATTTTATTTACACTGTAATTTGAAAACTAACAAAAAATGAAAAAATGGAACTCGATTGAGCTACTTTTCAACAAATTTCGAAAAAAAAATTATATATTTATAAATTTCCACTCACATTTTTTTAGGTAAGTCTTTAATTTAATTTAATTTTTTCTGTGAAAACCAAATAACAAAAAAACAAATATGAAAAGAAAAGCAATAAAAACTCCAATATAACAAAAGTCCTCAATTAATTGGCATCATCAATCGTAGCGTTCTATTAAATGTCCGTAAAACGCGCTCGCGCCTCTTTATTTTGTTGTGTTTGGTTAGCTTCAACAAAATCAATGAAGATTGTAAAATATAAAAATAAATATGGAATCTCCCACGCGTACCCCAATCACTTTGCATTGCATTCCACGCGGAAAAATTTATAATAAATAAAAAAGCTACACGACATATTTAATTATAGTTTTGTATAACGCATAATTGTTAAAAGTATGGTTTTAGGATGATTCAGTATGAATAATTCATGGTATGTCAAATTTTTCAAATTACTTCTTTTATAAATATTTAGAGGTTCCATTATTTCGATGTTTACGAACGGGTATTGGTGATATTAATCACGAGATAAGGTTTTGAGGTAAAGCATTGCCTTATATAAACCTAGATAACGTCCTTAAAGAAACGATGTATTAAAATAGTTGTGGAGAGAAGAGTTAACAGAAGTGATATAATATTGTTAAAGATTTATTTTCTTTTAATGAGTGTTTGATCTAAATCGTCCAATCTACTTTTAACGACTGTCAGACAGTGGCAAGTTTTATATATTTCAGAAGAAATTTTTCTATTTCTGTTCTGCATTACAAATTATTGATTCTTGCCCAGTAGCAATGAGTTGAGTTTGCAGAGCTAATAATCTTCATTTCCAGTGTAGCAGGATTCTTTAGAAACGAAAAATTGTCATGCTCGTTTAAGTCAGTCTTTCTCTTTAGTAAGTTCAGAAATTTGATTATATCTAAACCTCGACTTAAATGGTATTCGATTTGCACGATTTCGCTTTGCAAGGTATTTTTGGGGAACCGTCTTAGGTGTATTTAATTAAAATACTTGACCAGAAATGAAATGGTTACATGTGGTAACTAAAATTAGACATTCCGAATCAATGTTTACAAAATTTTAAAATATTTTTCAATTGTAAAGCAGAATTGAAAAAGGCTTAAATATTTTTTTTTTAAATATTCTTACAATGAAAAGTTCTTAATGAATTGACCATAAATTACTATAATATTAAAGTCTAAAATAATTATCCGTTCATTTATGTAAATTTTAAAATAAATAATTTTGCTATTTAGGTTTTTTTTTTTTTGCAGCTCAAATAAGTTGGCAAATATTTAAGAGAATGTAATCCAAAAATGCCACCTATTTAATTTCTTTCTATTTCTTTTTTTTTTTTACATTTTAGTTCACATCGACAAATGTTTTTTTGCGTATACAAATGTAAGCGCCTTTCAATTTGCGTTACGAACTTAAAGTGGTAATATCTAATGGAATTTTATGAAATTTCACAAAAATAAATGTGGAATTTTTAAATATAAATTAAGTAAATGATTATAAGCTAATTTGACTGGTAGCTAATTTAGTTGTAATGCGGGGAAAGAAAACTTGGTACTATATAGTTTCTGACAATTTATTTCAGTAATTTAATTATTATACGTGTTTGTGGTCGTTATGAAAAGCTACATAGCCAAAGTAGTTCTATTGATAACAGTTTTTAAACTACAGTTGAGTGAACCTTTTTGACTTATATTCGAGAATTTATGATTCATGAGAAGCACTGAATTCTTCTTGACTGACTGCATTACATTCTACAATTAAGTAGGATGTCTTGAATTGAACCCTTGACTTAAATTGATATCAAGAATTTATGATTGGTTAAAGGCATTGAACTCTTCTTGACTGATTGCATTACATTGTACAGTTAAGTACGATGCCTGGAATTGAACCCTTGACTTAAATTGATATCAAGAATTTATGATTGGTTAAAGGCATTGAACTCTTCTTGACTGATTGCATTACATTCTACAGTTAAGTACGATGTCTTGAATTGAACCCTTGACTTAAATTCATATCGAGAATGTATGATTGATTGAAGGCATTGAATTCTTCTTGACTGATTGCATTACATTCTACAATTAAGTACGATGTCTTGAATTGAACCCTTGACTTAAATTCATATCGAGAATTTATAATTAATGAAAAGCATTGAATTCTTCCTGACTGATTGACTGGGTTTTGTAATTTTAACAAGAAAATAGTGCAACCTCTGGCACATCGCTGATTATCTGTAATATTCTGACTTAAGATCTTCGGGTAAATTATTATAATATAAAAATTAATTCGTTAACTCAATATTAATGGTAACACCTTAAATTATTATATAGTAAAATCTGTTGTCTATTTAATATCCAGATTAATTAAAATTCCCACCTTCAAAAAAAAAAAACCATTAATCTACAAAATTGTACATAGTTAAAATCATTTTACTAACTCATTTATTAATCATGCAATGTTTTTCAATTCTCCAACAAAATTACTACAAAAAATAGAAAAAAAAAATATGAATTAATAATTTGCCAATTAATATGCCATACATTAGCATATTTTTACATAACCAAATGCACAACGGTTTATTCCGCATTATTCAGAATCGGTTTCGGTTAAAGTAACTTCAGACTTGCTTTAATTTCTGTTCATGTAATATTTAGATATGTTTTTTTTTTTTTTTTTGTAACATTTTTTCTATAATAATTTAACCATAATCCAAAAAAAAAAAAAATCTTATATATGGCATTGCACCGTTTATTATATGATCAGTGATTTAAAACAGAGATGGTAACTATATTTTAAATTGCAGTCATTACTGTGATCATTTCTTTCTAATTTAATTTCTAAATAAAATACTTTTCTTGCTCTTTGTGGCAGAGATGTTGTAGTCGAGGACCGAGGGGGCTGTTTTAACCTGGTGTAGTTCACGCTTCTTGTTGATTCTAGATCCATAGTTTTTAATTTCAAATCCTACGTGTGTAATGTTATCATTATTGTTCTGGAGGGTCTCGTCATCTTTTAACTTTTAACATCATAATATTAAAAATTCATTGACAAGCTCAAAGGCTGGTAATATTTTAACATCATAAGTTCAAAAATTTATTGACAAGCTCAAAAGACTCAAATTGATATCGTTATTTCTGTCATTTCTAAAATTTATTTTTCAGTAATGTATAGTTTCAAATTATTTATGACTGGAAGACTCGAACTACCTATTTTTTCACTATTAACGTTTCAAGACGTTAAAGTTAGTGTCATTACTTAACAAGTAGCCCTTAATATTACCTATCAAGAGGTAAAATATACAGCTTTCAACAATGTTCTGAGGTTCTACGTCAGCTTTAACAGCTCTAGAGTCTATAAACTAGAAGGTTTTGGACGATTAAAATGTGAGAATTTAAATTCGCGTTAACCATCATAATCTAATTCAATTATTTCGCCTTCACGAGCTTTTTGTTTAACGATCCTTGTAATCTGAAGTGATACCAAAATTTAATTAATAATATTTTTTATATGCATTTGCAACACTTTGAACTGTGTGTCAATTATATCACATTATTCGTAACTGTTTAGCCTAACTCCATTTTAATTGATATGTTAACACAAATTACTTAAAGTTTATTTTGAGCAAGTCAAAGTTTGTTATAGCTTATTCTCTGGATATAGAAGGGTTAGAAACTTCAAAGCACCACCATTCGAAGCTACAAGTCTCTAGATTGGTTCCCGAAGCCATGTTTACTTTATAAAATTTAATTTTCAAAATAAATGCAAATAAATACTTTAATTATTTGAATATTTACATAGTGATTGAAAAAATCTTAAATTTTTTGCGGTGAAATTGGTTTCACTCTGGTTTACAGCTCTTCCCTAATTCAAAATTTATGCTCATCATTCATGGTAATACAAAACAGTAGTTATTTCTATACTTCACTATTATTTTAAAAACAACAACAGATAAAACAAAACCAAAAACCACAATTTGAAGTGCTGCCAACAGCATCGCATCATCATCGCAGTTATTTTGAACGAGCACATTTTTAATATTCAATTTTTTTTTTTTCAAATTATTACAAAAAAACTCATAATTTATTTGTATATGTGTAAATATATAGAAAAAAAACTACTCATTTTTATCATTGTATTCCGATCTATATAGCGATAATGTGCATAACTTCAAAAGGGGGAACTAAATATGTTGTGTATGATTGCGTCGCGAGCATATTTTAGCTCTCATGTATCTATAAAATTCACAGTTCAATTGAAAATTTTGTATTTGAACAAACATATAAGAATTTGATACAAAAAAAAAAACTTCAATTTTTTTTTTAATAATATTTCAGTCTGAGTTAAACCATTTAACAGTCAGCACCGTGATTTTTTTGTTTTTCTTTTGTATTTAAGTGATCGTGTTTCGGATATTGGTGGTGATTGATCGTACGGGTTTCCTAAATCAATAAGTCACAAAAAAATTCAGTTTAAACAAGTTTCAATATCCATATAAAACAAAAAAATTATTACAAATTTTAAAAAGTGGTCAGTGTTAGTTAATGATCATCGCCGGGATATTTAAATGATCAGTGATCCAAAAGTGACCTAAAAATAATCGATAATTCGATATTTTAAAAGTATTGTGCTAAAAAATTTGTAGGGATTATAACAAAATACGATATTTAAATTAAAACTGACAGGTTTTTATATAAAACTAAATAATTTCTTTTAATTTCCATTAATTGTGGACAGGAAATATTTTCTAGAACTTGTTTAAGAATTAAATAAATTTCCTCTGTTATACGAAAAAAGGAATTTTACTTCCTTTACTTGTTAGCGAAAAACTAAAAAATTCTCATAGTTACCGGTGAAATGTGAAGAAGTAGTTTTCCTCTTTACTGTTGAATACCAAACTTGTTACCGAAACTATAGAAGTTCCCAGTTTTTATTTACTGAGAAATTGGAAATTTTTGATATTTTGTTACCAATTTTTATGATCGTCAGACCATAAAACATTAAAAAAAAACGAATTTTTATGTTTTACAACTTAATTTTTTATGTTGGTTAATTGAAATTATTTTGTATATTTTTTAGTGGGTCAAAAACTGAGAAATAATAAAAAAAACTGCTTGATTGTTAAATTTTTTTTTTTTTGATATTGTGATATTAATTTTGTAAAACGATAAAAATTGCTGAGATGTTAAAAATTTTGTAATT
Organism: Rhamphomyia laevipes; assembly: GCA_963920725.1. Taxonomy (NCBI): domain Eukaryota; kingdom Metazoa; phylum Arthropoda; class Insecta; order Diptera; family Empididae; genus Rhamphomyia; species Rhamphomyia laevipes. The sequence continues at coordinate 137,101,034 of OY987255.1, forward strand.
TTATTACAGAAAATTTGTTTCTTAATTTTGTTGAAGTGAAGAAACAATAAATGTTCTTAATTGAGTGAAAGTATAATTTGAATTTCTTTAAGAATTTAAACCTGTCATTTCAGTATTACCAATTATAGCTAAGATTCCAGTCAATTTTTAATCTCAAATTGTTTAAGATTTAAGCATTAATAAACTTTTCAAGCTTAGAACTTTTGCTCATTTCTCATAATCGTTTTGATTTTAAACTTTAGCCGATAATTTGTAAGCCTTGACTGATCATTTCTATAGTCTCAATTACAAAGGGAACCCTTCAAACCCTTCAAACATTTTTATTGAAAATCAATTGAGTCTAGAAATGATTGATCTTCAATTAAAACATTCTTAATCACGAAGTGAACCCTTCAAACAAAATATCCTGATCATTTGACAAGATCTTCTTTTTGCATTGAATTGAAGCAATCCAGATTTAGTCACTTAGATTCAATGTGATCTATTGCAAATTGTATACTGAATAAAACATGTCGTATAACTTTAGCCTAATTTCAAATGGTATCAAAATCCTCAATTTTTAAAATTTGTCATTATTATTAAATTTATTAAAGGTTGCTTATTCTTGCGTATACACAATTTTCGTCTCAAAAATATTGACGTTATATCTTGCGACCATTCACAAATGATTGTAAACCTAAATCATTTTTGTACAAAAGGCCTCAAGCTTCATTGTTGTTAACACTTTACACCAAAATTTTTAAAATTAAAAAGTAATTTGTCACTCCTGTAAAATTTGGTAAATATATGAGTTGAGGAGGTTTGAAACTATCCTAACAATTTATCATGGATGCCTAATGAAATCTTCATTTTAAACATTTTTATTGAAACTCAATTGAGTCTAGAAATGATTGATCTTCAATTGAACCATTCTCTTTAAAAGAAAAAATTAATGAATATTGGAGTGTAGAAATGATAAATCAAAGCTCAGAAATTATAGATGAAGAAAGCTTAAGGTCATAATTCAAAAATGGACCGATTAAGGCTTCCGATAAATCAAAATTTTAAAATTTTAATTTTACTTGTATTTTACAAGCTACGATCAACGAAATTTTTAGTCAAGATCATTTTCTAATTATGATCTTTATCAATTTTGTGAACTTAGCACAAATTGAGCTATTTTTGAACTTAGCACAAATTGAGCTATTTTTGAACTTAGCACAAATTCATCTATGAAGTTTTAATATAAATGCTATTAATTTATTAACATAAATAACTAAAATATTTTATTGAAGATCAATTACGATCAGTTTTCAATTATCAAACCGAAAATTTCATTCAATTTGATTCATTTTGATTGTAATAATTGTAACCATTAATGAAAGTTTTTAATTTTTATAATATAATTTATATTCTTTGTGAACAATTTATTAGAATTGAATTTAAAAATATAAAAATATCACTGGAATTTATTATAATTTTTTATTATTATGTATTATAAATTATAAATTTCAATTTAAAAACGTGAATTCATGTTCAATTGAAATCGAAAACATAATTTTTTACTCTGTAATTTGATGTGCCACAAAAAAAAAAAAATTAAAATCAAAATTCATTGAAATGAAATAAATAATTAAATTATAAATACTTCTAAGAAAAACCGCTTCAATTGACACTTTCTTTAAATGAAATATTCATTTACTTGTCATCATTTACTTGTCATACCATGACGATTAAAAAATATTCTATTTTTTTCACAATTTTTGTAATTGTAAACTTCTAATATTCTCCAATTACCAAATTTGTATAATGAAATTTATTCGTCCTTCTTTTACTATTCGGTACTAACTATTTCGAGGGGAAAGGAATTGTTCCAAAAAAATTCTGTTCGTTGTTTTCCCATCATAAAAATTTATTATAAATTAATATATTTTTTTTTTTTTTTTGAATGTTTCTTTACACTGTTCACATCGACTCCAATTGCAACGAAAATTATTTGAGTCCGGATTATTGCAAGTCAGTATAATTTTTGTTGCTGTAAAGTGTAAAAAAAAAACAATCCCGGATGCACTCTACTTTGACCAGCGTGTAAAATGATCATTTTTTGTTTAAATGATTTTCTTGATTTTTGTGTTTTTTTAAATTATTAAATAAAATCAGAATTACTTAAAATATTTAAATCTATAAAATTAAAATTTTAATCTCTTTTTTTTTTTGTGTTGACTTTAAACCGTCAGCAATTTGGAACTTCTGGCTATTTTTATGCTTGTTGTTTAAGTTGCTAATCATTATTTGAACAAATAATTTCATTGTTTATAGGCCTATATAAAAATTATGATAGTATTATGATTAGAGTGATTGTATTTGCGTCTGAGTGTATGAAGTTCAGTAATATTTAGTCAAAAGATTTGTATATTTTATCAGAAGTTCTGTTTTTTCATCTTGTTAACCCCGATAATTGGATTTCTTTCATAGTAAATCAAGAATAAAAGATTAATTATTTCTAAGAAAGTAGATAATAATTTTTTTTATTATTTGCAATAAAATTTATTTTTAAAACAATTTTAATCATAAACAGGAAATTAATAAAAAAATAATCGAGGCTGTGGAAAGATTACAGACGGATTTTATAAGATGTCGAATTGATTCTTTCAGAAAAGTTCAGGGATTTGTATTGTATAAATTACAGTGGCGGCTGTAATAGTTAATTATATTAATAGTTTACCATTAATTTGAGCAATTATTTTATTAATGTAACCAATTTTTATAAAACTCTGAGCTTCTTTGTAGATATAGTATTTAAATTTTAGTATTGTCACTAGCGAAACGAAATTGTTCTATTATATTATCGTATATTTTCGATATACATCTCGGATTCACTGATTCACTCTAAATTAATTAGCCGGAATCTGTAAGTGTTGAAATTACGGATTTCGAAAAACCAATAAAAAGCATAGTTGTGAAGAACCTGACAGTATATCTCGGTTGTGGTGTAAACTTACTTGTCATTAACTTAAACGTAGTATTTGCATCGTAAGACTGTATCAAAATGGCAATGAAGTTTAAGCCGACCATATAAAGATCATTTACATTTAAAAGTTGATTCAATCGTTCAAGAAACAGAAATGATCGATAAACGATCTTTATGTCAAACATACTCTTTTAAAGATTTAAGCTATTCAATCAAAATCAAAACTTTGACGATCATTGATCTTCGTTTAAAATATTATTGAGCAAAAATTTAATTAATTTGATTCTAAAATTTATTAATTAATACTAATAGAAATGATTAGATCAGAATTTTTTGCTATTCCTTTAAAAATTTAATCAATTGAAACTAGAAATGATCAATAACGAATGCAAAAATGATCAAGGCTTTAAAAATTAGATTTATCAAAATTTTAGAAATGAAATTATTTTAATTTTGATCGTAATTTCGGACATCGATCAATGACAAGTACATCTTACTGATCTTATCGTTGTACATTTCGACATTAATCTAAAATTTTGGATTCTAAGTGTTTATTGAAGAACAATTTTGTTTATGACCAAGATCAATTAGAAAAACTTCATATTCGAAAGTGGAGGCCATAAATTTAGATTTTGAACTGCGTTTAGCCATTGAAGGAAAGATAATTAAATTCATTCTTTATAGAAATTGAGATATTTAGCACAAATGTTTACAAATCTCTCAATTTAATACTGAATGAAAAACATTTCTTATTATATCCATTCTAAATTTCCGTGTGAAAATCGATTTCAAATTAACATTTTGCTAAGCTTGAATTATTTCTATATATTGTTAAATAAAATATTAACAAATTTCCAAATTTTTACGCAATTTTTTGTATTATTATTATTATTATTATTATAGCTTTATTTACCCTTTTTTTTTTTTTTTTTTTTTTTTTTTATATATATATATATAATTATAAATTCAGTTCCATTCAATATATGGTATAAAATATACATTAATCAATATAAATATAATTCATTTAATAATTCCAAAAAAAAAAAAAAAAAAAAAAAAAAAAAAAAAAAAAAAAAAAAAAAAAAAAAATAATTCAATATAAAATCTTGACTATATTTGTTTTTCACTAAATAGTTCTTTCAAATAAATAAAATTAAAGTTAAATTAATTAATTAAACCTAATTAATAAGGGCATAAGCCTCCCCCATTTTTTTTTGTATACATTTTCATAAATATTTTTTGGTTAAAACAACTTAAGTCACAAATTATAGTTTTTCAGAAATGCATTTTTAATGTTGAAACAATTATGCTAAAAAAACCATTTTTCGAAAATGATTTAAAGCTAAGGTCTGATATTAAGATTTAAATATTCAATTTGGTTAATTCTTCTTATCATTTAAATTTAATTAAGACATTGCTGGATACATTTTAAAATAAGCCTGTAGTGAAATTAAGTCACTTAAGTTATTTTCCTTAAACACAATTTTATTTATACAATTTTCCAATAATTGTTCGACTTTAGAGTTAGCAATGTAATTTAAAAAAAATGTAAAGTAGTTTAAAAATGACATAAGCTATTTTGCATTTCGAATAAACAACTTCCTCTAACCGACTTAAGTCTTTAAAAGTTTTGCTTACAGTTTCGGTAAAAACTATCATACGGGAAAACGATCTTTGTCATATGAAGAATGATAAAACTGGGGATGCAATGGCATATATAACTAATTTCATGGTTAAGTCGACTTACGCTATTTTGGATTTTTAGTTGAAATTTAATCTAATTTTTATTATTATACCAAAATATTATTTATAATTGTAAATAAGTAAAATATTTAAACTTTGCTAACAAAAATTATAAATTTTTCACACCATAAAAAATCATAATTTTTTTTTTATTAAGCTTCTTAATTTCTATTTCTTTGTTGTTGATTATTTCTAACCCAAACTATTAAAAATTAATTTATCCATTTTTTTTATTACTTTTTATGAAAATTCTTTTATTTTTCTTTTGTAGCCAAAATTATTTATGTTGTTTATATAAAAAATAAAAAAATTAACTTCTTTTTATTTTGCTGATTGCTTCATTGATCGTGAGAACGGAAGTATCGATTTTGTTTATGTTTGTCGTAACGTTTGCGTAAAATTGATTTTGAATGAATAATTTTTTTTTTATTTTAACCGAAAGCAATAAATTTTACTATATGGGGACAGAGTAAACTCTGGACGAACGATATATTATTATTGACCACCTTAATAAATTTCTAAATGGTTGTAATTTAAAAAAACTGGATCGTATTACATAAATTTGATTCAGCTCGTGTGGTTCTTGTTGGTATTATATAGAATGAAATAAAAATTGATCAATTTTTGGTACCACAAAATTTTGTTTTATTAAATCACCTAAAATTGATGGGTATCAGCAAACTTCAAAAAAGTGTGTTGAAATTAAATAGCTCAATTAAGTAATTATATTACTATATACATGAAAGCATAATTTGTTTTTGAGCAAGATATTAAAACATTTTGGCATTTTAATAAATCTCCTAAGGGACAATAATAATTATCATCTCTAAAATATGAATTTTTTGTTCAACATATTTTATGTTTTTTATGTAATAAAATTAATGTTTTACAAATTAATGATAATTTTATTATCACACAATATTTTATTTCTGAAATGAAATATATTTTAAAATTGATTTATTCACCATTTTTTTCATAAATGTTTAATTCAAAGTGATGGCAATTTAATTGTGTTACTTAATAAGACACTGTTTTTTTTTTGATTAGACTACTACTGAAAGCACTTGTTGATCAACTTATAATAATTATGACCTTTTAAAAACAAATTACTGAATTTTATTAGATTAATTATTGTTAGCAAAGAGTTTAATTGTTTTTAACGTCATTTTATGTGAAAGTGTTGATGTTTAATGAAAATGAAATGAACTGAAGAAATCTGATAGACATTACAACAAAAGGGAGGCCTTTTTTTAAGTAGTTTTTAATATAAATATCTAAGTTTCACTATAAACTAAGGTTTGGCCCATGTGTATTATAGTGAAGTGAACCAATAGCTATTAGGTTTGTTTTCTACTCCATAATTACGCTAATAAATACTTGAATAGACTTCCTACATGTACTATTGAATTGTTTTGATAAATTGAATATTTTCATTATTAGGATTCTATAAAGGCTTCCAACCAATTTTAGCAGAACCTTTCATTAACGTGTATGGTAACGTTAATGGAATTCTGACCAATTTGGTTGTATTTAATTTTTAAAAGATTCGTCATATTTGTAATTTCTATTGAACGAAACGAAAATAACGATTATCGAATTTTCGAAATTAATTTCGAATTTTCGAAAATATTTTGTTTTCCAGTTTAATAGATAATATAACATTTAAAAAAAGAAACTTTGCTGTATATTTACAATATTACCATCGCGCTGTGAATAGGACACTCAATAATAAGTGATCATGCCTTGAAGATATGATTTTCGAAAGTTTTGAGGATACAGAGAGGAACACGAAACAATTGAACAATTTGTTTCACTCTCTCCATGTTTCATGGACCGGAGATTGGAAGACTTTCGTTCTTACGACATGAACGAACTGCATGAAGCAGTGGTGCTCGGTTTGAAACCAATTTTTGATTTCGGTCGAAAGAGTTAATGCCTCAGAGCTGTAACATGAAGGGTTTCGAGGGTTACAATTGGTCTAATTCTGGCCTAAGTCCATGAACCCTGTCGGTTTACCCACATAGAATCAAGCAATCAATATTAAGAAAGACGCACTAAAAGACTAATATTTATGAGCTTACTGAGGTTACTGCGAACAAGGAAGACAAATAATCAAAAAATTGTGAAATATAAAATAATTCATTATTTTCACATATTAAAACACAAACACTTTCTTTATTTGACAGAAATTTGCTTTCCAAATTTATTGAATAAAATTGAACTGTCATCTTCATTTAGGCTCTATTTATATAATCATTCAATATTAAAATTCCATCAAATCATCTTCTATATAATCTTCCTACTATACTTTGACAACAACACAATATAAATCTCTTCCTTAAATTTTCATTTCTTTACATTAAAATCAGTGAAAGCTAATTTTCTATACCCAAAAGCCAAAAGTTATTAATTCAATCGTTGCTCCTCTGTTTTTATTTATTTATTTATTTATTTTTTAACCCACTAACAAATTATTATTTAGAGCAAATCATTTTAATCAACAACAGACAATTTTTTTTTTTTCTATTTTGCTTATTTTGGTAACAATCTGTCAAATTTTTAATATACAATGTCAGTTTTTTTTTTATAGCTACCTCGCAACTTGGTGAATAATAATGAACCACAAATAAATCTAAGTAGGTAGATCTATATAGAAAATCATAAGCTATGAAAAAATGTCAGTATTATTCAAATGAGCAGAAATTGAAATTGTTAAATTGTCTGCTGTTTAAACTATGTGAACATTGGCATTATAAAAAAATGTCATTAGTGATTTGTGATTCACTTTCGATCAACAAAATAAAGACATAACCACAAAGTAAAATTTATTTGTATCTTTTTGATGCTTTTTGATTTAATGAAATCATTAAATCAAGATTTTATTTTTAAAAAAAAAAAAATATTTATTATGCTAATTATGTTTTTTTTGTTTTTTGGTCATACCAATGATTTTTATTGGTTCAGGTTATAAATTGTTGTGTACTCGTAGGGTTATCAGGTGTGAAATCAAATCTTGTAAAAAAAAATGTCGTCTTTTTGTTGACCACAACATCTTAATTAGTCACACTTTTTGGGTCATTAAATTTTTGATTATTTTTAAAAAAATATTTATTTAATTTTTTGTATTTTAAATTGTAATTTAATACTTAAAAAATTTGATTTGGAGAGAGTTTGTACAGACAAATAATTAAAATATTTTATATTCTTCTATTGGGTTCCCAATTTTACGTAGCAGAACTGAAATATTAGTTTAAATTTCATTAATTGAATAAAAACGAATTTTGAATTGAAGATATCTTAAAAGTTTCCTTAAATTAGCTGCAGGGAATGAGTTAATTGAAGCTGTAAGCTGAAGTGTAATGGATACTCGTTAAGTAAAATGGTTATTTGATAGATTTTTAATATGAATTCATTACAGATGTAAATCAAGCTTTGTAATCCAATGCTTTTAATTGAGGTTTAATGCGGTTTAAGAAAAGGAAAACGGCAATTAACAGATTATAATTAGCCCTGTAATGTGTGACTATTCAATTTCTCATATCTGCCTCTATCTCAATACATATCACAAAGAAGTTGACTGAGGAAAATGTATCCGTGAATAATTATGAGAATTGTTTTGAATCTTGATAATCTCGGCTTCTGCAAATAAATTCTGAAGATTTCTTCAACTCTCGACTCTTCTTCGTCCATCTCAGTTCAGCCAAAAAGTTATTGACTATATGAGCGTACTATGCTTCCGTGAATAATTCTAATAATTTTGTTTTTCATCTCGGAGTTTTTATCTTTGTCTATAATTCACATCCTCTGTAATGGACGTATTGAAGAATGCTATTAGATAAATGCTGGTGAATGATTTGCATCTCTTAGGGCCTTCTGCATGAAGTTGTTATTGAAAACATTTAATAATATAATTATCTGATTTTCAGCTCCTCATCACTTTTTGTTTGAATTAGTGATTTCTTAGTCTACGAACAGAGTCACGCTTTGATCAATGTGGAAGGGTTTTTTCATATGAAAATATATTAAAGCACAGCGTCCAACATCGCTCATAACAACGTCATTCTGCAGTACACCACTTATTGTCATAAAGTAATGAGTTTCTTGACATTAATGAATTAGAAAATAAAGTTATAAGGCGAAATTTGTAACTATTGCAGCAAAAAATTGATTCAAATTCAAAATTTATAAACGAGATTTAGGTCTAAATTAATTACAGTACTAAATCCATGTTATTAAAGTCATAGTGCTAATCAAATTTAATATTAATATTTTCTCCCTCACAGTTTTTTAATTAATAAATTATAAATTTTAGTATAATTTTTCTTTTAACCGAAATTTGATATTTAAATCATGTTTGTTGGGTTGGTCAATGTCTTAACATTTTTTGTTCAATTTTTTTTTTTTGTACATTAAAATGAATATTTAATTGGCTTCCATTTACATAATTGTATAATAAACTTAATGTAACAAAAAATGCAATCTATAAATCACAAAAAAATGAAATATTTTTCTATAAAACCTACAAATAAAATGTTCCGGATCAATGATTTATTACCAGTCGTCCGTCGTATGTAAAAATTGAAAAAAAAAAACTAGTGTTTTACATCAATGATTCAGATTATAATATAGAATTTTCAACAAAAAAAATTAGCAAATAACAAATAATTGGTCAGTGCAACAACAGAGAGTAGATCTACTCTATAATAATACGAATAATTTATGTGTTACACTGGCAAATATTAGGATAAAAATCAAAATTAGTTTGAGTTATGAGAAGTACCAGCGTTTTAGTCTTTAAACGAAGTGATTGGTTAAGATGATATTTTTTTTTGGTTTGGTTGGTGTCTAAGAAAATAATTTATTAAAAGGAAAGTGATACCAATAAATAGAAAGTAAATTAAATAAAAAAATCCTTTATTTGCATATAATATAAAAGTAAAAATTTTTGTAATCTTTTAAAAACGTATTCCGAAATCGGTGACAGAATTTACTTTACTCAACACTTTTTTTTTGAAAGTTTATATACTTTTCAAAATTTCTAAATTTAAATTATTTTATATTCTGAGCCGCGCGCGCAGTGTTACTTAAATGAATCATCTATTACGAACGCAAATATTTGTTATTTTGATGAATTCACTTAAATTGATTGACTGACTAATGATGTCACCGAGAACTAGAACACTATTTATGTTCGGTTAGAAATTATTAAAGTAATAAAATTAAATGAAAACTAATATTTTCAGGGGTAAGGAAATAGGTCAAAACTACAAAAGCACACGCGAGTGTCTAACCTCGAACATAGGATTTTAGGAACGTTTTAGACGAATGCGTTAAGGTGTAAATAGAACTAAGACAACTTGCGAAAGTGAAATGTGAAAACAAAATTTCGCCATGATATAAATTTAAAATAAGTGTAAAAATATGTCGAATTTCGTTGTCGACTTATTCACTTAGTGTGCAAATTTTATAGTTTTTTCCGTAACGAACAAGCTGCAGTTGATTATTTTGTGAGAAGTGTCATTTTAAATTCAAATAAAATTTAATTTTTAAAATTAGAAGTTTTTAAAGTTTCTGTTTTTAAAAATGAGTTTCGATGAAGAGTTAATCGAAGATGTATGAAATTATTTTTAATCTGATGCCTCCTGATTCGTCATGGTTATGTTTTTTAGAAGAAATTCGTTATTAGCTTTCGTCATTCGCCTTGGATCTGTTTACAGCTTTACGCAAGCTATTCGTTGCAGTTATATGGGGACAGCCATGACAAGAAAACCCGCTTTCATTCCGAACTTAACAATTTCGGAAAGTAATATTGTGTGCAATCTTATCTGTCGGAAAAATAGTAACATTGAGAGTTCAATCCATTGTGCATTCGGATAATTAATCACAAATCGTATTTTATGTAAGTACTCGAAATTCGGAATTTCGAATAGGAAATTACTGATTCAAATTGTTATTGGCAAAACTAAGCAGTGTTGTCAAATCTAATTGAAATCGTATAACTCAATTGTAGCACATTTTTAAAATCTCCTCTAACTTCGAAAAAAAAGATAATTTGATATCAGAAATTTAAATTTTTTGAACCAATTTTCGCCCAGTACAAAAACAGTTCATATTTCTTTCTCTTAAAATGTGTCAACGGCTATCAGTTAATTAACACAACAATTGCAAAACTAAAAAAATGACTTTACTATGTCTGGTTATGACAATAATTGTCTCAGTCACATTTTTAGTAACTTTTGGATTTATGATAAATTTTAATTTCGTATTTTGAATAATATTAGATAAAAAAATTATAAGTTTTTAAAAACTTAAATTTCACCCAGAAAATCTTTTTGTAAATATATACTCAATTTTTTTTTATTTTACATAAACTTTGAAGTCATATCTGACACCGATAATTACCATTTAAGGTGACAAATATAATTTTGCATTTTTTTTTTTTTATATTTATTACTTTTTTGTTTATCTTACTAACCGTACACTATTTTACATATAACCTCATTACCTGGAAACAATTTAGAATTAATCCCAGTGCATAAATTCATTTTAAAAATTTCAATTCCAATTTTCGTGTCTTCTTATAATGTACTCCAACAAACAAAAAAACTAACTCAAAGTAGTTCAAACTTTTTTTTAAAAAAAAAGTGTTTTTTTCAAATAAAGATCTTTTTTTTTATAAATTTTATCTTAAACAATAAAAAAAAGTGCAATTTTTTTTTTGTACTTATGTTAAATATTTATTAGATACTTTCACATTAAAAATCATTTGAGAAATTCTAAATTTGGTCTTGTCGTTGGTCACATCGTTCGCCTTCATTTTTATAGGTAAAATTAAATTAAAATTTATTCCAGATTTTTTTTTTTTTTTTAAATAATTTTGTTTGTTTTTAAACACCATCCAAAAATTTAAAAAAACATTTTTCTTGTTTATTTTATTATTATAGTTTTCAACCCCAGAACCAAAAAGTAGTTCAATTGTTTAGTAAATGTTTAATCAGTTAACACATCACGAAATGAACTAAAACTTTATTATTTAATAGATGTACAAGTTTAGAAATTTATCAGGTTTACAATGTGCGGATATCAAAACCAAAATAACAAACAGAGAGCGATAAAAAAAATTATAATAAAATCATTAAGAAAACAAGATCGCCTCGAAATGAAAATTGCAAAAATTAAAAATTGATTTTGTTTTAAAAGTTTTATTATTAATTTATTTTTGACAAAAAATTAAAAACCGCCTAAGTCGACTTAAGCATGAAATTAGTTACATATGTAATTCCATTTCCACTTATGCCTTTTCGTAATTGACAAAGCTAGTTTTTCTATATCATCTTTTTTAGCGTAACTATATAAGCAAAACATTAATAACTTAAGTCAGATAGAGGAAATTGTTCGAAATCCAAAATGACTTATGTAATTTTAAGCTATTTAGCATTTTTTAAATTTAATTTGAAACAATAGATTTGTTTATATCGACTTAAGTTTTATTTCCACATTTTCTTTTCCATATTTGCCATTATTTTCTTCAAGTACATCGGTAACTCTGAAGTCGACCTAATTTATTATTGGAAAATTCTAAATAAAATTGTATTTAAATGATATAATTTCACTATTTAAAATTTACCAAAACAGCTTATGTCACCTAAATTTAAGTTACATTTAAACGATAAGAAGAATTCACCAAATTGATATTTTAAATCTAAATACCAGACCTTTGCTTTTCATTCATTTTCAATAACTTAAGTTAAATAGTTTTTTTTTTGTTAGAATATTTCTTGCAACAATAAAAATGCATTTGTGAAAAAACTATAATTTTAGACTTAAACTGTTTTAACTTTTAAAGTCGATTATTTATTTATGATTTTGCTGTAGGTGTGGCTTGGATTTAATGGCAGTGATCTATGCAATCTATAAATAATAATGTTGAGGGACATCAACACAAACCAATTTAGATTTTAATGATAAATTTAATGATAATCCAAAAATAAATTGCAATTTTTGATATTAATTAAAATTATTAGATAATATTGGCAAAAAGGAGTTTTTTATTTATAGAAGAAATTGAAAGGAAATTAAGTTTGATTAGCAATTTATAGTGGCGTAGTGGTAGAGTAGTATAACTCCGATGCATTAAGTTCCTCATTCAGGCATCGATGTGGCTCTAAGTTGACTCAGATTTAAAAGCGAACCAGTAATAAAATATTTAAAATGTAATTGTGATTTTAAGAAATTTGGCAACTGTTGTGACCATTTGTTGATAACAAATGTCTCACTATGAAAAGCCATTTTAGTTTGTTGCAATGGTTTGGAATTCATACACAAATTAGTAGGGTGAAATTGTAATAAATATATCACGAATATGAGTAGACCAAGGCTCTTTTTCTGTAGTATCACGATTGAAATTTTTATAACCAAAATCTATTGCCATAAATTTTCGATTTTTTTTAAATGTCAATTCCGAGAACTCTTGGTATTTGGCTTTTTCATTTGTGATAATGACCGTCAATTGTAAGTGATGCCTAACAGTCTCGTTCAACTTCCTGCTTGACAGTTTTTGCTGTGGATCCGGTACCGACTTATTTGAACATCTGGTATTCATTATACTGTACAGAACCTTAATAATCGAAATTTTATGAAATGAAATTAAGCTTCCAGTTTTTTAGAGCTTCCAGTTACAACTTACTCTATGCTATATTGACCAATTTCGCATTTTTAAATGATAAAGTGAATGATAATTAATAACCTTTTCATCTAAATTCATAGATAAAGTTGCGGTGTGCTTTTGCCCCGCGAATTTATCGTTATAATTCTGTATACTATATTTAAAACTAATAATTTTAAATATTGGGTATTACCAGTAAATGCACCCCACGTTCACAATTAACAGCACTAATCATTAAAATATTTAATTGATTGATCTATGATTCAGTCCGATAAATCTTTAACAACTCAAAATTTGAAAAATTAATTCACTTTATCTAAGTTACTGTTTTGAAAGGCCATTGAATCTAATTATGATCATTACGAAAATTTAAACTCATTGAATATAAGATTAAATACAAAATTCATTTAATTCCCAATCTTGATTAAATTGAATCGATATATAAATTTGATCCAAAACAGCTAAAACATTAAAAATAAAAATCAATTTCGATAAACTAAATCGTGCGCAAAATCTATAAAAATTTTATCACAAATTTTGATGTAATTAAAATGAATTTGCACGTATAACCAGCCAAAGCTGCTACCAAGCAAAAGGTTCAAAGTTCTTGATAATTTTTTTTTTTCAATTCAATTTTAATTGATTAAACATTTTAAATTTTGCAATTAAGCATTTTATAATTTTCCATCACGTATAAATTCATAATATAAAAATGTTCATTTCCGAAAATCGAATGTTCTGCACGATCACTTCTCATTTTGAATTCACCAAATTTTTTTTAGGTAGCGCCCATAAAATTAAACAATTTTTTTTTACAATTAAATTCTATATAATTTTAATAAATCTAATCAGTTCTGGGGATTTATCATATTTTTGGTTGTTAATGATCACCAGTAGTTGTGAAAAGTAATCAATGATTATCATTGAATGATCATTACAATAAATTAAAAGAAAATGGATTTTTTTTTTCACTGATTATCTGATTATAGCCAAAAAAAAAGAAAACAAGAAAAATTCTTTAAACACGTTCTTGAAAAAAAAACAACACATTTTTCAAGTGATTCAGAGTGCAATGAATCATAGTAATTTTTTGTTGTAATTTATAGAGAATAATAATCAAATTCATCCAGAACAATTAATCTTGCATGATTAATAATTTTTGAAGAGGCCAACAAAAAAAAAAAGGGAGGGCAAACATAATAAACTATCAACGAAGAAGGGGGCCCCATCACGGGGGGAGGGATTATTAAATTATTGTGTTTTTATTTTTATTTCAGTTATTTTTTTTTTTTGTTGTATGTCGTTTTATTGGAAGATCACTGACATTTGGTGTGAAGATCGTGATTGTTGTATTTTTTTTTCTCTGAAATGTTGTTGTTATTAATTTTTGATGTTATATTATTTAAGAATTGATATTTTTGAAGACAGGGTGTCATTTCGATATTTTGAAGTTGATTTTGAAATTAATCAAAATATTTTCAATTACTTTTTAGGTTTGGTTTTGACATTATCTCTCCTTATGCTTGTTTTCGCTGATCCAAACAAATCATCGGTCACTCTTTCGGGCCCTATTTTCTTGGTTACGAGAAGATGGAGCTTGGCTTTGAGATTGATGACGATTAGATACTTGATTACTAATTTTGGAAGAAAATATATATCGGCTCTCGAAAGTATTTTTTATTGCGTCTGTTAGGTCTTCTCTCTCCGGTTAATTCAAAGATCCTAGGTACACGATCATTCCGTTCTCTGACTTATACAAAATAAGTTTTAACGACCGTAGTAACTGCAACCACTTACTCAGAAGTTCAGAAGTAAAAGTCTGCATGTTCCGGCGGATGAACAGTGACAAAATAGATAGGTGTTATAATGCCGCTTGCAAAAGCTTTATTCGTATTTAAGATAATGCTTTGTTTTGACTAAGTAATTGAGGCAACCCTGAAAAGGTTTTGTTACAAAACAGCCTGAGAAATTTTGCCATACCTAAGATTTTAATTCTTTAGTATTGAGTTCGTATTTAAGATACTGAAATCATCCTAATTAGAATACTATCTCAGACTCTATTGGACGGTAAACAAGAACTATATACATAGCTAAAGAACCGAAAATTAGGATATGGAGCATAACACAAACCTTACGACAGCAAAATTACATTTTAAATAGATAATCGTATCCTACATCTTTTTAGATCGAAAGTATATAGTAATACGAAGCTTAGCCATAATTTATAGAGTTATATATTGTGCTAACAGATCATTTCAGTTATCGAATGTCTGTACTCCTGCACAGAGTACCAGTATAGCATTTAGGTTTCTTAATATTTACTTGAATTTGGAACTCATCTTTTCAGTTTACAATGCCACAGGCATTTAAAAGTGTAACTGTGTCGACCAAACCGAATTTTCCACCCTATCAATATTATTTTACAAGTGATGCTTTTGCAATTAAACCTACCAGCGACATCAACATTATGTGACCTTATATAAAAAGGAACTATGACAAAATTTATTTAATTGATTACTCGTTAATTGTGTCATCATTTTACTAATCAAGATTAGGATCTTTAGACTGAATTGATAATTTTCTTTAGACATCTTGTAAATCATATAAAATTTCTGCGATCATTGAAATCGCTGACATTTTCATTTTGTTTATAATGTGATTAAATTTTTAGATTATTTAATCTTCTCTATCACAAATCCATAAAAAAAAATCATCTAAATTCTTCGTAGTTTCTTTTATTTTTTTCCAAAATTTTATATCTTAATTTTGGAAAATATTTTAAAAACGCAAAAAAAAAAAAAAACATAACTGAAAAAATATGTTATTACATAAATTTCGGCTTTGACTGATGATTTTTTTTTTTTATGTTTTTTTTTTTTTTTGGTAAACTTTAATAATATATGATTAATAAAAATTATGAAAAATTGTAATACATAAAAATTTTCTATATAATTTTTTTATAAATCTTTAGTTTTTGGTTAGCTTAGTTTATTCAGAGAGGTTACAAAAAATTTATTGAATATTATTTTGGTTATCGAGTATTCGGTAATGATATTGCAATGTCATGGCAAATATTGTTCAAAAAAATTTTGATTTAACTTTTTTTGAAAGAAATGATATTTTTGACCGTGAAATTTATTAAAGAATTTCTTCTTATTTTTTTTTATGTTTTGCTGATATTATGTTATTAGAGAAAGAAAGATTGATTAGTGTAAATGAACTTATAAAACTTTATGTTTTCTATTTAAAATTATAGATAGAAAATTTTGTTGTTGTTAAAAGTTCAAGATTTTTTTGGTAAGAAGAAGATATTGATTAGATAATATATAAACTTTGATCTTTTTTTTTATTCACATATTCTTGAATATAGTAAAGAATTTGAAGGAACATTTTCTAAATTTCAGTTCCAATAATTTAACTTTCAATGCATCGAAGTATTATTCATTTTGAAACACTATAGCATCTTATCCATTCCATAGAATAGAATATTATGAACCTGGGCGTTAAACTTTTGGCAGCCAGGTCATATTTATCATATAGCACCATTGAAAACACGGAATTGGATACGAAATACTGAAAATATATAAGAATTATTTTCATGAATTTCATCCTTTTTAGGATTTTATCAATATTGATTTTTCAAAGAGACTCGTAATCAATTCCATAAAATTCGTGAATACCTTACCGTTCTATGAACTATCAATATCGAAAGTTAAAATGGCAACTAAAATGACTAGATGAGATTGTTTTAATGTGACTCTATGTCAAAACTATATGCCTCTATCAAAGGGGCAAAATGAACCTGTCAGATTCCAAAATTACGCGTACGCACCCAATTACAAAGTTAAAGACTGCGGTCACTGAACTTAATATTCGAGGAAGTTGGACTAGTCGGACGAAATCATTTCGTGGTTTATCAAAAAGACTAATTATTAGACGAAGTTTGCCGATTTTACTACAGGAATTAGTACGAATTTTAACTCTTTAGTCTCCTTCTTTCAAAATTCTTTATAAACTGTTTGCCATGGACTGCTTGCTATCTGGCAAATTATTCAAGTAATTTAGGTTTCAATTTGTTTACTGACATTGATTCCCTGAAACGAAATAATTGTAAATACTACAATAAATTTTTATAATATAGGCTCACTTAGTGCCTCAAGGAATCCCTACAATTTTAATACATTTTCTAGTTTGAATTGAAACTATATTAGTAATTATATTCGACTCGGAATATTAGCAGTACGATCAGCGATTTCTGTGGGCCTATAATGAAATAACTCTTTAAAAGGTTTCGAAGATGTAAAACCAGATGTATTTGAAAGCTATTCTCTGGTTGTTAAAATCTAAAACAAGATAGTATACTTAAAATTCGCATAGTTTTATGTTCACTGTTTCCTTCACGTTCTTCCAAATTCTTCATTAGTTGTTCGTCAGTTTTGCTAATTAGGTTACAAAAATTTTAAAATCTTGTACGGTTCGTAACTTTTATGATTTCCATTGTCCTAATAACATAAAATTATATATTTTAATTAACAAATAAAAGAATTAATTTAATTCCGTTCCATTTGACATTATTTCTATATAAATACAATAATTAAATTAATTATAACTTCTCCTGTATGGCATTATCAAAATATTTATTATGCCTATAGAGTCTCGGATGCCATAATAAATTTAAAATTATTTAGTTTTTCATTTTTGTTTTGGATCATTTTTTTTTCTTTTGGTCTTAATTGCAAAGTTTTATAGCTGGGGAAACTATAAAATCACACCACAAAAGTTCAAACAAAAAGACAAATTATTATAGAGTAAAATAATATCGTATCGTCAAAATGTCTTTTGACAAATTCAATAAAAGAAAACACTAAAATGTTTCAATGTCTGCGGGCCGAAAAGTCTTAATTATTCTTAAACGCGTTCCCAAATCTTTAAACTTTTGTTAACTTTATTATTTATTTTTACGATGAATGGCACAAAAAATTAAAAATTAAATTTTATATAAACAAAAATCTTAGAAATTCGTTGAAAAAAAGACGGTGTTAAATTTAGACCGCGGTGATAAAAAAAAAAATTTGAGATTTAATCTTTTTTGTTCACCAGCTTTAATTAGTAATTTTTGTTTGTTCAAAAATTTTGATTTTGAACATTTAATTTCAATAATAGAAGTTAATTGAAGCAAAATTGTATGGCAAAAAAATATGGAATAAATAAATTTTAATTAATCTCATTAGCGAATTGCTAATATTGGAGCGTTAGATTGACCGATTATATTAGAAAATTAAAGTTCAAATTAACTTCATCGCTTGAATAGTTTTTTTTTCTAATAAAATTAGCAGGTTTTCATATAATTGACGATAAGCAGATCGTCACAAAACTACCCGCGAAATTACTAATAAAGCTTGTAGAAATAAATAATAAATCTCGACTAAAAGGCAAAACAGTTTAAGTCTAAAGTGATAGTTTTTCACAAAGGTATTTTTAATGTTAACATAAGTTAATGAAAATGATTTAAAACAAAGTAAAAACCTGGTATTTAGATTTAAATATCGATTTGGTTAATTTAATTCTTCTTATCGTTTAAATTTAATTAAAACTTTTGAGACTTAAACTATTTTGGTATATTTTTAAAAAAGCCTATAGTAAAATTAAGTCCTTAAACACAATATTATTTATAATTTTCCAATACTAGCTTAGGACTTAGGTCGACTATATAATTTTTTATGTACTAACACAATTTATGGGCTAAATAAAATATGGAAATAAAGCTTAAGTCGACATAAGCAAATCTATTGATTCAAATTAAATTTAAAGATGCAAAAAATGTAAAATGGCTTAAAATTCCATAATCAGTTTTGAATTTCGAATAAATTTACTGACATAAAGCTATTAAGAATTTGCTTCTAGTTACAGTAAAAAAGGTGATACATGAAAACGATGTTTGCCATATGCAGAAAAGCGAAATGGGGGATGAAATCGCATATATAACTAATTTAATGATTAAATCGACTTAGCTGTTTTAGATTTTTAGTTGAGAAATAGTGAATTTAGAAACGTTTCAAAATAAATGACGTATTATTAATTGTTGACGACATAATTAATTACATTTGTTTTAATTTTTGTTTTATTAAATAAACATATTTTTTTAATTAATTTCACTGATTATTTTCAACTCCACTTGTTGAAATTGTTTTTCTAAAAAAGAGTTAAACGTCAAAATTTAGCTTGGAATTATTATCTTAGCAAATTTAAATCACCACCAAATTTTGTCGAGACTTTAAGCAAGCATTATTTTTGTGTTGAGCAAAATTAGTAATAATTTTTTTTTTGTCAAAATTTCACTTGAAGTTCGGCTTTACTAAATTTCAACCAAATATTTTATACATTCCCCAAAATGCATCGCTTTAAAATTTGACTATAATTAATAATTATTAAAAAATTTATGTTGAAAGGTCAATTTTCATGTTAGCTTGTTACGAAAAGAGAATTCAATTGGAAGCTCAGTAATATATATATTTTAAACAAGTTATACCAAAGTCTCAGACCAGATGAGTTTAACTTTACTTTACGGTATTGGTGCCTAAACTTCTACACAAATAATGATAATCAATTGCTTCAAATCTCTGTTGTGAAGCTCATACTTCAGATTATGATATCTAAGAATTAGTTAAAATAACTAAATGAAGTTCTTCATAAGCGTTATTCAAGAAATTATAAATTTAATATGAAAAAAGCAGTTTAACAGTCAGAGCTTCTCTAACATGCCTTATGCTAAATTTGGAATGCAAAAAGTCAAATGTTTGGATTAGTGAAATTGAAATGAATTTATTTCGAGTTATTTATCAAAAATTATAGAAAAGATTTAATTGTCAAGTTTCATACAATCAATATCAGCGTAGGAGCTATCCAAGTTCAAGAAATTGTTAAGTTTTACATTTGGTAATCTTAATTTTATTTAACGTATTTATGTATATTGTTTTCCGGGAAATTTTTTTACATAAATTCATCATAAACATATGCGAAATAACTTTAGTACCTTGACCTTTTAACAAAATCTATTTTAATTTTTATCCATTTTATGCAAGAAGAAAACTTCACTTTCAATATTTATTATATAAGTACAAAGTACTACAGAAAAAAAACACACTACAACAGAATAGACACCAGAAATATATTAACAAGCAAAAAAAATAACTTCTTTATGTCCATCATTAATCTTTAATCATTTCCTCCACTTTTAATATATTTCTTTCTATGTTCCTCTCATAAAAAAAAAACACAAAATCTTTTCTTTTCAATTTCCCATATTTGAAGGCAGAAATGGATGATGACGCAGTGTTAAAGTATTAATTTTCCATCATTATACAAATCTTATATTTATTTTGGAAAATCATCTTAAAAGAATTTCGTTATTATAAATTTATTTTTACACTATATGTATATATTTTCCGTACTCTTGCTTTTCTAGGGTGTTTGAACCTTAACTCCGTACTCTCAAATACATCATCATTAAATCTGCGCTGTTTTATTGTAATATTATTTTTAAAAGTTTGTTTATAAATCTATCTAAATATTTATATCACTTTACTTTCAACAAAAAAAAATGACTTTTCATATTAGTATATCTAAAAATATATAAAAAAAAAAATAGAAAAAGGGAAAATTCTTTCAAATTACAACAACTCTCAAACTAGAAAAAATAAAATAGGCTATTTTTAGAGCTGCTATACAAATATTTTATAATCTTTCACATAAAAGATTGCATTTTGCGTGTCTGGCACGCGAGATGATCAAACTTAACTCATTCTAAAAATACAATATATAAAAAAAAAAGGATTTTATAAATCGAATAAATGCAATTTTGTAAAATCAATTGCCATATTTTCTGCATTAAATAATATACTGCAAAATTAAAAGGATGCACAGCATTACTAAACTGTGTATCAGTTACATATTAAATGTGCTTTTTTGAGTGGGTATAATTGTAACTTTAATACAGTTTGTTTTTTTCTGGAAATAATTCTAAAGTCTGGGCTACATAGATTCGATCGGTTCAGTTTTGGTTTGTTCAATAAAGTTCAAATTTGACGTTTCCATATATTTAATATGAGAAATCGATTGAGTGGACACAGAGGTCGAATCCAAACTGAAGGAAATCTCAAGAGGAATGAAATTTGACAGTTAAAAAATAATAATAATATGTGATTTAATCGATTGCAATCGAATCCTATGTGGTCAGTCTACGTCTACTTACCAGTCGAATCGAATCGAAAATGGACTGAACTGATCGAAACAATGTAGACCAGCCTTAACCTTAGAGATACTCTAGCAACGCTGAAATGAAGGCACTTTTCCGCAGAATAAAGCTTTAACTAATATCAAATATTTCTATATGTTTCAATTTTTTTTTTTGACATTTCACAACGCGATTTGGAGCACATTGGCGTGACATTTAGAATATCCAAGGTAAATTTTTATAAAAGGACGAATTGTACAATGATGTTCTGTTATCAAACTGTATGCTTTATTATCTTTCCACTGCGGAATCTATAATAAATATTTACACATTAAAATTAAATTTTAAAGTTCAGCGCCATCTAATGACAAAATCTAGTATTATAACTACTTTATTTGTATTTTCAAGGCGGTTCCATTCCAATATTAATATTGTATAAACGTTTTATCATATGATAAATTATACTATTTAACGTGTAATATAAAAGCATATTAGAAAGCAGTGCTCCCTAGCGCAGAAATATTAAATTACACAGTTTACTTTTTTCGTTTGGCTTCCTACACGAATATAACATCAAATTTGATGAATATTTAACATGATGTTAATAAAAATGGCTTCTAGACAAACGAATGAATGGCATCGTCTAGCCGGATGAATTATGAAAACATGTTACAATCATCTGAAGTGTGATATAAGATTGTTGTACCTTTGCAACACGGTATCCATCAAGGTAAATAATTCAATTTCAAATTTAAATGTAGATTTTTTCATATATTACACGCAGTGATGCTGTAATAACGTGTGAATTCTTGTAAATCCCTCACTTAATTCATATTTCGCATCAGAAACAACTGGAATTATTTACTCACCTGATGAAGTGTAGTAAATTCCAATACGGAATAAAATCCCTGAGCTATCGAATAATCAATTGATAAAATTCATTTTTAAGGACAAACCGACTGACAGCAGTTTAACTAATACGAAATGTTTTCGTTTTTTTTTTGTATTTTAAGATGATCTTAAATTACAGACAGAAATAAAAATCCCTTTGGCTTCGTTTATCCTTTTAGACTTGTTTTTATTTTACAATCTTCATAAAAATCATTTCTTCTTTTTTATAGCTAATTCTATTTTTATTTTTTGTTTTGTAGCAACATTTTATAATACCAATTTCGTGTTAGTTTTAGAAGAATTTTATATAAAAAAAATTTCACATTTAAAAGTTGTTTTGTTAGTGTTGCAAATATTTTGTATTTTGATTGCGTTCCACCACCAAAAAATAAAAAAAAAAATATATATAAAAACACAGAGACCAACAAGTTCTCTGGTGCTGTAATACCAATAATTTTCGCGTAGGAATTTTCTAGTTTTCAAGGTGAACAAGATGAAAATGATTTTTTTCTTTTTGTAATATAATGTTGAATTTTCTTTTTGCTAGAAAACGCGTTTTTGCTAGCCAGTAGAACATGTTTTCGATTACTTGTATTGCTAATACTGTGGATATAATAAAATTGACCTGTACTTGGAAATTTACTACACCACCACAAAATGTAACTAAATATTATGGCGGTATGGTAACCAAAAGCTATAGCGAATTTGTATATAAAATAAAAATCAGAATATTAACAAAAATTTTGGTCAGAACAAGATTTGAAATAAATATAAAACCAAACGCCCGCCACTGTCTTCTAAGCTATGGTTGCCAAATGTCTTTTTTTGGTAATGCACGCAAGTTAAAAGAATTTTTCTGTTTGTTATTGGTTTTTGTGAGTTTTTCAAAATGTCTGTAGTAATTATTCTGTTGTTTTTATAAAGATTTGAAGTGTCACGAGAAGAGGTCAGTACTTGTTCAAGTTCTAAAACGCATTCCTTAAATAGACAAAACAACAATGGAAAAACAAGTAAATGGAATTATTTAAATATTCATATCTCTCTGTTGATTTCTTCTATATAATACACTGCAATTGGCTATTACGGTCTATGGATTTTTCAAAAAGTATTGCAGCTGTTAGGCCTGTTACTGTTGTAGATGATGACAAAACAAATTTTGAAAAAAAAAAAATACTTTACAGCTGCCTGAACATAATAGAGTGCATTTTTTTGAACTTACATAGTAGGATTACCTAACTTCGATTATTCTTTGTTGGAAGTTTTTGGTATTTTTAATCATTTTCATATTTCCCATTTGTAATAATGAATATTTGTTGGGGAAAAGTGTTTTCGTATCGTTGCACTCGATTTAATTTGATGGTATTTATAATTAGTTTTGAATAAGGGAAGTAGGTCTTTAAGTAAATAAAAACCGAGAATAATAAAGAGTTAAAATTATAGTTAAGATATTGATGTATTTTTAATAAGTAAAGTATAGAATTATTGAGCTATTTTCTTAAGAATTTCGGACAAATGGTTGACTTGGGTTAAGATTTCAATATTTAAGCTAGAAAATAACTTAATTCTTTTGGCAGTGGCAGTTAGTAGTGTTTAGTTTCTTAATCATGAGATAGAACTTACATATAATCGGTAAATGGCATATAGTTTTCTAAGAATTAGCAAAGTCCGCTGTGCAAATACACGAGCTCTATCTATTTCAATGAAGAAGATTTAAATAATTATATGCAGCATTTCTAAGTCATATTGGTCTTTTTCCAAATCAAATTGGTTTCTATTTTTACATAAATATTTCTCATTTTCATTTGATAGCTACTGATTGAGAGCACAAATTCGTTAATGTCATAGCCTCGATAGGTTCAATTCAATAGTGTTCAATAATTTATGACTTTCTTTCACTAATTTATATACATTCCAATTTCATGTTGTAAATGTAAGCTTGATAAACCATAAAACATTAAAAATAACTAATTTTGCTTTTGAAGGAGTCCAACTCGATTTGGAACTATTAAGTATTAGTGTTTTTCCAATGGATTTGGAAGCTAAATGCAACAGAAGTCATCATAACATCACCATAACTAACACCACTTCTAAACAGAATAATGCAGAACAATTCTCAATATTTAGTATAAAAATAGTTTAAATAAGAACTGAGTAGATAGTAATGCCACTTACTCTCATTGAGCTACAAATTTACATACAAAGTGGACATGATTTGGCTGATTAACAAAAACTATCAGTGATGACGGACAGAAAACAGTGATATTCTTAAAAGTATAGTTTTTCCAAATATATTCAACAATACTTATAAATTATCTGGAAGACGAGTACGAGACTCACTACCCTTTTAGGTTCATAGTTGTGTCATATCATACACAAAACCTATCGAAATTTTATAATTTAACTCTTAAGTCTTAAGGGTGGGCTACATAGTTTCGATGATTTCAGTTTCGATTCGTTTAGTTTCAAATTTGACGTCTTCATATGGGAAATCGATTGTGTGGAAAAATAGGTTCGAATCGAATCGAAAGACTTTGGAACTATTGAAATTTTACGAATCCGTCCGAACTGAAGGAAATCTCAAGAGGAATGAAATTTGACGGTTAAAAAAATATATTATGTGATTTTGTTCAATCTTCTTAACGAATCGAATCGAAACTGAACTGAACTGATAGAAACTATGTAGCCCAGGCTTTACAAATAATGTAGTAAAATGTTATTTTAAATATATAGAGTAATCTCTTAACGGAAGTCATGTCTATGCTGAGTTAAAGAAGAAGTTTCATTTTACTAAATATTACAATGTTTTCTTACGAATTTTTAAAATATTTCGTTTTATTATGGACTTTATATAACCATTAATTCGAAAACCATTAAATATTCGGTATTCAGGAGGCCATAAAATCATTTTATAATCAAAAAATACTAATTTTAATAATCAATTAAATTATAAAGTAATAAAAATTTATTGAAAATATGATTAATAATTTAATTACCGTAGTTTTGACATAACAATTATTCTTCAGTTAACTTTATTTCCGTAATATTTACAGCGCTGTTGAGCAGATGTCGTACCAAAAAAAAAAATTATGATAAATTTATACCAAATCCAAAGATATTTTTTATGTTTTATCAATTTCGTTTAATATGAAAATTAATTATATAAAATTTATGCAATAAAAGAATTACTTTTTTTATACCCAGATTAATTTTCTATAACTTGACATTTTTAATATTTAAAGTAACGTGTAGCCATTTTCTATATCAGGAAATGCTTCATAAATTTACAATAAAAAACGAAGAAAAATTTGAATTTAAATTTTAAAATTTATGATTTTCAATTTATAGAATTAAAATATTTATTATAAATATATTATTTATATTCGACATCTTCCTATGGTGTTGTTTAGCAAAAAAAGTAAAAATTGAAATTGACTTCTTTTAAATTTATTGGTAATTTATTACCGCATTTACAGACGATTTTCCAAGGATTTTTCATTTATATATAAGTAATAGATTATTTTAATAGTTTTACGTATTTTATATGAAATCAAAAAGATTAATGGAAATTCAATTTTTATGCGTAATAAAATAACAAAATATTAAAATATTAAATAAAAAAAATTATTTATTGCTAATAACACGGTTGGATACTAGACAGAAATTACATTAGTTTTGATTATTCTAATCCAAATGGTTAAAAAAATTATATTTATTAATGGTTAAGAAGACTTCTATTGACGGTTATTAAGAAGTAGCAGAAAAAATAAAATTAGTTTAGTTAATAGATTATTTGAATTACATACACTATTAAAAACGTTGTAGCGATTTTGCGGAAATTAGAAAATTGATTATAGAAAATGATTACCGATTCTTATGTTGGCAAAGTTATTGTCAGAGTAAAGAACCATTCTCTTAACCTATTATGTCTTACACTAGCCGATAAACTCGGCTTTTCATTTTCCGGACAAATGCCTCCATGGTAAAGAAATGAAAAATTATAGTAAAGTATGAAAGGTTTACAATGAACATTCATTTTTATATTACCTGTCACAATAAACCTAAATTGGTTCGGTTCATTGTGTTTTGAGTTTGACCTCATTTGGCCCATTAGTCTCAGAAGTTAGAAAGATGAAATATGGAAGATTTAGAATATAGAAGATATAGAAGACAGAAAATGGAAGACAGGAGATAAAAGATAGAAGAAGATGTTTTCTACGCTTTCATTTTTAAGCATGTTTTCCAGGTGTTTGTTAACAATTCCGTACTGTTTTCGTAGAACCAATTATTCTCTTAAATGAAGGGATTACTACAGGCAAAAACTCCATATTAAACTCCATATTAAGAATTTTATATATTTTGAAGAATACCAGAACCATAACAACATCATATTGAATCACTACTTACTGAGTTCATCGATTCGTAAATATTGAGATCTTCATGTGTGCAACTCTCACTCAACCTCTTTTTTAGTAACTCGCCGTTGAATCGGACAAACTTAAAATGTATAGAGTTTCTTTAAAGATTCGTAAAGTAAATTTTTTCTTTAAATATTTCTTGTTCTTTTTTAAAAAAATAGGAAGACTTTGACTTTGAAATTCAAGTTTAGTCGACGCATTTAACCTGAGTTCTTACCATCGTTAACGTATGCACCAAATCTATGAGCTACAAATTATACAAAACAAAGTGTATGCTTTTTATTACGAGTATAATGAAAAAGTTCTTGCTATCTAAAGCCGGTGAATGTGGAACAATGATGAGAAAGAAATCATACCTACAGGCTGCAAAATATCATGCCAGTTGTTCTGCATATGTGCGGTAAGGATAAGGATAAAGAACATTAAAGATTCTATTTAATTGAAGATTCAAAATAATATAAATATTTAAAAAAAAGGTTCGCGGCTTCATCCCATGCAATTTGAAAAAATCATTTCTGTAAATTTAAAATTTTTAACAGTGTTGTGCATTACAAAATAATCTTTTCAAAATGTAATTCATCTTGCTTTAGTTTAGTGCACAACAAAAAAATTATACGAGGAAGTTAAAAGTCGATATTCAATTTAATTTTATTTGACACTATTTTGACATTTAAAGAAAATTTATTTATTAATATGTAATGGGAAACAGTAAATAAATTATTTATTAATTTAAATTTTGAAATTTTCTACATTCTCAATCAAATCTAGTTCTCACAGTTGAGATATAAATTATCCTATATCACAAATTGTGAGTATAATAAAATATTATAGTTTGGTCTAAGTTTTCTTTATCCATATATACAGTGTGGGTCAAAAAATGAATACCATTTATTTTATTTTATTTTTTGGGATGTTCTTATTATACTTGCACTTGCAAAACCTTGTTTTTGGACTCCTTATGGCAGACAATATGTAGTTCAGCAGTGTATCGTTACCGCACACATACAGTCCGTGAAAAAATCTGCCTCCTAAGATCCTCGGACTAAAGAGCAGTTAAAGTCCAACATTTATTCTGATATCGGGGCGATAGGGTTACTTACGTTGAGTGTTGTTATTGAAAACGACATTTAAAGAGCCTAATAGTGTACAGTAGAAAATAATGGTCATCTATATTTAATTCCAATGATCTTCCTACAAATTTTTGACTTCAAGCTGTTCAACAATACTTAAAATTTAAATCGTACAAAGTTCAAATTATTTTATAAGAAAAATATTAAAGTTTTAGACGAAATCATGCGTGACTTTTGGCCCATCCTGTATTTGAAGAAATTCCGACAAATTTTTTGACATCAAGCTGTTGAACATTAAATTAATTGCATGTTTGGTGCTTTGCATGATTTCTCCTTCTCAGCAATTAATTAAATTGCAGTTTAAACAGTGATTATACAAAAAATATAAATTATGGATGATAAACTGATACTCCTGACCTGAACCAAATTCAAAACTAAAAGAGTGTAAAGTGATTTTTCTTATCGAAGTTTTTAAAATTATGGTATTTTTCGTTACACCAAAATTAATTTCTATTACAAATTTATCAAAAAATGTTTTCTTTGAAGTTTATCTATTGAAGCATAGTAAAAATATTCAGTTTGCAGAAAACTCGCCGCTGTTATCTAATTGAATAAATTTTAACTATGAGAAAACTTAAAAGATTATTTGTTTAAATCTTCTTTCATTTCTGTATATTTTTTTTTGTAATATCTCTAAGACAGAAGAGCTTCATTTAATGTTTTTTTTACTTCATTTAATGTTTTATAATCATAGCAAAGAATTCAATCAGAGTAAAAGTAACAACAACGAAGAGTTATTAAACCCATCATTGAAGATTTAGTTAAACTTTTTGCTGTCGTTTTTGAATGGGTGTTTCATGCTGAAACATTTGACTTGCTTCGTAAAAAAAGTGTGAAACTTGTTAGAGAGCAGCTTCGTTTTTACAATTTCGAAACAGTTAAAATGAAAACCTCTTGCCAATGAAAAATCAATTTGATGAATACTGGTGAACCGAAAGAGTTTCAAGCTATAAATTGAGAGTTTTCTAAAACTCTCTTTGAAACTACTTGTGAAATTTGTTATTTATACGTACTACTTACACCATGATTGAAACGGGTAAACGGGTTATTGAGGAACTCTGCAACAGTCACATAAATTACAGCAGTTATTGTCAATACTTTTCCAGCAACTGACGCAAAGGATTTAAATGGGGTTTCTTCTGTATGTTCCATTCCACAGGATTACGTTATGTAAACATTACATATGTTCCATTCCTGTATTCCATTCCACAGGAGTCGCGAACAGGATTACAATGTATTACATCTCGTAGGTCTGCCATTGGTGGCCCGATGCATTGGATTCATTTTTGGTTTTACAGATTATTAATAGACTTAGCGTTTTATTTAACTTTTTGAAACACTTAGCGTTTTGACTTATTGAATTATCGTCATTAACAGAGTAGTAGAAGGGACTCTTGTATAAGTATTTGCATATATCTCAGTTGTACATAAACTAATTTTTAACTAATTCAATTAAAAGTTTGTTTAAATCGTGATTCCCCTGTAAAAGATCAGTTTCTTTTTTTTAAACACGGATATGCAAAAAAACAAAATCTTCAACTACACTGTATAATTTTAAAACGACCTCGACCATTACAACAATTTTTTCTACTTAGTAATTTGAATATTTCGCTTAAATAAATGTTAATTTATTTTCTGTATATATTTGTTATCATGGTATCAAGCCAGCCAGCAAGTAATTTTTTTTCTGTAATACCAAAATAAACATAGATTTGCAATTAGGACTGATCGGTATTTTTAAGTTAGCAAACCATTGAACCATTCAATTTTAATAAGGAGTTGGATTATTTTGTTAATCTTTTATTCGTTTATTTAAATAATTCAATGCTGCTGTGCCTGTTGCTGCAGTATTGATAATTATTCTATTTTGGAATTACATAAATACCATATTAAATTAAGATTATTTCAAGAGAGAGATGCCGCATTTCGATAGCATATAATTTATGGCAAAAACCAAAACTCATAAATTCTTTTTAATCCTTCCATTGAGTTTGGCATTTCATTGTCACTTAATTATCGTAATAGATCAATTCGAAAATATATAAATCGATCGGTCTTCAACTAAGATTACTCTTAATCATACTCTAGCTAAATTAGAAGGTCAATTTTCTCATTTATTAGAGATATTTATTATATAGAGTTGAAGTGACGTTAATTTGACTAGACAGATAATTTTTTTTTTATCAAATTTCTAAATATTTATATAGATTGAGAGCTAGCAACAGGATTTACTTTGTTATTTCAGTCAGTTATAAAGTACATGAATTACTAAACCTGGAATGAAGGTTATGACAATCGTTCATGGCAGTATTTTAAAAGCCTTAGGGTATTTTAGTTGGTTGATGGGTTTGTAAGGAGGAGGATCCGAAATCTCCACGTACTGAAGCCGTTGTACACCCCAGTCGATGGCTGAAATTGTTCCCTACAGCGCATCAACCCATCGCACTTCCGGAATGAACCCGATCAGCTTGGTAGGTTTCAAATTTTAATTGTCGATGCGCAGATTTCGGCATACGCAGATGATGAAGTTATAAAATCTATTCAAATTCTCTTAACTTTTTTATTGCAGTTAGCGGTTGCAATACGTCGCCGCCAGGTTTTCCTGACGTTAAAATCCATGTTAAATGAGTTCGTTCGTAGGTTATGTTAAGAAAGGTGCTTGAAGATTGTGATGCCTATGTCAGGTTTCAAAGTGTGGGCTACATAGTTCCGATCGGTTCAGTTTCGATTCGTTCAGTTTCGATTCCGTTCGTATCGGAACGAATCGAACCGAAAGAGTTTGGAACGATTTGAATTTAGCAAATCTAAACTGAATGAAATGTCAAGAGAAATGAAATTTGACTGTTTCAAAAATAACAAAAGCAAAATATATGTGGTTTAATCGATTGCGATCGGTAACTATGTGTTCAGTCTAATTAACCGTCGAATCGAATCGAAACTGAACTGAACTGATAGAAACTATGTAGCCCATACTTAATCATTAATCCTATCAAAACAAATTAATGAGCTCTTAAGAGTTGACCTACACATTTTAATGACCTATGGCTGATGAATTAATCAAAATAAATTCATTGTTAGCTCTTCGACTAATATTTTTAGTATAGTAAAATTTTAAAGTAAACTTTTTATTTTGAAGTGGTAATTTCACTTTAAAATCGATTTTTAGCATAGATTTTCATGTCAAATTTTTTTTTTTTTATGTTTAGTGTTATCATAAATTTCTTATCTTAATGGATTTAATTTATAATGATGAACTTAATAGTATTTATGAGATTATAAAAATCTATGTGGTTTTATGATTTATGATAAAAAAAAAATCAAAAATTTTGTGGTAAATATTTGAAAATTATGATTTTTATTACAAAATATTAAAAGTTTTATTACTTTTTGTTATTTTCATTATAAACGTTTAGCAAATGAACTAAATATTAATTTTTTTTAGACATTTTGGAGCCCCTCTCAAAAATATGATAAGGAAATTTTTTGAAATTTATGAGAATTGATTGAAATTTATATTGAAGAAAGTTTTATGTTTTTCATTAATAATTGTTATTTTTGTTGTAATTAGAGGATTTTGATTTAGAAATTTTGACAGATTTATGAAAATTTTACAAAACGATGGAAAGTTTTTGAGGTTAATTTTTATTTTATTTGAGTTAATATTTGAATTTGAGTGTTGATTATTTGAGTGTTGATTAGGCGAAATTATTTGTGGAAAAGTAAAAGTTTTTATATTTCATAGATTTTTAAGTAAAATAATATTTGGCTAATTTATTTAGAATTGATGGCTTAATCTATTCTTTAAGATATATTGGGTAAAGTTCTGAGTTATAAAATTAATGATTTTTTTAGGCTTGTTCAATACAATTGGATGAACAATCGCGTATTTTACGTGACCCATTCAAATATTTCACATTCTTTAAAAGTTCATAGAATACGACTTAGAAGAATCTGCGTTTAAGAGCTTAAAAGATGAAGAATTATGACTTAGTGCAGTGGCGTGCAACAACAAAAAATTCTAAGCTAACTTTGCTAAGGGTCAATTTATGCAGAGCAAATATATAATTTTCAATGCTGGCATTTGCAAATTTATTATCCATTTCACTACGGCGGCCTTTTAATATAAGTGTCTAACTCGTTGATCTTAGTACACATTTTTAGAGTCCAAATAATCGTTTTTTCCACTAGTATCCGACTTAGTTCTTACATTCAATTATGGAATCTCAATTTTTACTATTAGTGAGAAATTAGATATGAGAAAATGAAATGTAAGAAGAAACTCTAACATCGAATCCAGGACCTAATGGTTAAGGGTTAAGATATTTATTTATTCACGAACAGAGACTAATTATTCCATAAGATTTTGTTTTAAGTGTTGTGACTCTAAAAACTCTCATAAATATGAAACTATTCTGATTATGATTCCGTCAAATCTATGTAAAAATATTTAACTGAAATTTCAAGGTTTATTAAATTTTTGACAGTATTGGATATAAAGATCAAATTAAATTTTTACAAATAGTATTAGGACCTGTATGATCGTTAATGAAGCAATGATTTTATTTACATCTATTAAAATGTAATCTCTCCAAAATTAGTCATTTTTTGTTATCAAAAATTATGATACATTAAAGGTCCGACCATAATGTGATCGAAAATCGCAAAGTGATAGCGCTCTAGCTTTGAAAAATGTTAAACATTATGAAAATCAATCAAACCAAATTCAATGCTCGCAGTCACTGTTATTGAAGAAAATAATTTGAATAATTTTTAACTAATTTGACTATGTTCTAATATGGAAAAATGTTTAATTTTAATTAAAGTAAAATATTGTGAATGTTGGTAATGAAAAGCCAACACAACATAAGAGATTTCAAAGAAAAATGAATTGTTATCAATTTTCTATAATATTCTTCCACCTCGACAGCATTTCGTTTGGCTTGGCCTTGTCTAGGCTGTGTACGCTGCCATTAAGATTGAATCTTAACACTACATCAAATATGTGAAAATCCGTGCTCAAGTTTTTACAAATTATTTATAGTAACTTTCCCAGCAAGCATGGCGAGTATCGTGAGAAAATTCGCAGATTACCCTTTTTGCGCCTAGTCGCAATGTCGCACCATATTCGCAAACTTTGTCGCCCGAAATCTTTTGACCGCACTTTCGAAAGACTCATTTATATTACAGAGAATATTCTAAGTATTGTAATAAGATAAGCTGGCGAATACCAAAAGAGTTTATCGCTAGTTACACTTAAAATACACTTTTGTAAAACTTACTGCGGTGATCTAAAAAATAGTCTGGGGTTAACCTGAAGCGTATCTCGCATGTTTAGTAATGAGATATATCTGAGAGAATACTCTGTAATACTTACGTTTAACTTTTTGCAATACTTACGTTTAACTGTTTGCCAACGCAAGGTTTCCTTGCGATTATCTTAATCCCTTTACCTTTAGTTTACCTGCCGGATTTCTCATTTAATTTATTTTGTTATAATAATGTAATGTATAATGTATATTAATAATTCGAATGTTCCAAAAACATTAAATATTTGTATATTTATATATTATGTTGTAAAATTGTTTTTGGAACATTATAATTTGTAATATACATTATATAATACATTATATATAACAAAACAATCAATAAATTGAATTTAAATTATTAGCAAACATTTATTTTTTTAGTTTTAATTTCAATTCAATCTTTAATTAGTAATTTTAATTTTGATTTTAATTTTTAATTTTAAGTACTTATATAATTCTTTAATTATTTACATTATTGTTATGTATTACATAAAATTCATGTATAACCTACGCATAAAATTCATTACATTAATTTTTATTTTTATTATTTAAAAAACTATACATAATTTTTTTTTTTATTAAATAAATCTATTCAATGAAAACATTGATGATGTTATCGATTTTTGCCTCATTCCAGCTTTTACGTTATGAAACATTTGAGTATTAATTTCTGTTTCAATTTGAGTTTCCTGGCTGTTGTATGATGTATCAATATCTGGAAAAAATATAATATCATTTATTAGTACATATATGTTAAGAAACGGAACTGAATTAAAAAATAACCTAAAAATTTATTAAAGACCTGGGTTTCTGTTCTTTTGTTTTTGAATAAGGTTGTCGGTACTCCTCCTCAGAATAAGAGAAGTATTGAGAATCTTTTTTCCTTTTTTAGAGCATATTTGTATAGAACTATAAAGAATAAAACATATAGATATACTATTCTGAAAACACTCATAATAAAAAAAAATAACCTATATTTTTGTGCAGAACTCTACAGGGAAATTGAAACCAATCTTGTCCCTTGTCTTTCCTGAGTCTTTAAGCGGTTAATAATTCGGCTCCTTTCAAATGTTGCGGCCAAAAAAGTATTTTGTTGTTAACAACCCAATTACTCGGAACAGCAGAACACATCTTTTCGCCATTTTCTAATGTTTCGTCGACTGCAAACATTCTGAAGTAAAAGAAAGATTTTTTTTTTTAATGTTTAATATTATATGTTATTATGTTTTTTGACAGGTAATTACCAGTTACAGGGGTAGCAGTTACAATTGGTTGTTGTAACATGACTGAATTAACAAGACCTTGATGATTTCACCTTCTAAAAGTTTTTCTAGGACAGCCCCATATATTTTTAAACTCAGACATTTTAATGGAACTGATTCAATTTAATTAGTTGAACTGGTTTGATAGACCGTATTTACCTTAAAATGGTACGAATTATTAAGTGCATTGTTTTTTATTTTTCATTTTTATGATATAACATAACTTTATCGCAATGCGATAAACATATCATATCATTGAGATGCTCTCAATGAGATCATATGCTGATAATCTTATCGCAATGCGATCAACATTATGATCACATTGCGATAATGTTATATTATATCATAAATAATATAACAAAATCATATGTGCGAACTAAATGCACATAATTGCCGTTATTTTTCTGTT